>LNAC01000111.1:1836173-1967289 GCA_002007465.1 Ailurus styani | reverse complement strand
AGCTCCTAGTTTTGTTGATTTGTTCCACTGTTCTTTTGGTTTCTATTTCATTGATTTCTGCTCTGATCTTTATTATTTCTCTTCTCCTGCTGGGTGTAGGGTTTCTTTGCTCTTCTTTCTCCAGCTCCTTTAGGTGTAGGGTTAGGTTGTGTACTTGAGACCTTTCATGTTTCTTGAGAAAGGCTTGTATTCCTATATACTTTCCTCTCAGGACTGCTTTTGCTATGTCCAAAAGATTTTGATCAGTTGTGTTTTCATTTTCATTTGTTTCCACGAATTTTTAAAATTCTTTCATTTCCTGGTTGACCTATTCATTCCTTAGTAGGATGTTCTTTAGCCTCCATGTATTTGAGTTCTTTCCAACTTTCCTCTTGTGATTGAGTTCTAGTTTCAGAGAATTATGATCTGAAAATATGCAGGGAATGATCCCAATCTTTTGGTACCTGTTGAAACCTGATTTGTGGCCCAGAATATTGTCTATTCTGGAGAATGTTCCATGTGCACTAGAGAAGAATGTGTATTCTGTTGTTTTGGGATGGAATGTTCTGAATACATCTGTGATGTTCAACTGGTCCAGGGTGTTATTTAAAACCTTTATTTCCTTGTTGATCTTTTGTTTTGATGATCTTTCCATTTCAGTAAGGGATGTGTTAAAGTCGCCTACTAATATTGTATTATTGTCAATGTGTTTCTTTGATTTTGTTATTAATTGGTTTATAGAATTGGCTGCTCCCATGTTAGGGGCATAGATATTTAAAACTGTTAGAGCTTCTTGTTGGACAGATCCTTTAAGTATGATACAGTGTCCTTCCTCATCGCTTTTGATATTCTTTGGCTTAAAATCTAATTTATCTGATATAAGGATTGCCACTCCAGCTTTCTTTTGATATCCATTGGCATGGTAAATTGTTTTCCACCCCCTCACTTTAAATCTGGAGGTGTCTTTGGGTGTAAAATAAGTTTCTTGTAGGCAGCATATCGATAGGTCTTGTTCTTTTATCCATTCTGATACCCCGTGTCTTTTAGTTGGGGCATTTAGTCCATTTATATTCAGGGTAAGTATTGAGAGATATGAATTTAGAGCCATTGTATTGCCTGTAAAGTGACTGTTACTGTATATTGTGTCTCTTCCTTTCTGGTCTATGTTTCTTTTAGGCTCTCTTTGCTTAGAGGACCCCTTTCAATATTTCCTGTAGGGGTGGCTTGGTGTTTGCAAATTCCTTGAGTTTTTGTTTGTCCTGGAAGCTTTTTCTCTCTCCTTCTATTTTCAGTGACAGCCTAGCTGGATATAGAATTCTTGGCTGCATATTTCTTCCATTTAGTGCTCTGAATATATCATGCCAGTTCTTTCTGGCCTGCCAGGTCTCTGTGGATAGGTCTGCTCTCAGTCTAATATTTCTACCATTGTATGTTATAGACCTCTTGTCCTGAGTTGCTTTCAGGATTTTCTCTTTATCAGTTAGACTTGTAAGTTTTACTATTAAATGATTGGGTGTGTACCTATTTTTATTGATTTTCAGAGGGGTTCTCTGTGCCTCCTGGATTTTGATGCTTGTTCCCTTCGCCAAATTAGAGAAATTCTGTACTGTAATTTGCTCCAATATACCTTCTGGCCCCCTCTGTCTCTCTTCCTCTTCTGGGATCCCAATTATTCTAATATTGCTTTGTCTTATGGTATCACTTATTTTTCGAATTCTCCCCTCATGGGCCAGTAGTTGTTTGTCTCTCTTTTCCTCCGCTTTACTCTCTGACATTTTGTCTTCTAAATCACTAATTCTGTCTTCTGCCTCATGTATCCTAGCAGTAAGAGCCTCCACTTTTGATTGCACCTCATTAATAGCTTTCTTGATTTCAGCTTGGTTAGATTTTAGTTCTTTTATTTCTCCAGAAAGGGTTTTTATTTCTCTAGAGACAGATTCTCTATTATCTTCCATGCTTTTTTTGAGCCCAGCCAGCACCTTAATAATCGTCATTCTGAACTCTAGTTATGTCATATTATTAATGTCCATATTGATTAGGTCCCTAGCCATCGTTACTGCCCCTTGTTCTTTTTTTTGTGTTGATTTTTTCCACCTTGTCATTTTATGCAGATAAGAATAGATGGATGAGAGAACAAAATACTAAAGGGTAGCATTGACCCCAGAGAAATATACACTAGCCTAATCAGAAGAGCTCTGGAACTGGGGGGTGAAGAAAGAGTGAAAAAACCAAAAAAACAAAACAAAACAAAAACCAAAAAACAAAATCAAACAAACAAAAACAAAACAAAACAAGCAGAAAAATAAAATAAAATCCTATATCTATATCTATATTATCTATTTCTGTTTCTATATCTATCTCTGTTTCTGACTCTATCTCTGTATCTATCTCTATCTCTGTCTCTATCTATTAGACTGGTGAATTGGACAGACCCTATATGTATACAAAAAATAAGGTTAAATACAATGAAGGGATAAAATATGACTATAAAAATGAAAATTAAAAAAGATTAAAAGGTGTTGATAAGATATAATAGGTAAAAGACGTTAAAATAGGAAAAAGGAAAAATTTAAAAGAGTAAGAAAAAAATAGAATTCAAAGAATTTAACTTTGAATGACTAAGGAATCATGGGGAAAAAGCTATTAATTCTATGCATTGCTTTCCCCTAGCTCCGGAGTTCCACAATTCTCAGCAATCTTGAATTTGGCTTTAGCTAGATGTTTTTTTCTGGTCTTCTGGGGTAGGGGCCTGTTGCTGTGATTCTCAAGTGTCTCTGCCCGAGGCGGAATCACACCGCCCTCGCCAGGGGCCAGGCTAAGTAATCAGCTCGGGTTCACTCTTGGGAGCTTTTGTTCCCTGAACGCTTTCTGTAAGGCTTTGGAGGACGGGACTGAGAATGGCGGCTCCCAGTCTCCAACCTGGAGGAGCCGAGAGATCGGGCCTCAGTCCTCAGTGCACCCTCAGAGAAAAGCAGTCCATCCCTCTCGTGTCCCTGGTCTCTGGCTGCTCTCTGAACTCACCCAGCCTGTGACTGAGTGTCTCTATCTCTGGTGTGTGGCTCCGTTTAGAATCTCCAAACCCAGCAGATTCCTGCAGCCGCTTCTGCACCGCTGCTCCCGGAGGAGGAAGGAGGGGTCTCTCCGTGTCTGCTGCCCATGGGTCCCCGCTCACAGAGCAGTGTCCGACGGTGCTTTGGATCACGGCCCAAGGTAACCCGGAGCTGAGAGACACCTTCTCAGCTTGGCTCCGTCTCTGCCATTCGCTTCTGTCTGATACCTGGGAGCTCTGTCGCTCTCAGACACCCCGGTCTCTTTGTGTCCCCATGGGTCCTGAGACCACACTGTCCCCATGAGGGCTTCACCCCCTGCTTGGCCTCTGGGGCGACGACCCTCAGTGGAGCCTACTTGTAAAAGTCCCGATTTTGTGCTCCGCTGCTCGCTCACTTGCCGGGAGCCGGTCCCTCCCCCACACTCACAGTTTCTTATTCCATTTGTGAGAACTGGTCACATGGCCAGTCCTAGGTGCAAGCAGGGCTGGGAGTGGATTCCCTCGTGAGGTGGCCACTGCCCAGGGTCCCTTCTGTGCTGTGGCCAAGGGAGCATCATGTTTGCATGGACAGTTCTGCCTCTGCTTCTTCTTGGTTTCTCGGTTTGCTTTGTCTTGATTGGAGCCTGGCTTTCCTATTCGCAATCCCACGTGGAAGCTCAGAGTGCTCATATCGCTGTTCCCTGTCCTTTGTTACAGCTTTGGAGTGTGGATGTCTCATTCTGCCTTGCTCATCTCACCCACCATCTGATTCTTCTCTTGGTGTCCCTGGGTCCTAGGCAGGGTCTCTTTCCGGCTCAGTGTGGCAGGAACCAGATGAAAGGCCAAGAGGTCATTGCACATCCCTCAGAAAATTGTGTTCCTACTCAGAAGAAAGTTCTTTAAAGAGAGGCTTTCTCCCTTTTATTATTATTTTCACAATTTTTTTCTTTTTTTCCCCCACTTCCTTGTGGATCCTCCAAGGTCTGGTATCAGCCTATAACATAGCTGGTCTTCAGCTTTAAGAGAGAAGCATTAAAACAAGTTTTCAGAAAACAAAGCTTTTGGATAAAACCATTGATGTCTCTTCTAACTTCCTTGCAGATCTTAAACTTCACCAATTCTTGCCTGACTCTGAACAAAGCACCTTTTGGTCAGAACACACTGTTTCTTTGTAATACACATTGCCTTGTTCTCTAATAGTTTATAGGTCTTTTTCTCTCTAACAAGTTGAGAAGTCCGCAGTGAGCTAGAAGGAGATATTGCGTGTCTCTGTCTCTCCTTCATCCCGGGCTGAGGGATGACCACGGGGTTTGTGGACTACTCTTCAGTTGTCCGGAAAAGTCAATCATGAAGACTGAATACTGGACTCCTACAATCTCAGGCTACACATGCTTTTCACTATGGTGGAGTGTTGTGGAGTTGGGGACCTCTGGCACCTTGTGGTCCCTGTGAAGTCACTCTCTGTCCTCTGTTGGATGGAGGCTGACAGACTGTAAGGTAACACACTGGGAATTGAAACCGAAAGACCCTTCATGTTCCATAGGAAACCAATGGCCGTGAAGTGGAGGAAGACATGAGGAGCTAAGACAGGTACCACACAGCCTCTGGTCCTGGGGATGCTTCCTGCCAGAGGGGAAGAGAACCAGCATGGTGGGAACGAGGAGGAATGAATGTTCCCTAGCATCTGACGTGGGCACTCTAATCTCATAAACAATGACAAGTTCCATAAACATCACAAGTGGAGGAATTTGCCTTGAAGTTTCTTCTGGGATCTAATTTGAAGGAGCATCCTGGTGAAGCTGAGGTCACGAGGGAGGCAGAAATGAGTGCAGAGAAATGCGGTGTGACAGCTGGGCTCTCCCTGCGGGTTCATGGGGAAGGGGCTCTGGGCGAGGAGACACCCAGTGGGAAACAACCTGGAGGGGCGGCAGCCTCCGCAACTGCCAGCCTTCCGGCGTGCTGACCTGGCTCACGCTGCTGCAGGACCGGAACTGTGCTGAGCTGGGAAGAGGATGCGGAGTGAGACGATTGTAGTTTGAGTCTGCTGTGTGTGACCTTGAGCACGTCACTGTGCCTCCGAGTGGACTTTTCCTCCTCTGAAAGTGGAGCTGGAAGCGCATGCGGGCTCGGGCTGCTAGGAGGACCGACTGCAGTCCGTCTCCAAGGGCAGGAAGGGGGGCTGTCATACGCAGTTGATCAATAAGGAGATGTTGGCCAGGGGAGGTTTATTTTGGGTCCCCCAGTCAGAATATTCTTCCTGTTCAAGGAAGAATATTGTTTTAGCATCTGTAGATGCTAAACATCTACATTTTTTTTTCTCAATCCGAGGTGGGAATTGGATGTTGGAAAACAGGATGTCTCATCTAGAACAATACGTGTGGGCAGCCCAGTTTCATCTTGATCTTTGGATGTACCTTGAATTTCTCAGGTCACCTAAACTTGCCTGCAATTCCAGCACTGCCTGTTGCGAGTTTAGCAAATAAAGAGCACAAAGACACAGGCATGTAAATTAGAGCTTGCAGATCCAGAGGCCCCATGGGGCTGCTCTTCAGTCTGGTGGGGGGGCATGGGTGAGACACCTGGTGTGCATCCCAGGAGGCCAAACAGCGGGTCCTGCCAGCTCAGCAGTGACAACTCGACCTTCTTTGCTGCTCAGTGAGCAGAGGTTGAAAAACCAGGATCCCAGCAGAGAGCTCCGGCATCACTGGGACCTGTTGCCTAAAGATTGTCAGGGGGGAAGGTGTCTCTCCAGGGAGCCTTGCACCCAGAAGCTATTTCTGTGCCTACCCTGCTGGTGGGAGACAGAGTGTGTGCATGTCTATTTTCAAAGAGAAATTGACTTCAGTCCCTTGTTCTAGGTGGCTCTTATTTTAGCTGACCCCCATGGTGTCTCTCCTTGGGGCAGCAGGGTGGTATTCACCGAGTAACTGAGATATGGAAGCAACAGGCAGAGAAAGAAGCATTGAGAACAGACGGAGGAAGCTGTGTGTGATGGGTGGGCAGATCTCTTTGCTTCAAGACATCCTGTTGAACTTCCTGGAAATTGTGTGTGTTTTGTCTTCAGAAACATCTTTTCTTGGAATTTGTAGCAAAGCAAGGGCTGGTGGGGGGAGTGCTTTAAGCTGAGCCCCCTTCTAAGATGAGTGGGGAACTATTTGTGCTCACAGATGAGGTCTGATTCCTCCTTCCAGAAAAGGAGTCTGGAGAGAGAGGGAATTTGGTGTGGGGCAGGAGAAGGTGTAGGGATGCACGGACCTGCTCCTGAGGGTGGATGACACTTAAGCCTGCCCTGGAATCAGGGGAAACCATTTGCAGCCCTCTGCAGCTAGCACAGAACGCTTCATGACTGGGCCATGGGAGCTGGATTTAAGTTTATGTTCGCCGGGAGATTCTGGCAGTGTGTTTCCGTGGCGTGGAATCATTATTTACAATGAAGCACTTACAGAGAAGTAGTAAAGTTAATGGAGGTTTCCAAGGAATTAGCCTTATTGCATTCCCTGGTGTCATAGCTGGCTCCTCTCTCCAGTAGCCTGATCTGCTGTGTGCAGAGCTAGTGGAGTTTGGGGGGTAGATGAAATTGGGAGGCACCCAAACTGGAGAGCCCCTGGCCTTCAGACACTGGCCTGTGGCTCGGTGCTGCCACAGGACACCCTCCCTGGCCAACAGCCTCATATGGACTTGCAGGGTGATGACTATGAATGCCATTGGCCATGGTTGGCTTTGGCTGCTGCTGTGGATGGTGAGATGTGAGTCAGCCCCACACTCACATCCCCTGCAGGAGTGACCAGTTCACATCATGCGGATGGTGACTCACCCCAGTTGGCCACATGCCATGAGGTCCTTGGGTCGCAGCTCCTAGGGCAAGATTGTCATGTCTATACCTGGTTCCTGGTGTACCTAGTTTTAGGATCCTGGCAGATGTTGGTTGGAATCTGAATTCTACTGGATGACCTTGAGGATGTTGTGTGGCCTCTCAATTTTCGCTTTCCTTATCTTTAAAATAGGGACGGTCATGTTGTCAACACATAGGGCTGCTGGGATAGTTATGGCGCAAGGTTGGAAAGCACTTGGTACTATGCTGGGCACTGTGGATTTTCCACTATTTCTCCACTTTCGTCTCTCAGCTTGGCCATCCACCTTTCTGTATTCCTTACCCAGAGTCCACGGGTGGTTTTCCTGGCTTCCTTGTTAGGTGATCTCCTGCTGGGTTCTGCCCAAGGAGGCCTGGAAGGCGGGAAGGTCAGGGAAGCCCTAGTCTTCCTTACTTGCTTTCTTCTTCTTCCAGTGGTATCTCTGAGGTGAGGCAGCACCTGTGGTGGCCTTCCTCCGTGCCCCCAGCTCCTGGGGCCGAAGCCCCTCCTCTCAGCGCTGGGTGATATCATCTCCTCCCTTTGTGAACCCAGCCCCTGGGGACCTATTGGCTTCTCGCATTTCCTACTCTCTGGATCACCTACCTCACCTCCTTCTGGCTGTCCCAACCCCTGTGTGGGCGATGAGTGGTGTTCAGTTCTTCCGCATGAAGGACCTAGCCTGGTTTCCTGGTCCGTGACTGGACTCTGATCAATATAGTGGAACTCCCATTAATTATGACAAGAGCATGGCCATGGAATCAGATAAAGCAAGGTTCAAAAGTCGTAGCTCCACCCCTTCCCTGAGGTGTGACCCGTGTCTCCATGTGTGCCTCCATAGAATGGAGAAGATAATAGACCCAAATTTATGGGGTTACTAGGAGGATTTAATGAGAGAATAATAGAAATACAAGCACCACATAGTATGGTAGTAGACAACAACATGACAAGAGGGTATGTTTCCAAAAGTGTTTGTTGCTTCTTCAGGTTGGCCCAGGGAGTGCTGGAGATGCTGCTGGAAAGGGAATGTGTGGGGATGGGCTTGGGCCTGGGTATCTGTGGGCAGCAGGGAGCTGCATGGGGCCTGGAAGGTCTTAATGTCCTTTCCCAGTTTAGCTTAGATCTTCAGCTGGGCACCAAGGGCCAGGCCCTCCCTGGGGCCCCCAAGGGGCAGGACACCACAAGTGCTATGGCCTTCCCTTTAAGTCTCTGGGGCTCAGATAAGTGAAGATGGGTCAATGCCTCAGCTGGGGCATTGCTGGTCTCTTGGCTTTTAAAGTGTACTTAGTCATTCATTTTCCCTAATTATCCAATGACCTAACACCAGCCTATAATGTTATTTTCTGTTCGGAATGACACCCATGGGGTTTGGAGAGCTGGAATATTTTATCGGCTGCTCAGTGGCCAAACTTCCTAGCACTTGCTCACTCAGACCCTCCAGAGGGGAGCGGGGGCTCCGACCCCATCCGGGGGTTATCTGAGAATTGCATGGCTTGGGAGCCAATCAATGGGCCATCCTTCAGGCTCTGGTGGAGTGCTGGGTCAGCATCCCCTTTGTAAATAGCTTTTCCTGGGCTTTTTACCTCTAGGAGGGGGGTCATGATGAGCAGTCAGAGACTTGGCAAACCTTGGATCTGAATCAGCAGAGTTGAGACAGCTTGCATCCTAAGCAGTAATATGGCCCACCTGACTCATATGCCTCTGGGCTCTTCCTCTCCCTAGGGTGGTCCTGGAGAGCTGGAGCAGGGATCATGTGTTCAGAGGAACTCCAGAGATCAGAGAGCCAGGTCCTCCCCTACCATTTGCCATTCCCCCCTGGGGGTCCATCTGCCTGGAGAACACCTCTCCTTCCCACAGGCCAGTTCCCGGGGTATATATTTCTGCCCTCAGCATTTGCCACGCCTCCCACCTTACTGGTGATGCTCTCTCCTGTTCCTGAATGCATATCCCAGTGTTCTTGGAGGCTCTAGGGAACTTTCCCTGGCTGTTTAGAGGCCCACTGACTTCCCTCCTCCCTGCCACTTCTGAATTGGGTAACAAACCCTTGATTAGGTTTTATCTGACATGATCTTCCAGGTCTTTGCCCACATCAGACTCTGTTGGCTTCTGAGATGCTTGAGATTGCATGACCAGCCCTGTAGGGGTGTGGATTTCCCTTTGGGGCCTTGGGTACAATTCTGGGTGTTCTTTCCAGAAAGGAGTTTTCCGAGTATTGTAGTGAGGGACCACGAGCTAGGCTTTCCCTACCTGGGGGTAGGGGAGAGGCACAGACCAAAGATTTCCTAATCTGGCTTTGTGCCAGAAGTACCCGGGAAAATATTTTAAAAATACAATTCCTAGACCTCACCTCTAAACATTATGTTTTAGTAAAACTGGAGGCAGGGCCTGAGAATGTATCGTTTCAAGTCAGCTTGCCAGGTCATCCTGAGGTCCTGCACTGTGGGAAGCCTGGCATAGAACAACACACAGGCTGGCCAATCAGCCCTACAATGGTGCCATAATCTGCATTTGGGGGCACAGTCTTATTTCAAGTATTTTGTTCCAGTACTCCTATAAGCCACTGAAACCCCCCAGTTTTGTTAGCCCAGGTGAATGTCTCAGGCCACTTCTCGAACATGAATAAGATAGTAGACGTCCTCTAGGCTCCCAGGCCTGAGTTAGGAAATGGGAACTGGGTACCTTCCCACAGAAACAGTTTAATCAGGAAGCACTTGACTTTTAATTCTCTTGGAATCTAAGGTTTAGCTGAGAGTAATTGAAGACTCTCCTCTGCCTGACTGCGTCAGAGCTGGAACAGTCCCCGCGGCAGGAGCCCACTGTTCTGCCATGTCAGTGACCCCATGACTGGCCAGACTTGCCAGACCTTTCTCTGGTTCTGGAGTTGATATTCTCCTCTCTGTCTCTTTCAGCCACCGGTCTTATGTGAGTCTCCTTGAACAGTAGTTTTCAACCCTGGCCACACGTTGGCACTGCTTGCGGGTATCCAGGCCTCTTGCATGGACACTCGGATGGAGGTGGTCTGGGTGAAGCCCCGGCCTCCGTTCTCATGGGCAGCTGGGATTGAGAAAATCCTGGAACAAGCCATGTTCTCACATGCATCTATGAAGTACAACAGGAGATGAATAAGAGCAAAATTGAAGAAAATGCAATCCCTAAAATACGGTACAGAACTCACCTTACGAAACTCTGGTTACTCCTCATCACAGGTGTGTCTTACCTTTTCCAGGTGATTGGAAACTCTCTTTCTCATTGTCTCACCCTATGTTTCCAAATGACGCTGGCAGTGGATGTGGTCCTGACCCCTGCTTGTGGACTGCCCTGACTTCTGTTGATGTAGTTCCTTTGGCTACTGCTTTCCTGACCTCAACTTTTCACTGTCTGAGCTCCTTCTGGCCTCATCTTTTTTTTTTTTTTTAAAGATTTTATTTATTTTATTTGACACAGAGAGAGAGATCACAAGTAGGCAGAGAGGCAGGCAGAGAGACAGGGAGAGGAGGAAGCAGGCTCCCTGCTGAGCAGAGAGCCCGATGCGGGCCTCGATCTCAGGACGCTGAGATCATGACCTGGGCCGAAAGCAGAAGCTTTAACCCACTGAGACACCCAGGTGCCCTGGCCTCATCTTTTGATGATGGGAAGCTTCACTTTCTGTGGCTCGAAATGATCTGAGCATTCTCTCCCTAGAAGGTCACAAAGAGAAGAAAGGGGGAGGGAAGTCTCTAGCCTTCCTGTGGGTGGCTCACCACCCCCTTCCCAATGGGACACATCTCCCTGGCTGGCGTGTCTTGCTGTCCCCATGTGTGAGGGCTCCTGGCATGGAGTAAAGATCGTCTGTTAATCCTCCCCTCCCCCCTACCAACCCCTGCCCAGTTTGGCTTCCAGAAGCGGGATGTGTTCTTTATGCCGAACCCTGGAAGATTTTGCTTTTTTCATCCAGTGTGGCTTCCTCACAGTTGCCAAGGGGAGGCTGCACATCTTGTCTGGGCTTCCATTTCCTGCTTTCCTGGCCTGAGCCTGGTGCCGAGACCCTGCCGGCCACAGGAAATGCTCACTATATTAAATCCAGTTGCATTTCTTGCTCTTCCCCCTGCTGGGCTCCCTCTCAGGGGCAGGTGCGAGGAATATTAGTGTCAGCTTGTGTCTTCTCACTTCAGCAGGCTGTCTGTGTCCTTGTTGATGACACCCCCTGGTTTCGCAGCCCCTGTGGTGTGGTGTTTACCCCAGGACAACAAGCTTGTGGTAGGAAAGGCTGATGAGCCAGGGATTGGGTTTGTTCATGTGGAAGTGTGTGATTCTGGCACACTCTCAGATTTCCAAATCAGTCCCTTCTCTCTTTGCGGTGGAATTACCTTTGCAACGGGTTTATAGGACTCATTAATTCTGCTATTAGAAACAGATCCCTATTAAAGTCAGTTAATAAACTGTGTTAGTCTCTTGGTGGACCGGGAGCCAGGAAGACAGGAGCCTGATAACAACAACGCCACAGGGGGAAATGCTGAGTCCCTTTTGGGGCGGGGGAGGGCCGCCTCCTACACTTGCTGCCAATTCAAGGCCTTGCAAAGGGTTCTGTCACAGAAATTTAGGGAAAAGAAAGAAAAATCAATGCAGACTGTGTTTTAATCAAATGCAGGAAAACTGTTGTCGTGTAAAAAGATTCAACACATGAGAACAAGATGCTTTCTGCGTTTGACATAATGCATTTCTCAGGCCGCGACGGGGGAAAAGCTCAGTGATTCTAGACCTACACTGTCCAGTACAGTGGCCAGTGGCCGTGGGGCACTTGAGATTTGGCTGGTCCAAAGTGAGACGTTCTGTGAGTGTAAAATCTGCGCTCGAGTTTGAAGATGGGATACAAAGAAAATATGTGAAATAGCCAATTAAGTTTTTATATTGATTAAAATGATAATATTTCGATGTATTGGGTTAAATAAGCTATATATATATATATTTCTCCCCTCCCCTCACCATAGAGAGGGAGGGAGAGAGCAGGGGGAGGGGTGGAGAGAGAGGGAGAGAGAATCCTTGAGCACTCCCTGCTGAGCGCAGAGCCCCACAAGGGGCTCCATCCCACAACCCTGAGATCATGACCTGAGCCAAAATCAAGAGTCTGATGCTTAACCGACTGAGCCACCCAGGCCTCCCTAAATAAGCTATATTACTAAATTTAATTTCACATGTTTCTTTTTTTCCTTTTTAAAGTATGGTCCCTAGACAATTCACTGTTACATCTGTGGCTCCCACTGGTTTTACATTATGTTTCTGTTGGACAGCCTAGAGGTGAGCTGTCCCCCTATTGGACAGGGGATGATGACTTCTCCCAGAGGTAAGGATGGCTCTGTGCTTGAGATGTTCTCTGGATGTCTTGGCCTCTCCTTTGCTCTTGAAGAGTCTGCTCCTCCTGGAAAGTCCATCAGCAGAAGGTTGACGAGATGGCCCATGGGGAGGTATCTCCCATGAACTTGCTTTTGAAAGCCCCAGCCTAGCTTGTGCTTTCCCTTTGTTCAGACCAGAGGTATTACTTTGTGGAACCCAGATTGGCGATCACATCACAGAATTCAGGAAATCTCCCGTAGACCTTTATTAAGTACCTACTAAGTGTGGGGCACTGTCCTAGGCACTGGGATGCAGCAGTGGACACAGTAGATAAGCTCCTGCCCTCCTGGGGCTTACACTCCAGTGTTGGGAGCAGATAATAAACAGGTACCTAGGTAAATGAATAAGATGCCTTGAGGGAGTGATAGCGCATGGTTGGAGAACAAATCTGGGACATCGAGTCAAAAAGCAATGTGGGGGTTTGCGGGGAGCGCCTTTAAATGGGGTGATCTGAGGAGGTGACATCTGAGTTGAGATTTGAATGATGAGAAGGAGCCCATGATGTGGAGATGTGAAGGCCGAATGGTCTTGGCAGACAGATCGGCTAGTGGAAGGGCCCCAAGTCTTGACTTAGCTTGGTGTCTTTGAGGCATGCAAGACTAACCAGGAGCAGTGTGATAGAAACTGAGGCTGGACAAGCGTCAAGGACAGATCACATGGGGCCTGTGGCCACATTGAGGCATTCTGGGTTTAGTGTAAGAGATTTGGGGAGCCCCTGGAAGATTTTGAGTAGGAAGTGAAGCCATCAACTCAGGCTGTTGTCGGACAACAGACAAGCCTGGAAGCTGGGAGAACAGTGGAGGTGGTGTTTCCAGGCAAGACATGCTAGTGAGTGAGCCAAATGATGCCGTGGAGGTAGAAAGATGTGGTTGGGTGTTGAGAGGTAGAACTGCCTGGAGCGGCTAATTGCTTGGCTCTGGAAGGTGAGAGAAAGACATCATGGATGACCCTTGGGTTTTTATCCTGAGCAACTGGCTAGATGGATGGTGGTATCCTTTCCTGAGATAGAGAAGCCTCAAGGGGGATGAATTTTGCAAAAGGTGGCAATTAAGAGAGGATCAAGAATGCAATTCAGACAAGTGAAGCTAAAGATTCCTTTAGATGTTCTGTGTGGACACACCAAGGAGGGTCTTTGTTCTGTGCCTTCAGGTAGAGCTGGGGGAAAGTTCCAGGCCTGTGATGTGGAACACGGTGCCATGGGCACCTAAGTCACATTTAAAGGTACAGATCTGGACAGGACCCCCTTGGTGCTGGCATAGCCAGGGAATGGGAGGGTGTTGAGAACGCCAGGCTTTCGGGCTTTCCAGCGCATAGAGGTAGAGCAGAGGAAGAGGGGCAAGCAAAGGGGAAGACATACTTGATTGAAGGTGTGGAGGCCAAACCTACAATGTCAGAAGCTCCCGAGCCTTAGTGTCTATGAGTTCTTAGTTTCTGACCCTTCAGTGAGTGTGTTTGAGGAGCTCCCAGGGAGGCTTAGGCTTGAGTGGGGAAGAGGCCATTGCTCTGGGGATGCAGCGGGCAGCTCTCCTGCTGTCTCTGGGCCCCAGGGGGCACCCGGCATGCTGTGGGAGCAGCTTCTGTTCAGAACGGAAGTTCAGCCCAGTCTCCCCTTATGAGAGCAGTATAGGAAAGCTTCATGGAAGAAGCAGGCCCAGAAGAAGCCTTGAAGGGCAGGGGGAATTAAGATGGGAGAGGGCCTCCTAGGTAGGAAACCAAATTAGAGGCAGGAGTGAACGTGTGTGTGTGTGTGTGTGTGTGTGTGTATGGGTGGGTGAGTCCAAGGAATGAGGAGAAAAAGGACTTCTGAAGAGGTCTAATTTAGGTAAATGAGGTAAGTTGGTAAGTACCTCCATCCGAACTCAATAACATCTTTTATTTTTGCCTCCCAAAATAGTGGTTTTATGTGGGTGTGTAAGGGAAACAGGGCTGGGTAGGCTGGTGCCTGCGTGGAAGTAGCACTTTTGAGGAGCGGAATGACGACATCAAGGTGGTGTTTGAGGCTGATTAATCTGGCGTGGGGCAATGGCAAAGGCAAGTTAATCTGTGAAATACGAGTATTGTAGCCGTCACGTCCAGGAGAGATGTGTGGGACTGAAGACAGGGCATTGAGTAGCTTGTGCCGGATGACCAGCGGATCTGACAGCCTTGAGGCTCTGGACCAGTCTCTAGGTGTCCTGTGTGAGAGGGGCAACCCCAAGAATGGAGGCCCCAGGTGTCAGTGTGGTCTCCGGTTTCAGATCCTCAGAAATCAGAAGCCCCGCACGGGCATCTCCAGGCTGAGGAAGGCCTCAGGTGTGATTCCCAAGCTCTCTGCTCTCAAGGATTGGCCGAGTCAATGGAGGGACAGTGGCTACCAAGTCCATGGCCCCCCTTAGAGCTTGAAGCATCTGTCCCCACTGTGAGTGCATTGAAACTAGTTGTGTAATTATTTACAAAATGCCTCCATCAGCAGCCCAGCCAGACTGCAACGGGGTCAGCGCCAGCCTGCCTTTGTGCATCGTGGTAGGCTTGACCCTAGCCCTGAGCCTGGTGGGTGACAGGGGCTCAATTCATGTCTCTGGGCTGAGCAGAGACCAGTGGTGTCCTCTAAGTCTAGACTGGTGGGCCTGGGAGGAACTTTATGCAAAGGAGTGAGCCCTACCTTCCATTTTCCAGGTGGCCCCATGTGGGAAGGAAGGGAGAGACGATGGGAATACTTCTCTTGCTTAGCCCTTCACTGTCACAGAACACTCGTTGGGAGCATGGGCCCCAGGCTCCATCCCCCGTCTCCCTTCTGTGCTGCCACCTGGTCTCATCTGGCCACCTGATCTTTTGGGATTTATTTTATAGAGTTTTTTTAAGTAAAATATTTTGGTGTTCCCCCAATTAGGGGTGGACATTGTTTTTTTGAACTTTTGAAACCCCAGATCTTGTTATTGAGACCAACACTCCTGAAAGCAGAATCCATACCTGGAAGGGGCCGCTGGAACATGCCGAACGGCACTTGGGCTGAGCAAGAAACACCCCCGCACTCCCTCCCTTCGTCCACCCCTGCCGTCCTTCCCCTCCTCCCCCAAACACCGTCAGCAGCACCATGTTACCCTCTAAGCCAGTTTTACATACCACTAAGAAATGTCCCTCTTGCCTCGGAGCTTGGTACTCGTGTTGACACCACCCGTTCAAAACGGTGGTCCTTGAAGTCAGCAGACCGAGGATACTGTGTATCCTGCAGACCAAACGCTTCTGGTGGTTTCGCTGAATTCACTTTCCCCCTTCTGTTTCGCAGGTTCTGTTAGGTTTCATTGCATGGGTGGAGGTGCTAAGGAGTGAAGGGCATGCTTGCCTCTGGGGGTGTGTGAGTTGTCCCGAGGCTCTGGGCTCTCTGTCTTCTCTCCACATCCCCCAGTGCCACAGCACAGAGGGGACAACTGAGTGAGAGCCAGCTTTTTCCTTGACATCTTCTTTCAGTGACTTTGGAGGAGGCATGAGGGAAAAAAATTCCAGAAGGCTCTATTTCACCATCAGGCTTTCAAAGTCATTGTGAAGGATACCAGACAAGATAACATACTGAACTTTCCTCTTCAGTTTTTTGATTTTTTTTTTAATACTGCAAAGTTTCTACTGAGGTCTCTTAACATCTGGTCTTCCAGCTGCAGGTGTCCTCCTTGGTCCCCAGCCCCACGCTGGCCCTCAAGCCTGGATGGGTTTGAGGACAAGATGACGAGAGTCATGTCTGGTGGCAGTTAATTGGCTTGTTTCATCAGGACGGGAGACCACACTTTACTACGTGTACCCTGGGTTTAGTGACATGGCTTTGGTCCATTTGAGCCTGTTCTGTCGTGGAGATGTTCCTTGCTTCTGTCCATCCTCCCTGAATCTCGTCCTGTGGGTTCCACGAACCCTCGGCCCCCTGCCTGGTTAGGAAAGCCACATGCTGTGTTATCGGAAATGGGATATGTCTTAAACATGGCCAAATCTCATGTTCTAGTTTGGAGCGAAAAGGCTTAGAGAAGTTTAGAATCTGAGGGAAAAGTTAAATATTTGACTGCGTTAAGAAATAAAATCTCAGCTGAGGATTTCATATTTTAGGCCTTAAAAATGAAGTTCAGTGTGTAACTGGCAAGGCTATATTTGAGGCTGTGTGGCAGGGAAACCCCTCCTTTCAAGGAGTTCATAGTGTGTGGTGGGTGGAGAAGCAGGAGTGGGGAGATGGGAGGTGAGAAGACGGTCTCTGAAGGAGCCAAGAGCAGGAAGTTCGCGGGTGGAGCTGGGGGCGGTCAGGATTCAGGGTGGGGACTGAAAAGTTTCTCCCAGAAGGTGCCATCTGGAACACGACAAAAAGACACCATCTTGCCACCAAGGGACAAGATGGACTCCTGCAGGAGTGGGTGCTGTCACCATGTGTGACCGGGCCTCCCTTAGTTTTGTCTGGATTTGGCAATGAGAGGATATGACCCTCTGTTCGTGAAGGCTGCGAGAGACAGCCCTGTGGTTCTCTTTCCCTCTGCACTTGCTTACCAAAGACCTCTGGTTTCTACTGTGTTGCTTCAAGTGCTCATGGGTCTACAGTTATTTTCTGGTTACAGAGCGTTCTCACTGGCTTTCAGGGGCAACAGTCAGCGGGTAGAAAGAGAGGGAGCAGAGTTCCAAGGGAAAGAGGCAGCATTCCCTTGTTCAGTTAAGTGTCTGTTTGCCGAACACCCGCTTTGATTATTGCAATCGTCCTCCATTTAAAGTGGGAGGAGCCCTCTTGACCCCATACAAGCCAGTCATAAAAGAATGTTTTAAGAAAAACTCTCTGAAGTAGAATTCTATTTACAGAAGTGCAATCTGAACACAGTCTCCATTGGTTACAGCAGGGGGAGGTGAGTGGCCCTCATGGGGTCATACTTGCATTTGGAACACAGCAGCTTCCTCTAAAGAGCGTTGTACATTTTAGCTACAGTAATAAATATTAGCCCCATCTTGCTGTTGGGAGGCCAAGGAACAGAGAGAGGAGATGTGCACCTTCTTTGTAGCCTCCTCTCCTGACCCACCAGACTGCTTGATGTTAAGAGGCTGTTTAACAACAAAAGGATCCTGTTCTTCTTGCTAGGTTGATAGGATGCTCATGAATATCCATGACACTTATGCATATTCATGAAGCAAGAGTGTGATTGACAGCCCATACCCTTCAACCATTTCCTGGAGCGCCCTCAAAAGGCCTCTCTGTCCGCAGCTGGGGATTTGCCCCCACCTGGATGGGCTCTGTAAGGACTAGGCTCCTTCAGGTAACATCTGCCTAGAGGACCACCTGGGGTACTTGTTCTCATTTATGCACAGTGGATGCCTGCCTTCATCCAGGTTGTTCCAAGTCCTGCTTTGGAAAAATAAACATTTTCTCCCCATGATGACTCCCCATCTGTGGGGAGCGTAACTGGTAATGGAAACTGATACTCCCGGTGTATCCAACCCAGCAGCCCAGAGGAGCCAGTTTCTTGCAGGGTCAGAGGAGAGGAGGAGGCGAGAAGCCTGGTGCTCTGCAGGTGGGCCCCTGGGCTTTCCTTACCAGGAGTTTCATCTAACCTGG
Source organism: Ailurus styani (assembly GCA_002007465.1). NCBI lineage: Eukaryota > Metazoa > Chordata > Mammalia > Carnivora > Ailuridae > Ailurus > Ailurus styani. The sequence continues at coordinate 1,949,516 of LNAC01000111.1, read as the reverse complement.
CCAGCCGTGTGCCTTCCTGGTACCCACGCTTTGGACTCAAGGTAATGCTGTTTGCTTTTTCTCCAAGGAGCTCTGAGGCCTGAGAATGATAGCAGAGTCTAGAAGCTACTCTGGGCTCCAGATCCTGCCCCCAGCCCCTAGCCAGAGGTGACAGGTGGATGTAGGTGTTGAAAATATGGAATACCTGTTCTCCTTCCTGTGAGTTGGTTTCCCCTGAAGCTCCCATTCCCTGTTCCCCCAGATCTGAAACCTCAGCACTTTCTCAGTGGGCTCTGAATCTCTCCAATGTCCTGACGTGGGCAGGGTGGGTGGTTTCCACACATGCCACAGAATGTGCAGAGTTCTGCCACTTGGTATATTGGTCAAGGTTCTTCAGAGAAATAGAGCGCATGCGCGCACACACGTGCGCACGCATACACACGTGCGCCCCCCCGCCCCACACTATGTTCTTCCTGAGAAAGTTCCTGGATAAATACAAGTGGAACATAAGCTATCTGGAATATCAGCTTGGTGCTCAGAAAGAATAAGTCGGCCCAGCAGGAAGGCATGTTTGTAAAGCCTGCTGAAACATCAGGTAAAGAGGCTTAACATCTGTAAGCAACACAGCAAGTCTTCTATTGTAGTAAGGTCCCAGAGCCAGTGACTTAAGAATCTTGATCTTCTCTGTTTTGACAGAAGGCTGCTTTCCTTTTTATTGGGTATTCTAGTTCTCATTGTTGTACATGGAAGTAAACCAGGTTTGCAATAAAAAAAATATAAAAATTGGGCGCCTGGGTGACTCAGTGGGTTAAAGCCTCTGCCTTCGGCTCAGGTCATGATCCCAGAGTCCTGGGATCGAGGCCCGCATCGGGCTCTCTGCTCAGCAGGGAGCCTGCCTCCTCCTCTCTCTCTGCCTGCCTCTCTGCCTGCTTGTGATCTTTCTCTCTCTGTCAGATAAAAATAAAAATCTTTAAAAAAAATAAAATAAAAATTATGATCATTATCTGGAAATGGAATATGTATATTTAGTCTTATTTATTGATGGATAATAAGACAGATTTTATTTATTCTAGGGGCTCTTACAATGGAGCTTTGCATTTGAGGAGAGAGCTTAACTCCCTAGGTGTTTACTTTGAGGAATCTGCTCATGTGACTGTGGAAGCTGGCGAGGCCAAAATCTGCAGGGTAGGATAGCAGGCTGCAAGGTCTGAGTCCAAAGGCTACTTATAGCTGGCAGAATCACCTCTTCTCAGGAGAGCTCAGTCTTTTCCTGTTTAGGTCTTCAGCTGATTGGATGAGGCCCACCCACATCATGGAGAATAATCTGCTTGACTGCAAGTCCCCTCATTGATTGATTGATTGAAAGTTTTTTTTTTCCTTTTTTAAAATAATCTCTTCACCCAACATGGGTCTTGAACTTAAAACCCCCAGATCAAGAGTCACATGCTCCAGCGACTGAGCCAGCCAGGTGCCCCCCACTATCCCCGTTTTCAATGTTTATCTCATCTAAAAAATACCTTCCCAGAAACATCTAGAATAGTGTTTAACCAAATATCTGGGTACTATGGTGTAGTCAAACCACATAAAATGAACCAAAGCACTTGGCTTCCCTGATGCTTGATGCCAGAGACATGTTCTGACCCTGGTGTGCTCCTCTGTGCTGCTCATAACTGAGCTTGACAGGCTTTTCCAGAACCAGCCTCTTGGCATGAATCTTTTAAGTTGTGTTTCATCCTGGAAGAAAAACCTTCCATGGTTGGAGCCCCGGTTTGAAGCTGAGTTCGTGGGAGAGGTGATGCTCCCGCACCTTGTTTTCTTCCTGTAGGAGGCTAGGACCTTGGCTGCAGCATCCTCACGCTTTCAGTACCCAGAACTTGTACAAAGGAAGAGCTTAGTTAATACTCTGAGCTGAATCTGGCATCAGCAGCCTTGGTGAGAAGTTCTTTGCAGTTGTGGAGTATTCAGGTGACTGGGCCTCTGGGTGGTGAGCTGTGCCTGCTGCTGCCAGGACACCAGTCCCTGTCCTCTGTGGCCAGCCTTGGCAGGCCACTGGTGGGTTTTGTGGTCCCCTTACCTGGGCTGCCTACCTCTGATCTGATCAGGTTCCTCAAGATCAGGGGTGCTTTCTTTCCCCTCCAGCTAGCCTCGGCCCTGGGACCAGGCCCCTGAACATGAAGCTCAGGAAAGGTTGACTCCCGATGTTCATCAGAGAGCCAGTCTGGGCTGCATTAATAGGAAGAACGTTAGTAAGAGGGGACTGAGAGAGTGAATTAGTCGCAGAGCTTTCTGAGGGGTAGAAGAATAATCAGGATAAAATATACTGTGATAAGGAAGACTGTCCTTTTGTTTACTGACGTGCATCTCTGCTTCAAGCTTTTTAAAAAATGACTATTTCATTGATAAAATGAATGTGTAGAGGTGATAAAAGAATGAATGGAAATTTACCTGGGAATGTCTCTCTAATTGAGTACCTATCTGCAGGATGAATAGTGGAAGCAAATTATCCACGATGGACCAACTCTCTGCTTTTCTAGGACTGTACATTCTATTTTTCCTCCTCAATAGAGGACATTGTCTCCTCCACCAAATTAACCAAACATAGATAATGTTGTCAAAGAATGGCTCCATTAGATTTCACAGACGCCTGACACCAATACAAAAGCCTCTACCCTCACTGCATTTCAACTTCAATTTTTTCCTGTATGACTCAAAAAATAAATTTGTTTTGTGGGGCAGAGATGATGGGTTTGACAGGTTTTTAGAACAGAAGATAAAAGAGGAGTTAGCAATATTGGTTGGGGGGATTCCAGCAAATTCCATTAGGCTGTATACCACGGGGAGGGTAGAATGGGTGGGAGCACCGCTCAGAGGGACATTTCTATTCCACCCAGAAAGACTGTGTTTCTGCCCGCCGCTGGCAAGGGATGAGTGGTGTCCTCCCAGAGAATTTACCCCATTTAGAAAGGGAGAGCAGATGGAACTCTAGAAAGTGCTCCTGGGCCTAGGAAATGGACGTTGTAGTTCTTATGTTCAGAGCTGCCTGAGTCTGAGGTATGGAAACACAGGGCCTGCAGGGGGAGGTGTATTCCAGGGGTTGGGATGAGGCACAGGGACTAGACCCCACTGAGATTTCTCTTCTGTATTACTGTGGCATGCTCATGTCTCACACTCTGACTCTAATCTTAGAGGCTTGGCATAGAGTTGGAAGAGACAAGTTCATGCACAGACACAGGGGTCTATCTTGGGGGCTTCTGAGGATAAAGGCTATATTTCTGGACTCTTGATTACAAATAACAGGCAAACCTACCTGAGTCAAAGGGATGTTTACTAACTCGTGTAGTGGAGAAGTTTAGGGGTTCTGCCTTCAGGTAAGTCTGGATCCAGCAACACAAATAATGTCCTTTCTCTCACCTTCTCCTTCTCTTGGCCCTGCTCACTCTGATGCTCATCCATGTCTGGGTCTCCTATTCTCTTAGTGCAGATGGGCTCCTTTCATAGAGTCAGGGAGGATGGCTGCTAGCAGCTCCAGGCTCACATGACTCTAGCTTGGCAAGTCGGTGGAAAGCAAGCTTCCTCTCCAGATATGACTATCTGGACATGGAAGTGATCGGCCTTCCTGGGTCAAATGTCCACAAAGACCAGTGACGTCTAGGGAGATGTGATACTGTAATTGTTTCAGCTTGGCACACCTCTGTAGTCAGAGGCCGGGGCTTGGGCCCCATGATGGATGGCCTCCTAGAACCATATGGAGATTCCTTTGGGGTGGTTCCCCAAAGGAATCACAGTTGCAGCAAGAGCAACCTATTTCCAGAACTCAAAAAAAAACCAGGAAGAAGCCTGGGCTGGGAGAATGGTGACCCCAGGCAGAGAAGGAATGTCACGTGAGAGCCCTCAGCTTGGTCAGCCTCATCTCACATGTACCCATGTGTCCACCCGGGCCCTCCCTTAGCTCTGTGAAGGCTGAGCAGCGTTTAGCAGGTGTAACTGAGGTGGAAGCAGCTAGACATTTCCCTGGGGCATTACAAAGATGTTCGCTCCCCTCAATGATGTTGCATTTGCCATAATCTTATTTTTAAATGCCATATTCCATCTCTCCCAGCATCTTGTGTTTGAGAATAATGAGACTTCTCAGCTGCATGGGTTTTATGGTGAAATGGACCCCATGCAGGAGGGGTCCAAATTCTCTCTCCTTTTTCTTTCCTTCTTGATTCCTTGGCTCCTGGCAACCTCCTACCTAGGATTCGCAGATTTATGCATTTATTTCGTCAGTATTTACAGAGAATCTGTTGTGGGAAAGGCCCTGGGATCAGCCTCAAAGACCAGCTGGGAGGGCAGATAGTCAATAAAAACAAAACCATCACCCCACCGGTGAATGCATTTCTTGGTGCCCTGGGATGCGCACTCCAAAGAGGCAGAACGGGGTGTTCAGACCATTCAGGACTGAGCTGGCTCATGGGGCAGGGAAGCTTCCTTTAGAAGGGGATGTTGAGCTGAGAGCTGAAGTGTGGCTGAATTTTGAATTTTGAGGAGGCGAAAGGGCTGGGGAGAGGGGGAGTGTGTTTGGACGCCAGGGCTCTGTGCAGGGAGATAGGGGCTGGGCTGCTGCCTGGAAGGGGCTGTGAGAGTAGGCACCATGTGGTTTGGCAGGAAAGCTGTGGGCCTCCTGGAGGAGTCGGAGGCGGTGTGGCGGTGAGGAGAAGGAGAAGCAGGGTGATTACAAGGCCGAGGCCCAGGGGAGGTGGTGCCTTCCGCTGAGGTGCAGGAGGCTGGGAGGAAGCTTCCCTGGAGGAAACAGGCACAGGTGCCTCCATTGTCTTGGATATTTTGAGTCAGAGGAAATGCCAGAAAAGCAGCTGGGCATAGGGGTCTGGGCCCGGAGCCACAAGTGTGGAAGCTCTCAGCCCAGAGATGGTGAGGGAAGCCATGACAGTAGGGCCCTGTGTGTGGAAGTGGGGAAGACCAGGCCCGGGGCCCCAGGAACTGAAGCGTTTGGAGGTCAGCAAACAGATCAACCCGACCGGGCGATGGGGACGTTCTGCCTGTGGCAAATCACACCAGCGCTGCCCAGGCTGCCGACATGTGCTCTGAGGATCCCTCAGGGCCCAGGGGCCTGTTGCTGGGTGATGGATGAAGGCCGCTACCACCCACCCACCTTTTGCCGGCGCCAGCTTCCTGCCACCACCAGGTAGTCCTTTGGGAAGAGAGAAACTAGCTGAGGAGGCTCGTCGTGACAGCCTTTTAAAAGTGACTTTTAAAACTTCTCATAATTGTTGATTAAAAGGCCCATTGCTTTGAAGGCTCTGTTTGTGGTGGAAGAAGGAGAGTCATTTTGGAAGAAATTTCTGGGGAGGTGAAGTGTTCCAGCAAATTGGCGAGGCGGCATTTGCAGCTCCAGCCTTATATTTCAAAAGCCACTAAAAGCCCCTCAAGAAAGTGCTGCCAAGTAGTCATTTGGAGAAAGGGAACTGCTTGTGGGGGAAGGAGAAAGTGCCAGCTGCGGGGCATGCAGTGCGCAGGGGGAGGGGAAGCAGGAGCCTGCAGGCCTAATCAGGTGGCTCTCCCAGCCCCCCTAACTGCCCCTGCACGCTCCTGCCTCGCCCTTGCTGCCCCGGCTCCCCCTTTTGGAATGACCCCTTTGCAACGCTGTCCTTTCCAAAGTTAACCCATGTTGTGGACTCCCTTGCCCAAATCATCTTGGTCCCTCCTAGCCCTCGCCGACCTCCAGGGGCCCATCACCTCTGCCTGACTGCTGAGTGTTTGTGGCTAGAGACCCGAGAGCTGCTCTCCCGTGCAGGCTCCCGGCTTTCCCCTAGCAGGCCGTGGTATGCGCTGAGAGAGTAGGCTGTCAGGGTGTGGGGGGGTCAGATGAACTCCACAGAACATCAGGGGCTCCTTTCCTCCGTGCCAAGTGGCCAAGGTGTGGTTGGGTTGCTGGTCCTCGGTGTGCATCCTTTCTCTGTCCCGGGCTTTGTTACTCCCACATGGGGCTGCGCCAGCAAATGCAGGCAGGGGACATGAATAGCGTGTGTGCGTGTGCGTTCTCAGCTTTTCTGCGGTTGTCAAGGTCAGGGAAACTAGACAAGCTGGCCAGGGGAGGACTGCCCTGCAGAACCACCTGGGATCGAGGTGAGATCATTCAGAGTTTGCCTATAGCACACAACCACCTCCAGCTGAGGGCCGGGGGGAGGGAAGACTTCCTGCTGCCCTGGCCATGGCACCAGGTGTTTCTGGGTCCCAGTGGGATCCCAGGACCTGCCTAGCAGCCCCGTGCTCAGGGCGGAGCTGCAGATAGGCGGGCTTCTGGGAAGGCAGAGCTGCTCACCTGCCAGGAACTCAGGAGAGGTACAGGGAGGCCGTGCCTGTGGACACGGGGTCCAGGCCTGGAATCCCCCTGAGTCTGAGCCCTGGAGCATGGTGGAATGCTTTAGAGACCCTGTGAATTTTTCTTCTCTCTGAAGATAGCTTGAGTGAAATGGGATCCTGCAGCCAATTTCCAGAGTCTCAGACTAGAGAGAGCCTCAGAGACAGCTCAAACCCAGACTTTGCGAAGGAGCAAGAGGCCCCAGTATTGGCTCCAGGTGTTGCAATTGTGGGACTGGGGCTTAGGGGGGTCTGGATAAGTCGCAGTGTCCCAAGACTTGTGGTCCTTTAGTCCTAGCTCTCTTCTGAGGGGAAGAGGGACAAGGGGGCCAGGTGAGGCCATGGCCGCCTGGGTTCTCTCCCTCCGTATCCCCTCCCTCCTGCCCTTTCTCTCTCTCCTTCCTGTTTGTCCATCTGTCCATCCATCCATTCTAGGCTTCTAGGCTGAGAATACAGTGGCTAAGGTCCATGCCCTTGAGTGGGGGGAGGCAGGCAGGACCCAGACAGCTATGTTGTCTGTGTGAAGGGTGCCATTTTTTGAGAGCATGGGGCCATAGGAGCCCATGGAACTGGAGGGTCAAGAGGCTTCCTGGGATCTCGATCATCCCTGGACCTTCCCTGGTAGGGTCGGGTACAGCCATCGCAGGCTTTCCTGAGAGTGGCTGGGTGGGAGCACGGTGAGCAAAGCTTGACCAAGGAGAGGAGGCAGAGACCCGGATCCTGCCCCTGGTGTGTACAGTTGTCGTTCTGCTTTTCCTGTGTAAATGCGGGTTTGTGAGTTTTCTCTCTAAACCGAGTCTCACTTTTGGGGTCCCCTAAAGCCGTGTCCAGGAACACATCCTAAAGCATGTCCACATGCGTGGGAAGGGTTCATGTGCTCCCAATAACAGAATCTGGTATTTTTAGATACTTGCCTCGGCAGACCCCTCCTCCCAGAACTGACTCCCCTCCTCTCTCTCTCTCTCAGCTCCTCTGGGAAATGAGGCAGCTGGTTTAGCTGAACTTCAAAGATGATGACATTCTGAACCTCTAGAAAACATTTTTTGGAATCTCAAAGTGCATGAATTAAAATGTTATTTTTACTTCTTTTCAGCCTGTTGAGGAGCAGACTGTGAAGGGGCACATCAGCCCAGGAGGAAGCACGCCGAGCAGCCGTGTGGGGACCGTGCAGATGAGCGGACGTCTGAGGGTGAGTGGGGCACGGGGATGTCAGCTGCGAGCCTGACGCTCTTGGGCTGCCCCTTGTGTTGGCCAGCCCCACGTGCTGCTGGGTCTCCACAGGAAGGAAGTGCTTTAGGGCCATGCGGTCCTTGGGCAAGGAGCAAGTGATGGGGAAATCTGGCACATGTGGGCTTCTGTGAGTGTGCGCTGGGTGCCAGGGGCTGAATTTCCAGAACTTTGCTTGGTGTTCATGGCGAGACTGGCTGACCAGAAAGTGTTTGTGGGTAGGAAACCCTGCCTGAGGGCTGCGGTGGCCTCTGGATCAGAGAGAAGAACCTGGGACTGAGATAGGGGACGTTGCTGGGGGTGATGGACATGAGGGGCCTCCACCCTGGGGACAGACAGGGTTGCGACTGACCCCTAAGAAGGACTGAGAGGTGGAGGGGTCATGAAGAACATGAGGAGTCCTGGACTCCACACGGTCTGGTCTTCAACAGAGGTAGGGCCAGGCACTGGTTATTTTGAAGCTTTTTGGTTTTGTTAATCTGATAGCATAGATTTGTTTCTCTGTGGTTACAGAACAGCCTTGTGTGTTTGTCTGAGAGACAGCTGTGTCAGGGACACTTTAGAAATTGGTTGGGTTTGGGAGTAAGAGGAGAGCAGGGAGGAAAGGGGGTGTGTGGGACAGGGTGTCAGGGACCCAGGGCGTGTCAGGGTCTTCAGTGCTTGGGAGCCGCCATGAGTCCCTAGAGAGGACTCCAGGGCACCCCCACTGTGTCCCCCCATGATCTACCTGCATGCACATACCCCATGTCCATGTGAATTCTAAGCTTGGGCACTGCATGCCCCTTTCTCACTGGCAGAGCTTCTGGGTGGGGAATTTGGACTCACAGAAGAGGGGGCATGATTCCCAAGACCTCATAGAGACTTGGCTCCTGTGAACGTCTGTATCTCTCTCCTGAGCCTCCCCTAGATGCCATTTCATTCACTCAGAAGGCCCTATGGGGTGTAAGTCCAGGGATATGCTCTGTTAAAGCTCCCTGTGGTCCTGTGAGTGCAGGGTATGTTTGGGAAATAGAGGATTTCCTTCCACTGTGGAAATTATCACCAGGCCTGTGGTGGCCTCCCCTGAGCTTGGGACAGACCTGTGAGAGCCAGAGCACAGATACATCTGTTCAGGCATCGTGACTTAGCAAGACCCCTGCCAGCCTGAACACGCAGGCTGATTCCTTCCTGCTTCAGCCTGAGCAGCTGACACAATGGCCAGTCTGTATGTTCACCTTCATGGCCAAATGAAGCTCACCTGGGCCCAGGAAACTCCACAGAGGACAGGATGTGAGCAGAAACATTCCATCTGTCGAATCTTCTTTCCCCTGCAGCCGCACAGGCCCTGGGCTGTTCTGAATGCCTTGTTTTGCATATGGTGATGAAATATTTAAGGAAGTTCTTCTCTTTTTGAAAACCTTTTTGTCAAGGTACCAGGAGCAGCCTGAATATGTGACAGAAATCCCTGAAGCTTGGGGAGAGGAGCAGAGGGACACAAAGGAGAAACCCCTCCAGAGGTTGGGTCTGCCTTGAAATGGATCAGGAAGGGCTAAGGGGTGGCCATCTCTTCCCATCTCCTCATTAGTGGCTGTGCAAGGTGGGTGCCACTGAGCCGCAGAGGACTTAATTCTGATGAGTATTGGATTGGAGTCCTGGAATGGGAGGCTTGTAGTGTGTCCTTGAGAAGTACTTGTCTCTCTCAGAGATTGGATTTCTCCATTGATAAGACTACATAGTAGACCAGATGCTCTCTGGGGCTTTTCAAGGTTTAGTTACTAGGACTGGGAAGCTGGTTTGTCTCTTCCCGTTGTTTGGTTACCAATGCTTCCTCGATTCCCAGTGAAGTACATTGCACCCAGTGGCTGTCCTGGAAGGGAAGTCTGTACATAGAAGGCCCACCCAAGTGTAGCCTGCTGTGTCTCATACAGACCCAGCTTTCCTGTGCACAGAGATGTTGCTGCAGCTGGGAGAGCCATATTGAAGGGTCAGTGTGGTACTGGCCTGCCACATTTCTGTGCTGACCTCCTGGGGTTAGTTCCGTGACTTGACTTCTTTTGGGTGTTACATCCCTGTCTGTGTCAGGGATGGGCTCTGGTCTGGGCACTTCTGGTACAAAGTGTCAGCCTCTTCAAGGCCTCTCCTGACCCTCTCTTCTGGCTCTTCACTGCCCCTGCCCCTAGGTGGGGCGCACCTGACCTGACCTCAATTGGAGGTGACCCTGGAATGATCCAAGCATCTGCAGAGCCTGAATCTGTGCCTCTCTGGTGATGCAGCCTCCATGTTCAAGGGCACGTGCCTGCCCATCTCCCAGGGAAAGAGTGAGCAGCTCCCCCTCGGATGATTGATTAGCATCCTACATTTCCCTTTGCCAAGGAGCCTCAGAAGCACACAGGCAGATGGCTTCTCTGGGAATTCCTCTGGGGAACCAGCTTCTACAGATCCACATGTGGAAATCCAATATTCAAATGAGAGAAGAAATTGGGAAAGAAAATACGTTCTTCCCCTCCCTCAGTTAAAACCTGGATACAGAGCTGGAGGGGTCGGAAATAGCTTCAACTCTCCTGTGGCTCCCCTCCTTGTCAGAGGAAGAAGAACAGAGCTGGGGCTGCTTCTAAGTCTGGCAAAGAGGCCTCCAAAGGGCTCCGAGCAAATGAGCTTCAGTGCAATTGAAGACACTTTGCTTAAGCAACTACTGTCCGAGGCCTGGTTTTGACATGGTGTGGGAATCAGGTCCTACAGTGTACAGCTTAAAAAGGACAGACTCTTGGGCCAGACTTAGGTTCTAGTTCTGGCTTGGCCATGTTCCAGCTGTAAGACCTTGATCCAGGGGCTTAGGCTGTCTGAGCCCCAGGTTCTAAGTCTGTAGAATGGGAGTCATACTCCCTGTCCCATAGAGCTGTTGAAAGAATCAAAGTAGTATGTGCGTTTGACACGTTGAGCATGGGCCTGGCTTGGATCGAGTGCACGCTCCTTAACCACAGGACCCCCAGCCTCCCAGGAGGCAGAGGGGATGTGCCCTGTGTTAGTGGTCACAGAATGGAGGCTGAGGTTGTATGGGTTTTCCCAAAATCACTTGTGTTGTTACTGATAAAGCAGGGCTGGCATTGGGGTCTGCAGTTTTGCAGTAGGCCAGATGTCTGAGACAGGGGTCCCTGCCCAGGTGTGAGGTGGTCGGGGCTGAAGAACAGCCTGCTTAGGGTAGGGGCTATGCTCTGTTGTCACTGCTTTTTGCCAGAGGTTGGGCCATTCGAAAAGCTATCCCGCTTCGTCCCCCTAAGTGGGCAAAGGCAGTCCCTCTGTGGAAGGAGAGTTTGGGGCCTCTTTCCCCAGAGCTCCAACCTTCCCCATCCTGCCCCTCACCCATGTTTTATGGCACTGATTGCTCTCTGGCATTTGGCTTCTTTTGTTCCTTTCCCTGAGGTTTGGTCCCATTAATGTTTATGAGCAAATAAAACTTGGATTGCTGCTTTGGGCCGTGGGATCACTGCTGACTTGGGGAGGGACATCTAATTTAACATAATCCTGCTCCTTCGACTTTCCATGACTTCCACTGGCTTCTCCTCTGGGAAGATGAGCAAAAGGAGTGGAAATGTGATTAAAGCAGAGCCTTGCTTCCCTCTCCTAACCTTGGTGCTGTCAGTCCCTTGCTGGGGGTGAGCCGAGAGTCAGGTGAAGTGTTGGACACACGGATGCTGTTGTGTGTGGATGCCTACAGGGACATGGGCATGCAGGGTTGAGCAACCTTTGGGGACTCAAAAGCTCTGGGGTGTCGTGAGTGGTGTGTCAGTTGGTTTCCCACAGAAGGAGGTCTCGGCACAGGGCTGGTGGCTGTATTTGTCATAGGCATGAGGATGTCCTGTTCCTTCTTCGGAGCAAGAAACTGAACAATGGAACTCATTACGTCAAGGGTAAAATCTAGTCAGACTGGCATGTGGGACCCTGTAGATCCTCATGTTTGTACCATATGTATCATTTTTATTTTCCTAAATGCGCAGAGTCCTGTATGGGCTTCTTTTCAGTGGGTCTTGGGTGGGGTGGAGGGGAGCTGAGGCAGGGCAGGGTGGCATAAGAGCTACAGGAGGTGAGGGGCTGTACTTGGCTGCATTCTGGAGTTGCATCTCGAGGACAGGCAGTGTATTCCTTCTGGGGCTGTTGACAGGGCTGTGAGCCAGGCAGGAGGAAGGTAATTATATCATTATATGTCACTCTTGTCTCAAGGGGCCAAATTAGCTGACTCTCCAAAACTAGGGTTTACTTTTGACTTTTTAATTTACAGGCTGATGCAGATGCATACTAGTTCACTCCTAAATTTTTCTGGAACAGCTCAGGTATGCCTGGTACAGTGGGCAAGATTGAGGGAAGCAATCATGGCTCTGACGTTAAAGATCTCAGAATAGCGGGACTGTGGAACAGACCACAGCCCATGACAGTGCTCAGCAGGATGGGAGGGTAGGTAGAAGAAAGTCATGGAGAAGGTCAAGGGCAGGCACCCCTATGATGGATGCACAGGCTCCCCGGGGTAGGGGTAGGGGGAGGTGGACTGGCCCTGGGAGCACAAATTGCATGTCCACAGGTGGAGAGGGGGTGGTCCAGGCTTCCGAGAACAGTCTGTCCAAAACGTAGGTGTGTAGACAGACAAGGGTGATTTGTTGAAAGGTTCTACAGAGGGAGTCCTGGGGAAATGGCTGGGAAGGGTGAGACCCTAATGGGCTTCGAAGATGCTCTGTGGATATTTGTTGAAGAAATCTATGTGAGCCTTGATTTTATCTGAGACATATTTATTGAATAACTACTACGTGCTACTCTGCTGGGGGCTGGTTATGCAGCTGCCAGCAGGTAAATATCACTCTCTTGTGAGTTTACATTCTAGCGGAGAAGATAGTAAACAAATAAATACAACACATAAATAATGTATACAGTACGTTAGGAAGAGCTAAGTGTAAGGGGAAAAGAACGAGTCATACTACGGAGAGGATTGGGGGCACCAGGGGTGTGCACGTGCGTTTGGGTGGAGATTTCACTTTTGACCGGGGTAGCAGACTAGGCCCTCTGTGACAGGAGGACCTCTGAGCAGTTTGAGAAGGATTTAAGGAATTAACCAGATGAATACTTGGGGAAAGAGCATTTCAGGCAGAGCGAATAGCAGGTGCTGAAGAGCCTGAAGCAGGAGTGTGCCTGGTATCCTCAAGGAGCAGCTGGAGGCCCTGGGGGGCTCCTCCGGGGTGAGCCAAGGGGCAGTGGGGGGAGACAAGGCCAGACTGCCCATGGGGGCCCTGAAGGCCAGCGTCGGGTTTGGGCTTCACCCTCAGCGATGTGGGGGCCTCTGGAAGATGTTGAATGGAAGAGAGCTAAGATGGGACTTCTGTTTTAAAAGTATATTTCTGTGCTTTGTGTAAACCTGACCATTGTAGGGGGAAGGCCGGAGGCAGAGAGGTCAGTTGGGAGGCTGCTGTGGCCCCCAGGCAAGAGGTGAGAGTGGGCTGGGTGGAGAGGTGTTGTGGAGGTGGTGAATAGTGGTTCTGTTCAGGACAGAGATTTCTTTCTTTCCTTCTTTCCTTCTTCTTCCCTTCCCTTCCCCTTCCCCTTCCCTTCCTTTCTTTTGACAGAGAGATCACAAGTAGGCAGAGAGGCAGGCAGAGAGAGAGGGTGTAGCAGGCTCTCCGATGAGCAGAGAGCCTGATGTGGGGCTCGATCCCAGGACCCTGAGATCATGACCTCAGCCGAAGGCAGAGGTTTAACCCACTGAGCCACCCAGGCGCCTCCAAGACAGAGATTTCTTAACAGGCTGAATGTGAGTGTGAGAGGTGGGTTTCAGCCTTAGCAGCGGGGCCTGGCAGGGCTTCGGGTGGAGCAGGCTAGAGCTGGATCAGAGTTCTTGTAGACTTGATAAGCTGGGGCTCCTTATTTGCTGTCTGCATGGAGATGTGTGTGTGTGTGTGTGGGGGGCGGGTGGTTAGCTGGTTTTCCTCATCCAGAGTTCTGGAGAGGTTGGGGCTGGAGTTGCGCATGTAGGGGCTGTTGGCCTTTCGATGGTGTTAAAGCCACAGGATGGGGTGAGACCACTGAGGGGTAGACAGAGGCTGACGTGTTACCGAGTTTTAAGTACCAGGTGTTCTGTTAGGCCCTTCCAGCATCCCTCTCTCTGTCTCCACCACAACCCGACGAGGTAGAAGCTGTTCGTTTCCTCTCTGTACAGAAGAGGAACCTAAGGATCAGAGGGGTTAAATGAATGACCCAAGATAACAGCTATTAAAGGTCAGAGCTAGAATTTACATGCACATCTGTCTGATTCCAAGTTCTTTAATTATTGCACTTATGGACCCTCTAAATTATAGACCTGATTCTGGGCTTGGTGGGGGATCCCCTGAGGTTTTTGAATACAGAAAGGATCAGAGCTGTGGGTTTGGAAGAGGCCTCTGGGAACCTGGGGACTCCTGAATGATGTCCTGGGAAGGGGAGAGGTAGAGACCAGGTATAGAGAAGGTTTAGACCACCTGAGGGGGGGGGTTGGAAATGGGACCTGGATTTCCTGAACAGGGGAGACCCAAGTTGTGGCAAACCCAGTGTTATGAATTGAATGTTTGTGTCCCCTGGAAATTCCTTTGTTGAAGCTGTATTTAGAGATGTGACCTCCAGAAAGTAACTAAGGTTAGATGAGGTCATGACGGTGGGGCCCTGTCTGGTGGGGTCAGTGTCCTTATACAAAGGGACACCAGAAAGCTCATGTACTCTCTGTACATACCCTGAGAGGAGGCCATGTGTGGACCTAGTGAGCAGGGGACCACGTGCAGGCTGGAAGGAGAGCTCTCACTAGAGACCCAGTTGGCTAGAACTTTGATTTTGGACTTCCAGCCTCTAGAACTGTGAGAAAGAAATGTCTGTTGGTTAAGCTACCCTGTCAGTGATATTTTGTTATGGCAATCTGAACCGATGAATACACCCAGATTGTTTAGTATTCTGGCTTTTTCTAGAGCTGTATGTTCTTGTCAGGCTGCAAGGCCCAGCTCTTTGGTAATTGGTTTCTTGAGGACCTCTCCCCCCACCCCCTCCGCCCCCACTAAACAATTCAGTGGATTTGAATGGATCAGAAGAGTCACCGAACAATTATTTAGTGATTAGCTTCCTTGTGGAGTCCAGAGAAAGCTGTTGGAAGAAAATTGGTAAATTCTTTTCATTCTTAATAAAACCTAACATTATCTTGCTAATGCCTGATATTAAGAGTTCAAAGTCGTCTCTATACCATTGATCTTCAAAGGAAGAGATTTCCTAATTTATTTGACAAGGCCTGGAAAAATGTGGGTGAAGCTCCTTTCAGGTGGGAATTTTATTTTTTTTTTTTTTAAATCTTTTAAGCATTTTTTTCATACAAAAAGTGGTATAGTTCTTTTTTTTTTCATTTGAAAACAGCAGAGTGTGGGGGAGAGATGCAAACAAATAACAAAAAAGGTGCTTTTATAACATTATTTTCGCTCTTTAGAAAGAAGTCATTCCAATAGTATCGAGAAGTCCAAAGATGAAATGATTTCATTTTCTTCTCTAAAAGCTATAAAAGACCCTGACTATTGATTCCATCTCTGTGTCCAGTGAACCCGTGTCACTCTACAGTGGCCCAGGGGTTCGGTACTGTGGAAGGATCAGCCCAGGTTTCTGGGCATATGGCCTAAACAGAAGGGTGGGCACATCAGGAAATCCAAAACCTCCCCTTGTGGAAATATTGTGGGCAAGGAGGTTGGTCTCTGAGCTAGGAGAAGCAGCATTCCACACCAAAGTAGAGGGTGGCAGAGACCTAGATGTCCTACTTCTGCTTCCTTCCCCCTTCCAGAAGATGGGAAAGAAAGTCAAAATGACATGCCTGTGAAGAAGGCGCAATGTATGTTTAGAAATACTGTTTGAGGGAACTATCTTAGGAGTAAGAAAAGCCTTGCCAACTTTTACTACAGATGGAAGAAGAAAGCCATCAGGGAGATCTCCCACAAGGCAAACACACTTCCCTTTTCTGGAACTCCTGTAGCATAGGAGGCCAGTTTCAATTTCTTGGCCCAAAAGACGGGGCTTATTGATTAGGCCTTTTGGCTCCATATGGACAGATAAACCACAGGACCACGATCCAGGGCCCAGTTCCCTATAAAGTCCCCCTAACACCAACAAATGGTCTGTGGGTGCCTTCTATCCTGTAACTGAGAAATTTCGTGATTTTCGGTTGGGAATTTAGAACAATGAATAAATTTGCAAACATGGCTGCTTCTCCATTACTCTTGCCACCTCCCGCTCTTGGCTTCCACTGAATCTGTGCATTCACTTGGGGGCATGCACTTCTCTGAGCATTTCAAGGCCAGTAAGGGGCAGAGACCCCTTCTGGGGGAGGCTGGCATCCTTGCTTCCATCCCTGGTTTGAAGGGCACTCTGGCCTCGTGCTGTTTGATTGAGCTCCTTTTGAAGAAGGTGCAGAGAGTCACGCTCTGTGTGGCCAGCCTCTTGGGAAGCAGATGTTTCTGGGATCTTAATGTTTTCTCTCTTTTTCCTGAGAAAACCTTTTCTCAAAAAAAAAAAAAAAAGAGTTGTCAGCTGCTCTTGAGGCCCTATAAATTGATTTTGGCTCTGTCCATTACAGGTAGCTTCTGTGTGAAGAACCCATATAAATCTTACTCAGTCAGGGAGTGTTTAAAATGGCAAATTTCAGAGTAAAGGTTTAACAAAAACCATAAATAAAACTTCAGAAGTAATGGAAGTGTTTATAAGTATCTGTGGAATTCCACACTAGAACAATGAACACAGTTCAGGTGCCAAGAGATTGACTGAGGTGTTGTGTTTGCCATGCGTGAGAGAATATCCATCTTTATTTGGCCTCCGCTTGCAGGCCAGACTTGGGAGAAGCCTGGCTGTGAGCAATGCTCCGTGGCTAGGCTCCTGAGGGGAGTTTATCACTGTCAGGGGCAGTGGCAAGTCTGGGCGTGGGAGGCTGCCGGGGGAGAGAAACTTGCCAAGGACCTAGGCCTGAACCCACCATGCTTCTAGGCCTCCTGCATGCCTCGCACGGTGGTACTAATATCATGGTGAGCTCATAATCCCGGCAGCCTGCCATGGGGGATTCAGAGCAGTGTGTCTGCATCCTGCTTTCCAGCTCAGGAAACTGAAGCAAACAGGGGTTTGTGACTTGCCCAAGTCCTAGAACAAGGCGTTGTTGGAAGCTAGAGGTTAGCCTGTGGTTCGCAGGACCCAGCCTGAGGGCTCCCGGCTACGTTTTCTTCCTCCTTACTTAACTCCACCTCTCCAGTTCCTGCATCTGCATCATGCCCGGGCCTCGGCTGGGGGCTGGATGCCAGGTTGTGGCAAGACACATCAGCATGCCAGGATTTTACCTGCCCTCCTCTGGGACGCCGTCTGTTCCCTCTGCTGGGACCTGCACCCAGAAGAGGCAGCATAGAACAAAGCCACAGTACTGATCACTCATTCACTGGTGTATCCATTCATTCAGTGAGCTTTTAATGAGCACCAGCTAGGTTCCAGGTTCTGTCTAGGTGCTCAGGAAGTAATAAAATGGGCAGATGTTTGGTGCAAGGGAAGAGTGTGAAGGTTGGCTCAGCCAGGGTGAGATTGGTGGGTGGGTGGAGGAAGGTGGGTGCTTCCCAGAGAGGTAGGGCTGAGCTGTATGCTCAAGGAAGGTAGGGTTTAAGAGGACGGGCTGCTTCTGGGTGGGAGGGACTTACCTCTCCAGGCCTCAGTTTTCTTATCTGTGAAGTGGGGACGGTGATAGTCCCTGCCTCATGAATGAGGAATAAATGAGCTAATGCCTGGCAAATGCTAGCACAGTGCCTGGCGCTTAAGAGCCTTGACAGTGACAGGTGCCACTACTATGGTTTTTGCAATTTTTCTTGCTGTTTGTGCTACCTCGTGGGGCCATAGAAGTGCTCTGTAGCTGCCCCCAGAAAGTCCTCTGCTCCCTCTGCTCCTGCCTCTCTTCCTTGAGGCTGGCCTCTCTGGGAGCCCGCCTGCCTTCTCCTGTCCCCTGAGTGCGTTTTCAGAGTGAAACAGTCAGGCCTCCATCCCTGCTGGGCACAGTCATGCCTCCACCCAGCGTGGCGAAGTTTCTGCCCACAGATGCGGCTTGGCTAGCAAATCCTTCGGTAGACTTTATAATGGGACATAGATCATTACAGATGGGACTCAGATTTTACAAAAGATTTGAGGAGGTAGATAAATTAGATCATGAAAAGTGCATAAGGGACATCAATTATGCAGGAGCCAGAAGAATGATTATAAAGGGATCTGGCCTTAGTTTGGGTCCATGAAACATTGAACTGTGGCCATGAAAGAAGAAAACATCCCTTGCCTCCTGCTTTAGAAGCACAGGCTGGTGGGGGCCCTGCTTGGCCCAGGGGAGGGAGACCATGGGGAGACCTCCTTTGCTTGTGGGTGTCCAAGGAGTAAAAGGCCACCCAAGAGACAGAGAAAACTGGCCCTGGGCTTGCTTCGGTGGAGTCCTGGGGCTCCGGGAGCACGGAAGAGGGGGCAGTGGAGGGCCCAGCTGAGAGCCTTTCCTGGGTTCTTAATCCAAGGGAGAAAGTGCACACCAGACTTTCATGGTGGGGTTGGTAGACACCTTGACTCCTGAGTCCTCAAAGGTCCCCCAAAGGTATCATGTTTATCCTTCCTCTTGCCCAGTAGCATTGCAGATCTGACCCTCAGTGGGCTGCCATGTGCTGAATTCTCTGGGCCTGGTTTATGCTGGTGAATGTAATTATCCAGGGAGAAGGGGCAGAGGAACGTGATCTCTGAACAAACTGTCCACATTGTTCTCCCTGAAGCTTCAGTGACCATGGCTGGCCCCACACCTGGCTTCCATGAGCATCTCTCAGCCCTATCTGGATGGTGTGCTGTGCTTCTAGAAGGCAGGCACCTTCTCTCACCCTGTGGGCATTGTGTCAGGCATGTGGTACCCCAGTGGAGCCTGCTGTGGGGTGATGGTTTGTTATTGGCCGAAGGTATCATGGCAAACATTCCCAGACCAGCCTTCTAATAGTGGCTCACTCTTGGCCCATTGGTGTCTTCTGGAATCAGGGTGTATTTCTACCTGGAGCTGGTCTCTCTGCTTTAGGCCCACCGGTCCCTTGGAGCACAGCTGTTGACAGCCATCAGAAGGACCAGGCGAAATGGCAGTGGTTGGGCACGTGCAGCCCCCAGCAGTGCGCCCTCAGTGGGAGAGCAGAGCGTGGTTTGTTGAGCGAGTATGGAGCAGAGTGGAGCACATTGTGAGGGGAGGCAGGGTGGGAGGTGGGCGAGCCCTGTGCTGCCCACCGGTGCCACTCAGTGACCTTCCGTTCCTGCTGGAGGCCACAGGAGCAGGACTGTGTTCTCATCAGCCCCATGACTCTGTTCCTGGGGGCCTCTGGTCCTTCCTCCCTGAAGTCACTATTTCAGTGAGTCCTGCTAACCTCTGTCTTGATGCTGGGCAAGAACACAAACTTGTCCTTGTGGTGCAGGAAGTGGTGATGGGCATTCCTCGTTCCCACCCCAGGCTTGGGAGGTAGCAGCCCTGCGTTGCCTCTTGCAGGTCGGGCGGCCTTGGGCAAGTTGCTTCCACTCTCAGTCTCAGTATTCTCAACTGCAATATGGGGATGTGATGGTGCCCGTTGCGTACAGTTCATACAAACTGAATTCTCCTTTGGGTCCTCCTCCAGGAGTGGTGTGTCCTCTCCAGGTGGAAAGTTGGGTGTGGGACCTTTGCCCCTGCTTGGCCTTTTCGATGTTGGAGTTGGGTGGTGGCCACTTGGTACTCCTGGCCTCTGTCTGTGCGCCCTTACGGCATACTTAGTATGTGATCAGATTTGCCATAAATATCAGCAAGTTGCCTTTGCAGATGCAGAGGCCATTTCTCACCTGGGCATACCTTACCCGTCTACTTTAAACTTGTATCACTAGGTCATTAACTACTATTATTAAGTACAGTAGCTAGCATTTGTCTAAAGCTTCTTTGCACTGGGATAAATGCCCTGTATGCATTCTTTTATTTAACCTCAGAACTCAGTAGATGAAGCAGCTGGTCTAGAGGAGTTACGTGACATGCCCAAGGTCACAAAACTAGTCCACGATGGAGGCGGAATTTGAGCCAGGCAGTCCCACTTGAGGGCAGAGAAATAGCAGGGAGGCCTGCCCGGGGTGGGGGTGGGGGTGGGGGGGAGATTTCCTGCCTGTAAGTGCATGATTCTAGAAGGGGGTGGACTGTGGAGGTGGGGGTGGGAAAGAATTTCTTCTGTTTTCTCCAAACCTAGAAGAAAGCGTGCCATGAAGGCGAATTCATTTTCTCTTGGAGTCCAACATTAGTCAAGCTGCCATAGCTTGCCTTGAACTAAAGACCAATCTGGAGAGAGAAATGCTTCCCCAAACCACTGAAGGATGCTGGCGTGCTGACCAGGACTCTGGAGCCCAGCACACGCACGAGAGAAAGGACACAGGGCTGGCCCAGTCGTTCTGTGAGCTGACGGCTGAAAAAGACTTTTGGATTTTGCTTCTAAGGCATTTTGCACAGTGAAAGGAAAATTTATCTATCTATCTATCTATCTATCTATCTATCTATCTATCTATCTATCTATCTATCTATCTATCTATCTATCTGAGAGAGATAGCGAGAGAGGGAATACCAGCAGGGGGAGTGGGAGAGGGAGAAGCAGCCTTTCCTGCAGAGTGGGGAGCCTGATGTGGGGCTTGGTCCCAGGACCCTGGGATCATGACCTGAGCCGAAGGCAGATGCTTAACGACTGAGCCACCCAGGCGCCCCCAGTGAAAGGAAAATTTAAGAGCGATTGCAAGGAATCCTAATGAGGCGGGAGATGCCACTGTGTTGAAGGAAGCAAAAAGATGCATGGTGTATGTGTCTGTGGGGCTGGGAGGGTTGTTTATAGATTTCTCTATGGAGGATGCTAACTTACTGCCTTCAAGGGGGAAGGGTGTTATTGATAATTATGCTGGGATCATAGGCATTGAAGTGGTACTGTCCTTGGGCACGGTTGCAATAATAGCATGTATATAGCAAATAGCATACATTGCTACTTATTAAAGCAGCCCTCTGGCCTCCAATGAGCAGGACCCCTTTTGTCTGGTTTGAGTTGTATGCACATTCAGAAGTCGTGTGGCCATTTACTGAACTGTCCTGAGCAGGGCCATTAAAAGACACAGAGAAGGTGTCTTGGCAGAGGAAAGCCAAACTTCTTGGAAAGCTGGAGGGCCATGGGAGCGTGAGCATTTGGGAGTTCCTGTGCTTGGGTTGTTCCATCCAGAGGGAGTTGCTAGAGGTCTGGAGATCACTGCTCACTGTAGACTTTGTATTCCTGTGTGTGTGTGTCTGTGTGTGTGGTGATGGCGGCAGTGCCGAGTGCCAATGGTGCAAAGCAGTGGTCGGAATTCTCACAGAGGGGAGTTGCCCTGCAGGGAACGTTCCTCCAGGGCTCCTCCTGCTGCCCAAAGAGCAGAGTGAGGGCCCGATTTCCAGCTCACTCTGGGCTTCCGGGGGTCTTTCGGGCTGTCTGAGATGAGAAGTCAGACCAGTTGCCCTTGTTTCTGAGAGCAACAGGCAGAGCTGGGGGCTGAGGTTTGGGTTCCTTTTTGCTCTTGTGACAACTGCCCTAACCAGCTCTACCTTGAGCTAGGTCTTGGCTTGTGAGAACCCACATGTCAGTATCACGGCGCGTTTCCCAGGATTTGGTCACTGCTGGTTTTCCTGGCTTGAGTCCTCAGCTCTGCCGCCCCCAGAGAAGGACAGAAGCGGTCCTTTCTGTCCTGGATGGAAATCCCAGAGGGAAGTGTCTTACTGGCAGCAGCCCTGGGAGTTCCAAGGGGCCCAGCTTAGGTCAGAGCTTGACTTCTGACCACTTGCAGCAGCTGGAAGGGACAGGAGGACAGAATATGGCAGCTCCACTTTCTGTCCTGACTGCGGAGGGGAGAAGTGGCTCCTTGCAGGAGGGCACATTTTCCGGAAGAGGGAAGAGGTGGTGGAAGAGGCCATAGTGGGCCAGGACACGCTTTGACCAGCGGTGGCCGAGTTAGAGTTGTAAGCTTGGCTGATTTCATTGAAGAGATGGTGTTTGATTTAAGCATCTATTTCTTGATTACTAGTGAGGCTAAATATTTTCCCACAGATTTTTTTTTTTTTGCCATTTGCATTTCTTTTGTGCATCGCCCATCTGTGGCCTTTGCCCTTTTTTTTTTTTTTTTTTTTTTTCCAGCTGAGGATTTCAGAGGAGTAGGGGCGGGTGGATCTGAGTTTGCTATTTCCTGCCGCCTTTGGTGGGTAATTGTGCCAGCTGTATTTACTCCTGCTTAGAAGAAACCCAGCTAAGCCTTCAGGAGACCGATGTGGAAATGCAAGAAAAATACTCTCTTCTTAATCAAATTTCTTGTATTATGAATGCTTATTAAATATTTTATGTGAGAATTGTAATTACTGATTAAGGCCAATATCAATAGCCTCGGATAATCAGTGTTTAACACTAATTAGGAGGTACTAAGCAACCCCCCAATGAGTTGTCTTTAACAATTTGGGGATTGCCATAATTGTCGGCAAGCTGAGCTGGGAGGTGGGCATGCTGGCTGGGGCGGGTGCCTGTGTGTCCTTGTCAAAGCCTAGCTGATGAGCAGGGTAAATGCAGTGTGGCGGGAATCACTGCTGAGTCGGGGCGCCCCCCTCAGGTGTGCTGCCTTGCCTGGGGGGAGGCGTGGCAGTCCGCACTGTGCCCTCCTGTCTCCAGTCATGTGGTATTTGGGTTAATGAGGTTTTCTCTGAATGGCGGGAGGTTTCCCGCCGAAAAGTGGGACATAGATCATTGCCTCATGTATCTGTCTATGAGCATGTGCCTCCCTTCCCTCTTACACGACACACACACACACACTCTCACACACTCACACACTCATGCACGCATGCACGTGTACTACGGCTTAGCCATTACTGGCTTTGTTTAGTATGTTTCTTTTGAGAGTTTTGTTCTGCCTCTAGTTCAAGCACTTGAACTTGCTGCAGGGAGGGACACTGGCTGTATAACGCCTGAATCACATTCACATCCCAGCGCTGGCCACCCAGTGGCTTGTTTAGTTTGTGGGAGGAGGGAAGGGGCTTTGGGGCTGGGGCCCAGTGTCTCAGCGGGAGTCCCTCCTGAGAGATTTCCTCAGCCAGGGGACCGCGGGTCTCTTCTCCCTGGGGACTGGGCTGGAAACAGTCCCCCCGGGACCAGGGGTGAAGGATGAGGAGACTCAGGGCAGAGCCACAGGAGGGGGAAGCCCCTCATGCCCCCGCCCCCTGTGGGCGGCCGCTCATAGCCACGCCTCCGTGAGGAACGGGCTTGGGGGTCAGAATCCCAGCCCCACTTCCCTCCGGGTCAGGGGCTTTGGAAAAGTCAGGGCATCTCTCTGGTAGGTGCCCCGAGGTGGGATAATGATGCGTACGCTGCAGCAGGTCGTTAGGGACCGCTCTGCAACACTCAGCCGGCCTGCCACCTCTACCCCGCCGCGCGATTCTGACCCACTGGCTTAACCTCTGAGCCTCAGCTTCCCAGCATGTAAGTTGAGGATACGAACAGCATGTATATACCGCATTGGGTTATCCGGAGGATTAAGTGAGTTGTAAGGAATTTAGAGTAGTAGGCCCCATGCCAGTGCTCATTAAATATGAATACGGTAATGATCCCTCATCTACCGTTTCAATGATCTGCCGCCAACTCTGGGCTGAAAGAAAGATGACCCTCCTTCCGTGAAATGATCAGAAGGTCAGCAGTAGCTGACCCGCCATGACGACACCGACTCCATGCCCCTCACTTCTTCACCTCTTCGTGCAGGCATCTCACTCCCTCACATCATCACAAGAAGAAGGGTGACTACAGGACAATAAAATCTTTTGACAGAGAGACTACACTCAGAGAACTCTTATTACACTGTGTTGTTGTAATTATCCTATTTTGTTATTAGTTATTGTTGATCTCTTACTGTGCCTAATTTATAAGTCAAACCTTATCGGTAGGTATGTGTAGGAAAAACCAGTATATGCGGGATTCGGCACTACTGACGGCATCAGGCGGCCCCTGGAGGGGTCTTGGAACGTATCCCCTGTGGGTAAGGTGGAGCGACTTCTGTTGGTAAAAAGTCACATAAGTTGCCAGAGATGTGCCAGGCGACAGTCACCGAGTGCTCCTAACACCCACTGTGCTTGCTGGGGACACAGGGTGGGAAAGAGCCAGACCCAGTGCATTCCCTTCCCGTCTCGTGGGAGACACAAGGAGACCAGCGAATATATGAGATAGTCACACAGTGGTTTGTGCCACAGAAAACTGACACTAGGTCAGGGGAAGGTGGCGGCAGGGGCAGTTCTTTTAGGTAGGTGGAGCCAGTGACGTTTGAGTGGACACTTACTGAAAGGAAAGAGTGAGTCCTGGCAAAAGGCAGAGGAAAAAGCAGGAACAGGGACCCTGTGCTGGTGCTGTGGCTTCTGGCCACATCCACGTGCCACCCTTCCCACGCTGCGCACACTACTCCCGTGTGTTCCCTCCTGATTGCCTGTGCCTGTGGCTCTTTGTTGGCAAAGTGACCTCAGGCCACTTGAACTGTTTCCTTCCACATAGAGAACAGGAGGTACCCAGGGACTTGCTTCCCCCCTTCCCGTTGGCTGGTGGGAACCAGCTCCTTTGCCCCTGATGGGGTGTTGGTCTCTTTCCCACTGGCTTTTTGTGGGAATGTTTCCCTGATATATCACTTTCACATGAGCCTCCTCTCGGCTTCTGCTTCTGGGGAACCAAAGACAGACCCTGGGTCAGGAGTGAGTGTGACATGTTGAAGGACAGCCGGAGGAAGGTCTGAAGGTGGAGAGATGTTGAATGCAGAGGAGGCTGGAGAGGTCAGCAGGGCTGGGTCACAGGGGCCTTGTTGGCTGTGGTAGAGTTGAGTCTTTCCGAGAGCGATGGGAGGTTATTGGAAGTTTCTAGCCGGGGGAGTATGTTATATAATTTGTTCTGTAAGAGAAGATCCCTGGCCACTGTATAGAATAGACCATTAGAAGGTAACAGTGGAAGTGGGCAGACCTGCTAACGGGCTGTGGTGGTCACCCCAGAGAGAGACAGTGGGACTGAACTAGGAGGGTGGCCAAAGGAACAGATCTGCCATTTATTCTCAGGATTGGTAGGTGATCGATGAATAGAATGTTTAGACATGTGTTTTCCCGAAGTCATAGCAAGTCTGAGAGTTCAAAATGAGGACTGTGGGCCTGTGCTGGACCTGTGCTGGGCCTGCTCTTTGGTCCTTCCCCCAACCCCACCACGGATTCAAGCAAAGGCCTCTCCTTCCCCTGAGCCCCAGAGGCTCTGCTGGAGCCTTTTTGTGGCATCCCAGCTGCTGTGCCGTGCCTTCCAGGCCTTGAGGAGGGATTGTGTGGGAAAGCCGTGGGCAGGATGTGAGGACTTGGGCAGATCCTGCCTCTCCCCGGGCTTATTTCATTGCCTTGGACAGAAGGGAGTCAGAGTTGGGAGTGCTGAGACCCCTTTGAGGCCAGTTCAAGGGCTTTGCAAAGGGTTGGTTTAGGGAGAGATTTGCTTGGGAGGTGGAAGGCCAAGGGCTTCGTCTCCCGCAGTGTCACCTGATGAGATGCAGCCTCTGTAAGCTGGACGGAGGGGACCCAACGTGCATCCCAGGCTTGGAGTTCCTGTGGCCTTCCTGGGGACACTCCTTTAAAGGCAAGGGCCACAAAGAGCCCACTTGAGCTGACATTGGGTTGAATCGGAATCCATTTTGCTTCTTCAAGACGCCATTTGCACAGAAAGTGAGGTAGTTGTTCTAAGTTCTATTTCCTTCAGAAATTAAGTATCTGAAATGTTAAAATACTTGGCTCCGACTTTGAGGCCCCAGGGGACAGTTCTTTAGAAAAACATAAACTCTTTTCTGCATGAGACATAGAGGTCTGTGGAGAGCCTCCGTGGGAGGTGGGCTGTTTCTGAGAAACCTTTTCCCCCAGGCTACACATCTTTTCATGATCTGAATATCAATAAGATGCTGCAGGTCTATGGTTTGGTCCTCGAGGCACACCTGATGGGCAGACATGGAAAGTCTGTGTTCCCGGCTGCTAGGCAGCCCCCCAGCCAGAGACCCTGAGACCCCAGGGAGGCTAGAAATTCCTGCCTCTAGAGCCCACCCACCAGCCGAGACCCCCAGTTTCCCCAGCAGTAAACAGTGGTATCTATCTATGGGAACTTTTAAAATGAAAATATCCAAACCTCCAACCAGAAATTCCACTTTTTTGTGTCTAGTTTAGAAACATAGTCCTAATGTCTCGAAGAGTATAAATGACTTAAATTGCACCTGTTCAGTGCAATCTCTTTTAACAGGAACAAAATGGAAACAACCTTAAATGTCCTGAATATTAAATAAACTGTGGCATAGCCACATTAGTACCTACTATTTAAGGTTAAACATCCTTAAGCTAGATGTGTTTACAGTGTTGTGGAAAGACCCCCAAGCTTTATTACTAAGTGGAGAAAGTAATTCACAGAATAAATTTATGTAACATGCCATTTATGTTAAAAACCTCCCCTCTATGATAATTTTATTTCTCTGCTTGCCTAAGGAGCCAGCAGCTAGCTGAAGACTGTGATTGTCTTGGGAGGGGACTGAGATTAGAGGTGGCATCCTCACAGGGACTTTTGTACTTCCAGTTTGAGTATTTTTATTTTTTTATTTTTTTAAGATTTTATTTATTTGTCAGAGAGAGAGAGGGAGAGAGAAACAGAGAGCAAGCACAAGCAGAGGGAGCGGCAGCCAGAGGAAGAATCAAGCTCCCTGAGTAGCAAGGAGCCTGATGTGGGACTCGATCCCAGGACCCTGGGATCACAACCTGAGCCAAAGGCAGCCGCTCAATGGATTGAGCCACCCAGGCGTCTCAGTTTGAGTGTTTTTAAAATGAGAATATTTTTCAAAACTGCATGTATAATTAAGAAGGTTAAAATAGGTTGTACAGTAATTGATGCCTATTATAAGAAAAATTTAAATATAAAGAAATTTTCTCCCATGCCCCACTGTTGGCCTTTTGGTGCATTTCTGTCTAGTCCGTTTCTTCCTTATGCATTTTTACACAGCGTTAAGCATTTGTGTAAACATACAGAGTTTTGTACCCTGCTTTTTCCTCTTAATATTTTGTTGTAAACTCTGTGCTGTTTCAAACTCTCTATAAATACTTTTAATAGCTGTGTAATTTTCCATTGTGCATATTTAGCCATTTCCCATTTGTCCTTCCCATTTTTAAAGTGATCTCCGTTTGCCTAGGAAATCTTCCACCAGTTCAGAGAGACAACTAAAATCGCTTTCCCACGGTCGGTCCAGGGCTGGTCCATGAAATGCAGTCAGTGAGTGTGGGCGTCCGCGAGGATGTGTACACGTGAGTGTGTGCATGTATGAGTATGTGTGTGCGTGTGTGTAAGTATAACAGGAAGCTGAGAGGCAGTCCAAGAGGTAGATTAGGCATGGCTCTCTCAGGTGATCGAGGCAGAAGGGGCCGGGCCACACATTCCAGCCAAAAGCTGGTGGTTCAGGTCAGCGGTAGCTTTTGGGTGCATGTAAGCCCTCTCTGAGATGATTGACTGTAGATGGCGTGACGGTATCCTGTAGTGGGGCCTTCGAGTCCTGGATAGGAGCCCATCTTGGCACCACCTCCGCACCCCTCTCTCAAAAGCCTTTTCACCAGCCTGCAAACCATTTTGTGATCTGAATACAGGAAAGGCGGTTTCTGGAGGTGTGTTCTCTGGATGATCAGTTCCAGGCAGAGCCTTGCCCTTTGCTCCCCAGAGGAGCCCCCAGTGGGCAGGCAAGGAACACTTTTGCCCTTCCCACCTCTTGACCTTAGTTTTCTGCTCTGAGAAGGGCAGTTGCCTTTGTCATTTAGGATCTTAGCAGGAAAAGAACAGAAAACCCAGAAGGGCGATGTCAGAGAGGTTAAAGAAGTGACCGTTTACAATGACATGAGCAGGAAGGGTGATACATCCGGGGCTCAGAAAACATCAGTACCCTGGGCTTGAAGGGGCTGGGGAGGGGGCTGTTAGGAACTCAGGGAGAGCTGCAGTCATAGGAGAGGAGCTGCTGGGGAGAATCTGGCCGTAAGCTGTGACTGCAAACAGATTTGGCATAGAGGGAGCTGGGGGGAATAAACCCTGGCTTCTATTTCCTCCCACTTCCCAGTTTCCTGCTGGTATGTCCATTGGTAAACCCAACCAAGAGCCAGAGGTGACAAGGGGGCCTGGGTGATATAGTCTGCCTTGGCCAGCGACCCAGGGCCCAGAGCAAGGTGGAGAAAGGTAGGGAGCAGATCGAGAGGGCAAATGGAGATGATCCGGCCCATTCAGCCCCCGTTCCACTTTGTCAGGGGAAACACTGTGGGCCCAACACAGTGGACACACAAAGTGGCCTGGGCTCTAGGATCTTTGTGTGAGGAGTTCAATTCTGTTACACCCCCGCCAGGGGTCTAATGAAAATGTCACTGTTTCCCAGTGCCCTTTCTATAAGGTGGTGGGAAATAAATAAGCCCTCAACCCAAAATATCTGTGCTGCAGTCTCTCTGCAGCTGATTATGGGGCACAAGATGCTAATCATGGCTTTGGTCGCTCACCACCCATTCCATATGTCACCAATCCTCTGCCGACACCTGGGCTGGTCGCCTTCTATTTTTTGACCTTGTTGCGTGACCTAAAACCTTTGTTCATACAGGATCAGGGTATTGTTGAGTACATGAAAAAGAGCCTTTGTTCCTGTCACCATGGCTACTTTTTACATGGGCCTGTTGATCAAGTGTGGGGTGTTTGGGGACATGAGTGACTGGCATACACCGAGAAAGGTCATTTCATCAAACTGATGACCGAGAGCATTTTGTGCCATGAATGCCCTTTGGTGAGCATACCTGTGGGACATGGATGTCTTCACACATTCCCTGAACTCGCTCTGAGTGGTTCAGTCTTTGTCACTGATGTGTCAGTCTTACTCGTTCTTTGTTTCTGACCGGCTGTCTATCTGTTAGTAACTGACTAATCCAGACAGATGGATCAGACTCTGCTTCAATGTGATGTGGACCACTGCATGCATTTCCTGAGTGTCTGTCCCCAGGGAGGACTTCTCCTCACCATGGTCTTCCAGGGTCACCCTTGAGTGGGATTGCAGTATATTCTCCATTCATTTCTGACTTGTTTCAGCATACTGTGCAAGCCATCAATAAACCAGGCCATACTCACTACTGTCTCACTCTTCATTGATTATGGAGAGCTCCCTCTGAGCATACGTGTGGCTCGAGGCAGGCATAGTAAAGCAGTAGGAATAAGTACCATGGGAGTCTGAGCTATCTGCTATACAATCTGTTCTTACTTCTGGACCTGCTTCATCTTATAGACACCATTTCCATTTGACAGTAGAATTCTGATGTGTACTTCTAATCTTATGATTCAGGAGATCATATAGTACTCAGTGCATGAAGGGTGGTTGGTGACATAGTCACTTGGTGTCCCATGGTCTGGTGTTGAGTCTTTTCCATGGCTTCCATAGGAAGCCAAAAGCTGCTTCACACATGGAGTACTATTATTAGCAGAATTCTTTTTTTTATTAAAGATTTTTATTTATTTATTTGTCAGAAAGAGCAAGAGAGAAGAGGCACAAGCAGAGGAGCAGGAGGGAGAGGGAGAGGCAGGCTTCTTGCTGAGCAGGGAACCCGTCGTGGGACTTGATTCCAGGACCCTGGGATCATGACCTGAGCCAAAGGCAGATGCTTAACTGACTGAGCCACCCAGGCGTCCCTATTACTAGCAGAATTCTTTTTCTAAAACCCTGGGCCCTGTACTGCAGTTTCCATATTAGGGCTTGCTAAAAGCCCTATACTCTATATGACAGCTCTGTGTGCCACAGATATTTCTAGTACAATTGAATGTGCTGGGTCACCAAGTATAGAGCAACAGAGTAGCTTATAGCCAGAACCTTCTGTAGGAACTTCTCTCTATCCAGACTGCTCTCAAAACTGGAAGAATTACCAGTTATCAAGCAAGAGGTCAGTGCAAGATGTCCAAATGTGTTATATGTTTCCTCCACAATCCAGAGTGACCCACTCAAGTGGTATGTACTTCTTTGTGGCAAGTGGCAGAAAGAAAAGCCGCATTTTGTCATTTTAGAGGGGATATACCTAGACGTTCTAGACTGTTGCATCCTTAGAAACTTCATTTATGGGCGCCTGGGTGGCTCAGTGGGTTAAAGCCTCTGCCTTCGGCTCAGGTCATGATCTCAGGGTCCTGGGATCGAGGCCCGCGTCGGGCTCCCTGCTCGGCAAGGAGCCTGCTTCCTTCTCTCTCTGTCTGCCTCTCTGCCTACTTGTGATCTCTCTCTCTCTCTGTCAAATAAAAAAAAAAAGTTCATTTATGTGTTAGGTCCTTAAATTTTTGTAGAGTTCATCACTTATTTTCTGGCATGCCTATGTCTTGCTAAAATATGCATGGTGCTCACTCATTCCTTCTCAACAGGTCCAATTAACATAATTATGGTAACATAATAGACTACTGTGATTTTCTCTTGTAGAGCAAGACATAAATTAAGACTAAATTGCGACAGAGAACAGACTCTTAACTGAACGGGACTGCTGGCTGAGCTTTGGGATGAGGGCGTGAAGGCATGCTGCTGTCCCTGCAGTGTAAAAGCTAGTGGCTTCTGAGTTTTTTTTTGTGTAATAGGCTTTGGGACATCCATAACTGCACCCCAGGCCTCTATGCAAGGGAAATTGGGTTCTCTTTGATGAAGATTGGGATCTGCTTCAAACAGTGAGGAACTTTCAAGAGGATCTAGGGGTTCAAAATTATCACCCTGTTAAATGTTCCCATTCCACATACCAGGATCTTGTGTCTTCTCCACCAGTGCCTTTACCTTAGCACAGTGTTTCACAACCTCAACTGAGAGTTTGGGCTAAAGATTGTGGTGTGTGTGTGTGTGTGTGTGTGTGTGTGTGTGTGTGTGTGTGTGTGTGTGTGTGTGTCTGTCTGTCTTCTATGCATTATGGGGTCTTTACAGCTTCTGTGGTCTCTTTCCACTAGATACCAGTGTGGCAATGCAGAACGTCTTCAGACACTACCAAATGTTTCCTGGGAGGTGGATTGCTCCCAGGTGAGAACCACTGCCTTAGCATAAGCGAGCTGGCAAAGATTCCTATGAATTGATCCTGAACTCTGTAATACTCATGCTTAGGCTTTATGCCTAATCCTCAGCCCTATCTGCCTTGCAACGTAGATGATGAGACACTCCTTCTAGACCTGTGGTGGAGTCTTTCTGAATGTCTACCTGTTCTTTCACTCAGGGATTCAAGATTCTCATTGTGTCCTTCTGTGGGTATATTCTCCCTAAGCGATCAGAAGCAGTTGGCTCCTCCCAGGGTCTTTGCAATCACCACTGTCACTTAGTGAAAGAGTTCCAGAGCTGCCTTACTTCCCAGGACTGTCCTCTACCTGCACTCCATCCTGTGTCATCTTGTCGATTTGAATCATTGTAATGGCATTGCTCAGCACAGATTGTCTCTATCCCCTTGGCTTGTCCATGCTCTCATCAAATAGGTGAGCGATGAAATTCCCGTATTCCATTATTTATTTATTTATTTATTTTAATTTTTATTCTTTGCCCAAGGGGTACAGGTCTGTGAATCATCAGGCTTACATCTTTCACAGCATTCACCAAAGCACAAACCCTCCCCAATGTCCATAACCCATCCACCCTACCCCTACCCCCCACCCCCCAGTAACCCTCAGTTTGTTTTGTGAGATTAGGAGTCTCTTATGGTGCCCGTATTCCATTTTTAGGGCCTATTTGATGGGGCCACTTCTAGACCAGGTAAGAGAAAAATGGCACACTCAAAAAAGCAACTAAAGAGTGGTTAACAAAAGGACTGTCTGTAAGGGTGGGAGCAGGATGCAGGGAATCAGCAAAAAGATGGTGAAGCAGGAGTCCATAAGATTAGAAGCCATGACCTCCCCTGGGCTGGGAAAGCAGAGGGAGGAGCTGTCCTGACCCAGGGAAAGCTTTAGGCAAGGGGGAGGGTCTCTGCTTGCAGCCTTGGGTGCAAATGTGGCTGCTGTAAAATCACCGCCTGGAAGGAGAGGATGTGGGGGTCCAATGTCTTTTCCCTTCTCCCCTCTCATCTCCTGGTGCCTCCTACTGCCTGGACTGGAAGCCATGGGGGAATGAAACCCTTTTATGCAACTGTGGCAGGTCAGCCCCCCAGGGCACAAGGCAAGAGTAGAGAACACTGGAAAGGAATATGGAGGAAAAACCAGGAATGTGGCTCAGCAGGGTGTTTTGTGTTTTTTCCATATGAATATTAAAACTTTTAAAATTTGAGCATAGTTGACACATGTTACGTTAGTCTCAGGTATGCAGCATAGTCATTTGACAAGTTTAGATGTTATGCTGAGCTCACCCCAAGTGTAGCTACCATCTGTCCCCATATAACACTAATGCAATATCACTGATGATATTCCCTATGTTGTACCTTCTGTTCCCATGACTTATTCATTCCATAACTAGAAGACGGTATCTCCTTCCCTTCAGCCCTTTTGCCCATTAATCTGTTCTATTATATGAACATTTTTTTGCAGTAATTTAATCTCTCAGCCCCCAAAAGAATTTTAAAAATTACTTAATCATTTTTGACTGGCATGTCATAAAGCTATAATTTTAACTTAAAAACTGGGACCAGTATTATTGAAATTTATATCAAGTTTATTCCACAAATAGCATTTAATATTAATTACAAATTAAAAATTTAGACTTTTTACCCATTTAACAATTGATCATAGTTTAATAATAATAAAAACAATGGCTAACATTTATGTTGCGCTATCAGGTGCCATTGTAACTACTTTGCAGGCTTTAATTGATTTAATTTTTAAAATTAGGTCAGGAAAAAGTATACCTTGTCAACAAATAAATTATGACATCTATCATATTTGTTGGCTACTGAATACATATTGAAGCGCAGATTGAAATTTAACCATGTGATTCCACATGCAGCAGACCACAGCTGCTTTCTTGACCTGGAGTTTTGGATTCTCACGTTTGCCCCAAACAAATAAACAAGCCAGTGGTTTATTTTGACAGTGTTTGTGTTCTGTGTTAAATGACAAGACAGGAGAGATGGCATCATGCTGTTACATGCAAGCACTTTGCTACTAATAATGTATTGTGTGTATGGGCAGTCTTTATTCTCAACACGTGAAAAGCCAGATTGAATATAATTATCAGTACATTTCCTTTTCAAACATTCAAATTTCTAAGTAGCAGAGGTAGCTAGATGTATGAGATGTGATTTCTGATCAGATGGCTGCAACTTACTTACCTGGCAAAAACCATCCCACGGTGATTTTGTAGAATTATTACCATTTTTTTACAGTCTTCATTAATTTGTTGTATTTCAACATCCGTGTTTCCTGTGCTTCCTGACTTGAACCAATGGCCCATTGTGAGTATAATGAAATAATGTATGGCCGAGAATAGGACATTTAAAAAGAGTGTAATGATCGAACCCACTGTGGCAGTTAGCACTTTTTCAGCGAAGTTACAAATCGATGGAGAAACTGATTTGTTAGCAGCTTCATCTGACCTCCATGATGGGCCATTCTTGCTCCTTGGGGTGCATTAAGGAGTTCTTGAAGTTTTGAAGAATTATTTTATGTAATTATTTTTTTAAAACGGAAATGGAAATTCTTGTTTATGAACGTGAACCCTTGCTACCGTCTGTAACCCCCAAAAGGTTTGTCGATGGCTCTTTGTGTCAGGCAGCACAGGGGGCCCCTCTGGGCCTGCTCTGGTTTTGTCCCAGAACATGCTGTGGGCCGCACAAGCTTTGCAGGAGGTGGGGCAGGGGTGACGAGGTTCCACAGAGTGGGGAGCCAGCTCCCCGGAGGCCAGGTGTCCAGCATGCCAGAGGCAGAAGAGACCTTGGGGTCAGAGGGTCCATATTGCCTTGATATTCTCTATTGAGGAGTTAGGAGCCCCAGAAGTTTCAGTGTCAGAGCTGGGGTGAGAGCAAGCACTCTCTCTTCTCTCCTTATAGATGACTCCAGAAAACGTTTGCTGTACATTTCCCACCTTTCCCGGAAATCACAGATGCTCATCTCCTGGGTCAGGCATGATGTCTGTCCTGGTCAGCTGTGCCATATGGTCTGCTGAGCCTGGGTGGGTGGCAAAGGTGGGCATTTATCTCTGGAGTCCAAGAGTAATTTCAAATCCTGACCTCTGATGTGTACCTGGGGCCGATCGAGTAGGTTTTCTTGTGGATTTAGAGAGCAACACTCAAAGAACCTTCTTGGAAGTCAGGAGCTGCTGGGAAGGCCAGTAAGCAGACCCTGAGATGAGCAGACTCTGTGTCATCTTTGGAGAAGCAGTGTGGCTCTCAGCTCAACAGTCTTTGTTAATCTGGAGGGCAGACCCAGAGAGCCTCGAAAGCAGGCAACCATGGCTGTCTTTCTCCCACGTCAAGGTGCCCCAGCTGTGCAGCTAACTTCCTGGCATTGAAACACTTTTCAAAGCCTTTTAAACTGGATCTTTATTCTCTTTCCCCTTTTTTTCCATAACAGAAGGTTCTCTGTTCTCTGAGGTAAGATTCAGGGTAATCTCTTAGCTGGCAGGTGGGTCTCTGCCTGTCACCTTGCATAGCAGAGAAGTCAGGCCGAGGGCAGTGGGACAGGAACACAGAACAAACTTTGCACAAGGATGAAACACTCTCCACACGTGTGCCTGTAGCGATGGCAGGTCAAGTGTTCAGTTCTGAGGGTTGTCTTTTGCAAAGTGTAGGGAAAATTCCATTCCCATGCATTCAGGGAAGTCTCTGGCCTCTGTCTTGCTCTCCCACCTCAGGCTCAGGCTGAATGTGAACTCAGGGCAGCTGCTATTTCCCTGGTCACTTAGAGCTGTGGCTTCTCTCCTCTGTGGGTTCACAGAGCTCTTGGGGGAATCACTGAAAGTGATGGAGCGTCTCCTCCACGGAACACTCATGGCACAGGTACACTGGGTTCTTTGAACACTTTGGCGGTGGGGTCTGTTCTCACAAACTCTCCAGCTGTCCATACACTTAGGGTTTGGGATGCTGAGCTTGACGGCATCCGCAGTCGTGGGTAGCACAGGGTTGGATCCCCCTTCCCCTGAGGTGGGCTGCTACCAGCTGCCTGCGGACGGCTGGGGGCTTGGCCGGATGTGGGCCCCATGTGGAGGATTGCCTTCTGTCGGCAAGATCTGGCTGTAAAAATCCTCTTCTTGGTGTTTCTTTTTTTGGGTTCCCAACTTTTCTCCTGCTTCACTGACTCATATTCTTCCTCCTCCTTTGTCAACACGAGTATTTTTCAAAGTTCTGGTGGTGGACCTTGTGCCTTCTCTCTAAAACCTCTCTCTCTCTCTCTCTTTCTTTTTTTGCTGGTGATTTCCCAGGGAGTTTTCAGTCCCACATTCTCTCTTGAGCTCCAGACATTTCCAGTTAGCACAAAGATGCCTCTTAAATCCTCCTGCCTCCTGAGCCCCCACCCCTCTTTCAGCCCACCCATCCCATCCTTTCCCTGTGTTGATGGCCTGCTGGAGTCATGGGAGGACCCCTGACGCCCTCCTGGGCAGCCCTGCATGCGTTCATTCGCTCCTCTCTGCCCCACTATCATGGCCTGGTCCCTGTCCCCCTCTCACCCTCTGGAAAGTTACAGAATGTTCCATGTACCTCTTAGCTGGCTTGTCCGTTGAATCATATTCTGAGTTGCAGTCCTGTTACTTCCAGGCTTTGAAACCTTGTTTATGCTCCATTCCATGTAGAGCAGGAGGTCCCTAGCAAAGGTGCACAAGGGGCTCTCCACGATAGGGACCCACCTTTGCGGGGGCATGGACACCGTGCTGGTGTGTCTCAGCACATTGTCACACACACCGCCCTCCAGCTACCAGCGTGCATATCTCTGGGTCTCAAGGTCCGAGGTGTAGATGTGAGCTAGTGGTTCTGGCCGCCAGGCCTGCTCCACCAGGGCATGGGGTAGGCTAGGAGCCAGGGAACAAATGCCTCCCTCACCCTCAGAGCAATCCTCAACAAACACATGGCTGAAGGGAGCTGACGTATCGACACCTCAGCTTCCTTGTCCCTGGGCTGGGATAACTCTGAGGGGCACGGTCTGCAATGGCTCCCAGAGTCGGTAACAGAGGTGAGTTCCAGATGCCTTCAGGACTGGTGTTCCCTGGGAACTTCCAAATACACTCCTTACACTCAAGCCCTTATTTCAGGGTCTGCTGTGGGGGTGGTGGGAGGGACCGAAATGAAGTCACCAACTGACCTTATCCTCACTCGCCCCTCACAAAGGCTCTGCCGTTGCCTGTTCATGTTTCGGTTCCATTTGTCTTTGTATCTTTGCTCCAGACACCTCTTCCTCCTAGGATGTGTTCCTGCTTCTGCTTTCTGTAATCCTGCCATTCTTGAGGTCCACTCAAAAGGTGGCGTCCCTGGGAAGCCTTCCCAAGGACTCTAGCCTTTAGCACTCCCACCACACTTACTGCGGACACCGTCTCTCCATTGTACTGTTGTTCATTGGATTGGATGTCTGTCTGTCTCTCTGGAGGAGTGAGGCCTTTAAAAAAAGGTGTTTTTCTTCATCCAGAGCCTGGTATTTGGACCTTCGACAAATGCTTGTTGCATTCGACTCCCTCAACTCCCTCAAATCACTGTGTCTTTAAACCCACTTTAGTAAGACACACATTCTGAGCCTCCTTGGTGGGGTCCCCTGCATTTTTTCTCTGGAGGTGAGTTAAGTCTTCCCTTCTGAACCATTCCTCAAACTGGAGGCAACCAATACACTGAGACAGTGAACTATGTGACAGGCATGGGGGCTGAGGGGATGGGAAACCACAAGGGTGAGTCTTCAATTCAAAATGCTCACAGTAAACTCATTAGTTCAGGGGTTGGCAAACTTTCTCTGTAAAGGGTCAGACAGTAAATAGCATGGGCTTTGTGGGACACATAGGATCTCTGTCTCTTCTCCCCTACCTCCTCTTCCTCTTCTTCCTCCTTCCTGATGATCATTCTTAGTTCTCAGGTAGTGCAAACAGTTCTTAGTTCTCAGGCTGTGAGCTGAGCCCTGCATAATTCAGTGACTTGTCCAGACAGCATTTATTGAGCACCTACTCTGTGCCCGGGCCCTTTTTGGGAAAGTTAGGCCTGGCCTTCTGACACGTCCCCTTTGAGACTGGGCATATAACCTAGCAGGAGGGGAAGAGCCCTGAGAAGCTGAAACGAGTTGACCACAGTGTCCATTGTGCCAAGTTGGGGACGTGTGGGGAATCACCTTCTCTTCCCCGTCCCTGTTCTTTCTCCACGTGGCGGCTTTCTAGCAGTATGGCCCGCTGTGAGCACGACTGTCATTTCAGCTGGAGGTTAGCTGTCCCTTCATTGCCAAACGGCTGCCCCATCTGACTGAATTTTCTGTGTGATGGTGTCATCTTATCTCTGCTTTTACTTTAGAGACTGTCTCTGTATTCACTCCCTACCAGGCTCCAGTCCTTTACTTCTTTGTGGCCATATTGGCTACATGCATTTCTCCTGTTGTGATCGCCTCCCCCCTCCCTTGTCCTCCACCTCCGGTTTCACCCAACTCCCTCACTTGCTGTCTGTCAGGAGCCCTCCCACCGAGGGTCTCTCTGTCTCTCATGCTTATTATAGTTGTTCTCTTCCACTGCTGGTCCCCACTGCTCTGTGGTGTCACAAGCCTTGTTGTCAGCCTGGGGTCACAGCTGGTCAGGGGCTGTTGAGAGGTCCATTTGTTGACTGCCACCCAGCATGGTTTGGGCCTCGAAGTTCCCTGGATGTCAGAGACCTGCCCTTCCCTGAACGATCCACCATGGTGGATGGCTTTGTGATGAATGAGATCCTTGGGTGTCCTTGTCCTCTGCACCGCAGAGGAGTTAGCCATGCACTGGTTAATTTGGTCTTTGTAATAGGTAATAAAAGATAACATTTTCTCCAAAAAGCTCTTCTTAGAGGCACAGATGCACGATAAGTAGAGACCTTATGTCTTAAATCCACCCCACCCACTGGCTTTCTTCACTTACAGTTACCCATTCTACAGAAATCCATTCTAACAAAGAGGAGAGTTGAAGTTGCACTTTCCAAAGCTTCCCTTGGTTTGCCAGAGAATTCATTGCCAGCTTTTATGAAGTAGTGAGCTCCCTTAGTGCATTTTAAGTGGTTTTATTCGCAAGGTTTGGATTCAGGTATAACTTTTCAGGAGCACAGGGAGCACATAAAACGAGGCATATTCATGCTCACCTGGAGAAAATTGTTACCCCGTGTATGTGAGGAAAAGATCATTTGCAAGTCTGATGTGGATGTTCTACCCCAAATCCCACAGGGCAGATAGTTCGTTCCAGAATGCAGATTTCTCCTACTCTTTTATCTTAAGAAGCTCACCTGTAAGAATCTGTCTTTGGAATGCAGGAAAGTCAAGATCTGAGGCTTCGGGTTGAATGTGATTATGATCCATTGAAGGAATTCAACAGATCATGGTGGTATATGAACAGACCCCTTAGAGAGCTCTACCCACTGAAGAAGGACTTGTATCTGATTTCTCTTTGCTCATAGGTTCCTAACCTGGTGTTCTCGGACCCCAAGTGTTCTACCTATGGGCTTCAGGGATCCCCTGCCATCTAACAAGGCATGGCTCACTCAGTTTTCAGTGCCTCTGTTTCTGTGCGTTCTTTCGGGGGAGAGTCTAAGGCTTCCTTGGGATTTGCAAAGGATTTGGGACCCTAATAAAAACTCACCGGTGGCACAGTCTCAGGAGAAGAGATGCTCCATGAGGGAGGATCTTTTGGCTTGTTCTCTGCGAGGTCCCAGCTCCCAGAACAGTACTTGGTGCATCGTTGGTGCTCAGTACACCATATGGGTCTTGAGTGATTCAATGAGTGAATGAATAAAATGGCAGCACATAAAATGACATGAACCTGTGACCCCAGAGCACTCTGCCCCATATCCCCCCAGAGGAAAGAGGCTACTTTGGGTTTCCAGGAAGGCTGGGCTGGCAGTTGGGCACAGAGGAGAAAGGAAAGGGCTGTATTCACTGAAGATGCAAAGTGTGAGTCAAAGACAGACTGCTGCAAAAGGAATCTCGAAACAATAACCAAAGACTGCAAGAGGAAAGACAGATTGGATTCTTTTTTTAAAAATTAAATTATTTTATTTTATTTTAATTTTTTTTTCATTTTATTTTTTCAGTGATGCAAAATTCATTGTTTATGCACCACATCCAGTGCTCCACGCAATACGCGCCCTCCTTAATATCCACCACCAGGCTCATCCACCCTCCTCCCCTCCATAACCCTCAGTTTGTTTCTCAGAGTCCACAGTCTCTCATGGTTTGTCTCCCCCTCCAATCTACCCCAATTCACTTTTCCTTCCCTTCCCCTAGAGTCCTTCATTTTATTCCTATGTTCCACAAGTAAGTGAAACCGTATGATATTGACTTTCTCTGCTTGACTTAAATTTCACTCAGCATAATCTCTTCCAGTCCTGTCCATGTTGATACAAAAGTTGGGTATTCATCCTATCTGATGGCTGAGTAATACAGATTGGATTCTCTGGGACTATCTTGCTGAGCAGTTACCCCTGAGCATGGGAAGAGTTTGGGCTTTGGCCAGCCCTGCCGCCAGCGGCTGGAAACCTAGTACAGGGCACTTCAGAGGTGATTAGAGTGAGATGCAGCTGCCTCGGGCTGGTTTGGGTTCTGACTCTGGTGAGAAGAGCGTGGGCTATGCTGATGCTGTGGGCTTCTGTTCCAGAAGCACTGCCAAGGGCTACCTTGCGCCCTGGAGGAGGCAGTCTGCTGAGATAGAAGAAGTGCAGAACAAGGGCCACAGGACCTGGTTTCCAGGTCTGACTCTGCCTCATGGCAGATCTTGGATCACCCGCTTCCCCCTCTGGATTTCAGTCTCCCTTCCTGTAGAAGGCTAGGACTGTCTGTTTTTATTCTTCCCATGCTTAGCTGGGGGAGTTGTGACTGGGTTTTATAAACTATAAAATGCAAAAGGTAGAAGACATTTGGGGAAAGAGGGAACGAGCTAACTGTGCTGGGCACGCGTACTCTTGTCTGGAGTCTGGGTCACTGTGGTCACACGTTGTAGCCAGCTGGTCAGGGAGATGCTCCTGGTGAGCCAAGGCTGCGTGGGAAATGAACGGAGATCGAAATTGGCAGGAGTCTGGGAATGCAGGAAGGAGGCTCAGAACGGATGTGCTGAGAAACTCATCGGTTACTCAGGTAAATGGAGATAGGGCTCCATCTGTGCCCACAGCTGATGATCTGGCCCTTTTTAGAGAATAAGAGTTAGTTACTAGAGCCACTTGATTAATTCCAAGATGCTGATCTGAGCAAGACTGGCTTAGCCCACTCATGATGACAGAGCAGGTGCTAACTCCTCTTGAGGCCAAACATGGCCAGTGGCCCATTCCAGAGTTGTGGACGTGTTCCAGTTAATGAGGGATTTGTGCCCAAAGTAGCTGGGATTGCCTGATTCAGAGCCCTGGATGGGAAATGAGTAGTTCTCAGCATTTCTAGGACTCCTGAGGTTTGGTTTAGACTGAATGACACTGTAAATAGTGCTCCTGAAACCTGAGGCCATTTCCAAGGGGAGGGCAGCACTGTCAGGAATGGGATGAGGTCCCACTGAGTTTTTTAGTGTTAGATGTTAGTTAGATGTTTCGTACCACTCTGCTCAGAAGCAGGAGGAAATAGACATTGGGATTGCCTTGCCAGCATCCACCCCACCCTCTCCCAGGTCTAGCAGCCTCATGGGTTGCTTGGTCTGACTAGTCTGAGTCACTCAGGGAAAACCCACTCCCCACCTTGCTGGAGAGATAGATGGAGAAATGGTCCAATCAGAACAAAGCTTATGGCTTTAGTTCAGTAGCATGAGAAATGGTACTCTCTTCCCCTCTGAATGTGAAAGGTGAAGCATGAGTCCTCATTGGTGTTGGCAGCCATTTCATAATTTTGAGGAAAGCTGATCTGAAGACAAAATTAACACATGGAGGGCAGCAGAGCACAGAGGATCACAAGGAAATGGAGCCGGACTTCCTGGAGACATGAATCAATAAAACTCCTTTAAGTCAATTAGAGTTGGCTTTCCTGACTCTTGCATCAAGAACTTGTAACTGGGATACACGGACATGTTGGTTTCTCAGTCTCTTCTCAAT
Organism: Ailurus styani; assembly: GCA_002007465.1. NCBI lineage: Eukaryota > Metazoa > Chordata > Mammalia > Carnivora > Ailuridae > Ailurus > Ailurus styani. Next base: position 1,908,742 of record LNAC01000111.1, on the reverse strand, counting down.
CCTAGAAGTCAATAATTTGATTTTATAGTTTAATTTCCTAGACTTGATCCCAAAGCAGGTAGAAATGAGCATGTGGGGCTAATGTCTTGGATGCTGGGGCTCTGCATTGGAGCTTAGAATGCTGGAAGCTGACTGGTGCTGGCACTTCTTCGACCCAGTCCTCACAGATACCTCTAAACACTGGGAGGAAGCTCTTTACATTGTTGGGGCACTGAGGTCTCGAGGCTGGTCTAGCCTGTGGTTTGTTGGTGGCCGGTGATAGTCTAGCTCTAGAAGAATCCAACCTGAAAATTTAGATTTGTTCTTCAGATGGTCTATGGATTGGAAACTACTAGTGAATTGAGAAAATGATGTCTTCTAAGTTGCGTTCTTGCCTTCCGGAGTCAATTATCCGTAAGTCTTAGAGCTCACTCTGGTACTTAAAATTGCACAGTTCCTAAGCCCGTATGTCAGAGGAAGTGAAACAAACAGGCTTCTGTTTTACAAATCCTCAGACATTTCCACAAAGGCTCCCTTAACTGTCTCTGACAGTAAGAAAATTAATAGATGCAGCTGACAGTGTGTAAAATGATCGTGTGTGTCGAGGTCTCAGAGGATAACATAATGTCTTCACTAGAAACGACTGGTGTGATGTGGGCTAGTAATGCAGGAGATGGATGGGCAGAAAGCCTGTCATGGGTTAAATGCCATCATTGCAGCCTCTTTCAATCAGGAAATGTGGGCAAGCACCTGAAGCCTGCCTCCTACTGGGCTGGGGACCCAGAATCCAGGCACGTTGGATGATGTTGAAGGAGGAAAGCGTCTCTTGACCTTGAGGAGCTGTCCAGCCAAGCAGGGAAGAGAAGGCACACATACCTAATAGCCAGGGCACGCTTGCCGCTGTGTATGTTCTCAGAAATCTGAAGAAGGAAACAATTGTTGAGATCTGGGGTTTCTCAGGGGAAACGGGGCCTGAATTAGACTTCAAAGGAATTGAGCAAATTATTATTTGGACTGGAATTATGTATTATCGAATGAACCTTGAAGCAGCCATTCATTGGCCAGGGCTTGGAGATTTTATTTACTGAGAATGTTGGAATAAAATTTATTATAACAAGAATTGGCCTGCCCTGTATTTGTCCTATATTTAAAACATGTAATTTTTCACAGTAACAGCAGAGAACATGAAATTTAAATGTAGGCTTCTTTATGGAGTCTTGAAAATGACTTTTCTTCCTGGATGGAATTGGACTATTGACTGTGTTAGGTTTGGAGGTGATTGAGCAAATAGTATTTTCTATTTGATCTTATTATATTTTAATCACATTGCAAGAAATGTCAGAATAGTACAAAATGAGAAACTTCACAGGCTCATATTTCATTATGAAGTCAGTTTGTACAGAGCTTTGGAAAGGACCTCACTCACATTGATTTGCTGCGGTGATCAATTATAGCTCAGCTCTAAGGGGCTGAAGCTGGTGTGCAAGGAGCTTCCACCATGCTGAGCCTGAAGGTCACTTCACATCCTTCTGCCTGGAGCCAGCCATGCTCTTCCTTGTTTTATGGGGTGACTTGAATCTGGAGGCCAGTGGATGAAATACCCCTCACCGTGGCTCTGGTTTGCTAACACATCAATCCATCATGGCTGAACAATATTGCCTGTGGCCTGAGTTTTATTTTGAGATACTCATTTTTCTCGCCCATCTTCCCCTCCTCTCTATCTTCTTCCCACTCAAGAGGTAACAGGCAGGGGGCTTCATTGCCTCTGTGGAAGTGCATGGCCAGGCTGCAAGCCGAAGTTGCCTGCATGACTCGTGGGCTTTTCTGTTCCAAAAGTCAAAGCCCGGGGTGCATGATGGGATTTTAGGAAAAAGTGCATGGCAGAAGCAAGAGGCAGAGAGGTTCCCCCCATTACCCTGAATTGGAGATTGCCCTGCCTGGGCCCCGAGGGCAGGTAACAAGTCCCAGACATGATGTCTCCAGAGGTGGGCTGCAGCCTCAGGGTCCCACAGCTTCATGAGATGGCGTGGAGGTGGCAGGGAGTGGCAACTGTGCCAGTCAGAGGAGGTGATGGAGTGCATGGCCAGTTAGTGATGCTGGCAGGACTGGTAGAGTAGGAGCTCCAGAACAACCCTGTGGTCTCTGGATGGCCAGTGACTCTGTGGCTTCCGTTCACCACGGAAGGGATCGTGGCCAAGGCTGGCCATTCTGATGTCCTCGGTCCAACCTTCCTGGGGCTGGGGGCCTCCTTAGGAGCATGCCTCTGCTAGTCCCTGTGGTCTCCAGGACTGATTTTCAGAGAGCTCTAGGGAAGTGGGGCTGAGGATGAAGGGGGAGCTGGAGAGAATGTGCTCATCCTGTCTGGTTCTCCCCTCACAGCCAAATACTACCTTCATTTTGGCATTCAGTGGTCTTTTCCCTGCTGTGCCTGTTAACTAGAGAAGCATAATGGGAAACACAAAAATCACCCCTCCTCTCCTTTGTGGAAGAATGTAGAGCCAGCTGGTGCTGAAACTGTGAACGAGTAGTTCACGTGGCATCCAACAGTGTTGAGGATCATGATGCTTCCCTCAAAGACTGGAAACACCCCGTGTTTCTATTCGTTTTGCTGCAGCATCCTGGGGTGCCTTGGTGCCAAATTTGAGAATCATAAGACTAGGATTCTGTTGTGTGAAAGTTCTGTATACTGTTTAAAACTTTTCAACTAATTGTATGGTGCTGTATTTGTACAGAACACCTATCACTGGACATTCTTGTTGGACTTTGAAGCCATTAACAAGTTTTCTCTCTTACAAACTTTGTTACAATAAATACTTTATAGGTTAACCCTTGAGCGCATTTCTGATTTTTTTTGTCAGATAAATTCCTAGAGTGGAGTGCCTAGGTCAACAATAATCACATGTTTAGGGCTGTTTAGGTGAATCATCACATTTCTCTGAAAAGTTTGTGCCAATTTATACTCATACTACGCGTGTACAGGGGGGCCTCTTTCCCGTACCATCAACTTTGCCCGTCTGATGGCAACAGCTTGCTTAATTCGTATTTCTTCAGTTATGAGGAGGCTTGAACTTTTTCATATGTGTTAGTCTTTCCCGAATTGTCTCTTTATATCTTTTGCTCATTTTCCTATTAGAGCTCATCATGGTTTTTAAAATATGCCTGTGCTCTCTTTGGCATTCTCTTTTCAGAAGGGGGAGCCTGGGTCCCAGCCTCTCGAATGGGGGCTGGACTTAGTGATTCACTGCCAAAGAACAGAATGGCACAAGTGGCAGAGGTGATGATGTGTGACTTCCAAATCTGGACCGGAAAAGACATTGCAGTTTTCACTCTCTGAAATGGTTTGCTCTAGCGGGAATCAGCTGCCGTGGTTGTGAGGACACACCAGCAGCACTCTGGATAAGTACTGACAGCCCCATGGGGAGGAACTGAGGTCTCCTATCAAAAGACATCATCAAGTTGCCCGACACGTGAGGCAGCCATCTTGGAAGCGGGTCCTCCAGCCCCAGCCCAGCCTTCAGATGACAGCAGCCCTGGCTACCACTTAACTACACCGTCATGGGAGAGAAGTTCAGCTAAGGCCTCAAAGGTGGAGAACAAAACCGCAGCTGCCAAGTACCTCCTATTCCAAAGCCAGGAGTTAGGACTGCACTGTCTAGTACAATAGCCACCAGCCCCATGGGGCTACTGAGCACTGAATGTGGCCAGTCCAATTGGCGAGACGCTGTAAGTGTAAAGTGTGAGTGTAAAATGCACACTGGATTCCAGAGGATGTAGCATGAGGAAAATGGTTGTAGAATATCCCATTAGTAAATTTTTATATAACTTGCATATTGATAATGCAAGTTAATAATACAATGATAATATTGTAGTTACATTGGGTTGAATAAGGTAAGTCCAGCAATAGGGTCCAGTAATATATGATATTTACAAATGTAGTATATACTCATTACTTTGTACTTGATTGTTGATTATAAGGCTATGTTAACAGTAACCAAAAATGGATGCAATTAGTGATATACTGATTCTCAGCTTGCCTGGGTCAAATTCTTTGAATCTTAGAAGTCCTATCTGTAAAAAGGGGGTAATAAGGGTCCGTGCCTCAGTGGGTGGGTTATGATAATGGAATCAGATCATCCAAGTAAAGGGTTCAGTGCAAGGCCTGATCCATGGCAAGCATGTCATAGTATTTACAGCTTTTGTTTTTCTTTGTAATCAAAGGAGGAAATAAAGCCAAGCATCACCTTTATTGACTTCCTTGACTCAGAGTAAGCAAACTGTGTGTTAGGAGGATGTGCATACAGTATAGCTAATGAGATGTTTTATCAGCTCTGACAGAGCTCCAGGCTGCCCTCATTCCATAGCGGTAAGATTCAACTGCCTTTCTGATGTGTCAAGCCCTTGGATTTGAAATCCCTTGTATGCTGTACAAATTAGTTAGCTTTATTTTATATTGTACACATGTGGAGTTCCCACCTCTTGACTTCAACATGCAGATTTATGTGAAAATCATGCAAATGATACTTCCCTGATTCAACCAGAGCCTCAGAGGTCTGTCTGATGTCTTCACTGCCTTGCACGCTGAGCTCTGTGTTTACCTGTTCCTCAGGGAAGGCTTGGGGCACCCTCAACCATCCTCCCTACCCTTCTGAGTGCTCCCCAAGAGTGGGTCTTCTGGGCTCAGTTAGCTCAACACACAGTGGTAGGTGCGTTTTCCTCTTTTCTTGGGGTTTAGCTGAGGCCCCCGGAGGTGGAGAATAAAACCTTAGCACCAGGTACCTCACATTCTGAACCAGAGATTAGATCCAGGCTGTGCAATAGCCATCAACCGCAGGTAGCTCCCAAACACTGAATGAGGTTAATCCACACTGATGGGCATGGTGAGTCCACACTGGATTCTAGAGACTTAGTATGAAAAAAAAAATGTTCTCAAAGATCCCATTAGTACATTGATTATACATTGAAATATTATTGAAGCTATATTCAGCTAAATAAAATAAATTAGTAAAATTAGTTTCATATGTTTCTACTTTTAATGGGGCTATGAGAAAATTTAAAATTATTGGTAAGGCTCACATTATAATTCTTGTCACCAGCACTGGGTTAGACAGTCTGTGTAGGACTTACCAAAGAGGGGGTTGTATGGAGAAGGGGCTAGAGATTCTGGCATTTGTTGGGATAAGTTGCCCATAATAAGAAGGGAGGCAGCTTGAGAGGGTCCCCTGCAAGAGCATTGTCTGGGAGCGGAGACCTGAATCCTAGTCCCATGGACAGACTCCCAGAAACTGCCTGCTGGGGGAGGGGTTGGAAGTGGACAACAGGAGGAGACATCGGCCGTACCCAGGACGGCAGGTGACAGCTCCCTTCTGCCTCCAGTGATAGGCAAAGGCATTTTTGAAGAAGAAAAGTAACTGTGCCCCAAGTGCCTCTGCAGGGGAACTCAGCATTTAGCACTTGCTTCGCCAGACAGCACCAATGACAAGTCACAGTCTGCTTTTTCTGTCTCTAACTTTACACTCCCCGGTCCCACCCTCCAACCTGGAAAGCCTGTGTGTTCACTGGGTATGGGAGGGGAGAAAATTGGGGTATGGAGAAGGTCCTGACAACCCCTTTCCCATAGTGGACCAGGGCTAGGTGGAGGGGAACCCTTAACTTGGATGAGTTGAGAGTTTTATTATCACACTGCTTTTTTGTTTTGTTTTGTTTTTGTTTTTTTATAAACCTGACAAAAAGGCCTATTCAGTTATTACCCTGTGATCTCTTAACTCAGTGGCTGGAGTGAACCTGCTAATATGTGGGTTGAATCAGGTCCCTCCTCTGCTCACAGCTCTCCAAAAGCTTCCCTCTCACTCTGAGTACAAGCCACAGTCTGTAGGGCTCAACGTGAGCTAGTCCCATACCCTTCTCTGCCATATTCTGTACTTCCATCTCCTCCAACCCATGGCTGCCACACAGGCTCCGTGGTGTTCCAGGCACATGCGCAGTCCCATACGGTACACCCGCTCCTCCCTCTGCCTCAAGTGCTCTTACCTGATGTATCTGCACAACCTGCCTTTCTTCCTTCAGGTCTTAGCTCAAACACGGCCCTCTCAACCTGGCTGAAATGATAACTACACTTTCTCAGCAATCCCACTCCCCCACTAACTAGCATGCTATTATTTCACTGTTTATTGCCTCACCGGCCCCTAGAATATAAGGTCTATGAGGGCAGGGAGGTTGTTTTGTTGTGTTGCGTGTTTTCTTTATGGATGCATTGATGCAATGTGGGACACAGCAGGTGTTGAATCATTACTTGTGAGTGGATGAATGATAGGGGACAAACATTTATGAGATTTGCCAGAGGCTTCCTCCCAGGGCAGGAAAGATGGACTGAACATCGAGATGATTGAAGGAGGCAATGTGAGAAAGAATAATAATGTTCTGTACTTGTACCCTGTCAGTTGCTCCTTGTGGGGTCCAAAGCATTGTGGAAGAGAGTCTGAGCTCTACAGGTAATTAACCCAGTCAAGAGGTAAAGCAGGAAGAGCTATGACCCAGGCTGGGAAGGGTGTTTTGGGAAGTGATGTGGGGGCTGGATTTTAAGAAGCAAGCCAAGGAGCATCAGGCAGGAGAAAGGGAGCCCACATTTTAGATAGGGATGTGTGCTCAGATTTGTGGTGTGCTGTGATGTGGGGTGGGCTCTAGAGTGTGTGACAGGCAGGTGGGAAAGAAGAGGAGAGTGCATGGGGTCTGGTGGAAGAGGGCTTGTGTTTCACTTCTCTGGGTTCAGGGCTAGTTCTGAGCCCAAATTGCTGGTGGGGTACATCATGAAGACATCTAGGGTTTAGCAGGTGGAGAGGGCAGGTTTGCTGTTGCTGCTGTTGTCCCAGGACCAGCTCTTGGTTATTAAAGTGTTTGGAGGAATGAAAATGATATTTATAGCCATTTGGGACAGAGGGGGAGTGGTTAGCTGGCAATGTCACTCCATCCCTGGGAATGAAGATCTAGAATCATAGTTCAGCGCAGAGTGGACGTCCACTGCTGGTGGGATGTTTTCATTCCCTTAGTGGATGTGTTGTGGCTTATGGTGCAGCAGTGAAGTCTGACTTTTGGTGCCCAAGTAGTGACAGCCATGACCTCTTATTGGCCCATGCCCTAGGTCCGTGGGCTCTTGTCCATATTCAGATTCTCAATGGCGGCAGTCCCCTCAACGTGCATTAGCATATTCATTCTATTCGTAGATGCTGGTACTCTTGTGGCACCTTCTCAAAGTGGAGGAAGGAAAATGGGGAGGATTGGGGGCTGAGTGTTAGTTAGATGTCAAAATAAAGCTTTATAAGGAGACTCAGTACTTGGTAACAACAAACACTCACAGGCTCAGAAATCTTCAGGTTGCATGTGGTTCAGCTCATGTAGGCTGCACATGGCTGGGTGGGGATGGGGGCACTCCCGGCAACAGACTGGATTCAGGTCTGTTCCATGCACACTCGTCCTAGGGCCCAGGCTCATGGGGCAGCTGTCACCCAGAGCAGGCTCTTTTCCTAGCGGATTACCAGATGCATGCACCAGCCTAAGCCACATTCATGTACATAATTAAGGTCTCTGCTTGGGTCACTGGCTAATTTTCTCTTGGGTGAAGCGAGTCACGTGATCAAGTCCAACACCAGTGAGGCAGAAAGTCTACGTTCCCACACTGGAGGGGAAGAAGTGAATGGCCAAATTATCTGAGGCTGCAACCCAGAGAAAAGTACCACGAAGTTTAGAGATTCGGGGTTTTGCCTCAGGCATTAGCAGAAGTCTTTCTCAGAGACTGCTAGGTTGAGTGATGGCCTCCCAACGTTGTCCTTGTCCCAGTCCCTGGAACTTGTGACTTTGTTGTGTCACGTGGCAAAGGGGACTTTGCTGATGGGATTAAGATGAGGATCTTGAATGTGGAGATATTATCCTGGATTATCTTGGTGAGCCTCATATAATCACAAGGGCCTGTATAAGGGGAGGCAGGAGGCAGAGAGAAGGCTGTGTGATCACGTGGTGACAGAGCAGAGCTGGATAGAGAAGTATCCCCATGCTGGTTTTAAAGACAGAGGAAAGGGCCACCAGCCAAGCAGTGCACAGGCAGCCCCTGGAGGCGGGCAAGGAAGCGAATTTTCTCCTGAAGCTTCCAGATGGAACGAGTTCTGCTGGTTCAACCAACCTTTAGAGACTTTAGCTCTATCAGACACATTGCTTCTGACCTTCCGATATCCAGAACTATTAGGAGAATAAACTTGTAGTGTTTAATTTTTTTAATTTAAAGTTTGTGAGTAATTTTTAAAACCTGTGAATTTCAGTGACATTTAACAGACTCCAAACCTTGAAAAGCCAAACAAAATCCTGAAAATATAAGGGAGTTTGGTCGCATATTTTGGACTAGGTACAGGGTAGGGGCTTGGCCTTTCTCCCATGTCACACGGCACAAGTGTGCCCTCCTGCTCTTGCATGCAGTTTCCCTCCTCCTGCTGCAAGTGTGGGGTCATGTAGTCTGTCAGCTCATCTGTTCTCCTTTGTTTATGATGGGTGATGGGCCGTATTTTTCTTCCTCCTTGGTGGCATGAGCTTAAAACCTTATTAGCTTATGCACTGTCTTAGCATTACTACTGTGCCAACTATACACACACCTGGAGGTAACGTTGAATGCACCATCTTATCTGTGGTGGAGTACAGATAAAGGAAGGAGGACTGTTTGGGGGTATGGCTCAAGAGTTGGCCATCTGAGGAAGAGTGCTCCACTTGATCACCACTACCATGAATGCTAGAGAATAGAACCTGATCCAATAAATTATGGAGTCTTTTAACCACTTCTCTTCCTTCTTCCCTCATTCCCTCCTTACTTCCAGCCTGGGATGACGTAATGTGATCTGTTTTTTAAAAAGCTGGCTAACTGGTGACTCTGTGAGGATGAGGTGGCATAGACCAAGGAGACTGGGAAGGAGGATGGCACATTAATCTGGTCAGGAGGTGAGGAGAACTCCAAACAGGGCAGTGACAATCAGGACACATTTTCAAGGTAGATTGATTGGGACCCAAGGAGCTTGGCTTTGGGCCTGCTATGTTTGAGGCATGTGGTGGACACTTCCCAGGTTCCTTCTTTGGGACTGAGGTCCTCATTCCCCCAGCGGAACTGGATGTAGGTTGATAATGGCCTAAAGCAGCATCCCTTTCTTCCCTTGGCTCAGAGGAGCTTCATTGCCCGAGGAGTCATGGACACTTGGAAGAAATGGTTACCAGAAGGATGGGAGTGAGATTTTCTGCTAGATTTGGCAACACTGAGGTCACCAGTGACTTCATCAAGAAGAGGATGAGGAGGGGCCAATATGGGTTGTAGGGGCACAAAGACCACATGGGAGGAGGAGCTGGACTGAGTCTTGAAGGAAAGGTGGGAAGCATGATATGGAAACACTTGCCAGGAAGGGAGAATGATGTAAGTGAAGGAACCCAGGCTGGAGAAGCCGCCTGGTAGGACTGGAGGGTGGGGAAAGAGGGGAAGGATGGCTGGAAAAGTGGAGGGTGTCCAGGTATGGCTGTCTTAAATGGTAGACTCTGGAGTTAGAGCAGAATCAGCCAAATTGTCTCCATGCATGTGCAAGTTGTCCTGGGTTCAGGGTACTATTCTCTAGTGGGCATGGGACATTTTGTCCCCAGAGGATGGACCTGGCTGTTCACATGGATATTTTGACCATGGTCCAAGAACTCCATGGTTATGAATGCAGATGTAACAAATTTTCTGAAGGTCGTTCCATTAAGCTAGTTGAATGCCTTGATCAGTTCCCTATCCTGTCTAGTAAAAGTTTTCCTAATAATTTTTACTTTTTAAAAAATTTTAATGAAATTATTTCCAAAGAATTTAATCCTATTTTGTGTGAAGCGTATAGGAAGGATTTAATACAGCTATCAAATTGTATCCTGATAACTTCTGACACTCTGAATTTTTTGTGTGACCACTGTTTCCAACAAAACCAATTTTCCTGGACAAATATTTGAAGATCTAAATTTTAACAAGACAATTTGATCTTTATATATATATAATCTCCAACAAATTTTACAATGTGAAATTTTAACCATTATCAGTTCTCTTTGGAGGAGATTATTCCTTCTAATACAATTCATTATGACCAGGATGAAAGGTTGATAGTTTGTATTTGTTTCTTCACTAATTTATTACAAAATTATGCATAGGCCTGTGGGATGCTGCCGGTTTGCTATCTTGTCCAGGACTGGGTGGTTGAATTGTAAGTCCCTGGATGTCTTTGTGGGCTGTGTGTAAATCGCCTCCTTTGGAGGCAGGACGGGGAAGTCAGGACACCCCAGGGCCCGCACATGCGCATAAGCTGTGGGACCCCCTGAGTCAGCTCCACAAAGTTCTCCTGCATCAAGTGCTCCCTCTGCGCAGTTGCTGTGCTGAACTTCACCAATGTCTCTGTCTTCCAATCCTGTGCTCTTATCCCATTTTACAGAGTGGAAATTGCAGCATGGTGAACTGAAGAGGCATAACTGCAATCAGATCTGAGGTTCGTCCAAATCCCAGGTCCATACTTTAAATCCCTGGGTTACAGTGTATCTTGCTGTATCTATGTGCTCAGCGGACACCCACTCACTCCTGGTGGTGTTTGAGCAGGGAGTTTGGATGGGTTATGGTCAGAGAATATCTGGTCCAGACATTGCTGTTGTTACACACACATGGACGTGCTCCAAATGTGGGAACAAAAGCCTAGGGGAGGGAAGGGATAGGCCTAAGGTCAAAGAGTTATTGGTGGTGTGGCTGGCTGCAATGCAGATTTCCAACCCCCAAGCCAACCTTTGGTGGTGGATGCCACTCAGCTCAGTGGCCTGCATGAGTGTCTTTGAATCTTATGGCCAGTGTGATGGTGGGGCCGGGGGGAGGCAGGCAGTGTGAGTAGCTTAAGACTGAGGATTCCTGGATCCCAATTTCCTTTATGTTAGGGAAGCTGGGAGAAAATGCCCCAGTGATGGGGACTCTTAAATCTTTGCCTAATCTTTAGCGACGATGTCTGTCTGTTGCTACATGGCCCTCCCAGGCCCTTGGGGCTCTTGGCACAGTCTGGTTTCCTCATTAGAAGGAGCTGAGTGGGACCTCCAGACCGTGTCCCCTGGCTGTGGGAGGCTGAGCAGGGGAGAAGGCTGCCCCTTCAGTCTGGGGGGCCCAAGGACATACGTGAGTTGTGTATTCCATCTCCATTGTCAATAATGCACTCAGATTGCTGGTCTTGAAACAATCACGGAGAAGCTTTTTTCTTTGTGCCGTTATAACATATTTCCTTTTTCTGATTACATACGGAATACTGGTTCATTGTGTTGCAGTTTTCCCATCATAGTTAGAATCATTCTAGTGTGTGAATGAGAAAGAAGTCTTGTTTTTTCCCCTCTTTCTCGAAAGCCCACATTCACACAAAGAAGGGAAGTGTGGGGCTCAGAGCATGAGTAAACGACTGCGCACTTGACCTAATTAGACAGAGAGGAAGCTGACTGGCAGCTAACAGGCTGGGGTGGCTTTTCTCTATGTGGAATTCTGGGGGACCTGTGCTGGCAGCCTGGACCCTCAATCCCACCATCCCCCACCATCCCGGAGGGATGACAGCCTGTCACCTTACATATGCAGGGGAAGGTTTTCAAAGCTCTCTCTGTATCTCAGATATTCTCCACTAATGCTAGGAGAGCAACCCTGTTAGGTGAGGGGGGATGTAGCTGGAAAGTTACCAAGAAAACTTAGAGGGTCCTCGCCTTTGCTGCCCTTCTCTGTCCCGCCCCCCCCCCCAGGAGTCTAGCTAGGGGGCCCACACCAATGCTAAGTTAAGCGTAAGGTGAGGAGTTTGCTCTCTGAAGCTGGAGATACTCCTGTTTCTAATATTCTACCCCAGATGAAGTCCCACATCCAACGACCCTGTTCTGACAGAATGTTTTTAGCTGGCCAGGCAAAGGCAACTCTTTGCTGGTCTGTCTGCCTTCTTTGTTGTCCTTTCTGGGAACAACATGGACCTTTCCTTAGCGTCTCAGGTGGTCAGCTGTCTCAGGAGTGTGCCCGCCGACCGCCCGCCTTCCGGCAGCCTGGGCCACCCCAGAGACCCCAGCCTCCATTAGCAGCAGAGACGTGGAGAAAATCCGACATCCCTGACCTGCCAGTGACTCCATTAGCAACTGACCTCCTAGACTTTGTGAGAAGAGGATTCCAAAACCCACCCGCGATCCGAACATCTTTCAGCAGAAGCAGTTGGTCTGCGTTCCTCTTGCAGATAGCTCTGGGCGGAGAAAGAAGAAATTGCTGTTGCATCTCCCAAAAGCATTTTGTAAAAGGACTATTTATTCTAAGTATTGTCTATTTTGCCCGACACCTCTCAGACAGTCAATAATTCCGGTTTGTTTATGATTATCCTCGCATCCTCCCCCTCCATCTGCCTCCCTAGCCTGCGCCTCTCGCGGAAGCCGCCCCACAGAACATGGGAGCATCTGTCTCTCTAATGACTGGCCATGGCAATCTCGGCTGTTCAATATGGCTAGATGAAGAAAACATTTAATTTCTACTATATGGGGCACTCCAAAGCCAGATTTGACAACTGTTCCATTGAACACTAGTATTTCACCATTTCCTTCGATAACAAAAAGAAACAGTTCTTACTCCCAGAGGAATAGATTTACAAGACGGAAAGTTGATAACCAGGTCACTAGAATGACAAATGGTTCTAAAATACACTGTGTATTGACGTTGATGAACGTGCATTGCCTTCTGCGAGATGGAATTCTTCCAGAGAGTGTCTTGTTCTCAGCCCGAAGGGCCTATGGACGTCTTAGTGAGAAACAAGAGCCTGAGTCCTATTCTTGGAGTCTTCTTGGACTGGAGGAGAGAACTCTTGGATGAGGGCCTCTGGGTCAGGCATGGATGTTAAGTAGGAGCACCAAGGGAAGGAGATCCCCGAGGTCTGGGGTGGGGGGCAGGGGGAATTGGGTCAGAGAATCTTCATGTAGAGGTGAGGTGCCCACAAGGTAGTGAAGGATGGGAAGGGCCTTGGTAAGGGGGGAGTTGGAGGAACAGGGACAATGAAAATATCCAGACCATTTCCTACTGTGAAAATGAAGGGTGGTCAGTTGGGGACATGGGTGGAGGGGGCAGCTCTGTGGGTGCGGAGAGGACTGTGGATGAGTCTCAGAGCTGTGGTCTTCTGCCCTTGGCTGAGATGGCTAGGTCATGGTCATGCATGCATGTAGAGGGAAAGTATGCCTCTTGCTTCAGCTCTGTGGCCGAGGAGGGAGGGATCCCAGAGACAGAGACTAACAAGACTGTCATCATTGAGGCACGCTTTTGTGCTGATCGTTGGCCCAGCACCGTGGGGGGTGTTTTAGCAGAAGAATCACAAAGGTCAGTTGGCATGATAGGAGCCGGGAACAGGGAGGTGGCCAGGCTCCTCGGAGTCTTCTGGGGGTGGGGTTCTTGCTCCCATTCTAGAGACTTGTTTTCCTTCATGCTTCTCTTCCCATAAGCCAGTGACTGGCCCTGTAATCCAGAGGGGCGTAGCCATCCTCGCCTGCCCGTGACACTCCTCATGCCGACCCCTGACTGTCCTTCTGGTGATCCACATCAGAGGACTGGACTGTGATGGGAGGAAGGGACAACTGGAGTCAGGAAATCTCCTTTTCACCTCCTGAATGGGCAGACATCCTCAGACTAAAGCAGTGAGAAATGGGCCCAGGGAGTGGGCAGTGATTCTCCAAAAAGCACTTTCTACCAATATTTTGCTGTAATTCCCACTGCTTTGGGCCTTTCTGAATAATTAATTGGTGGAATAAGAATCTGCCCTGAATTTTTTTTAGGTAATTAGTAGGTCAGGCACCTACCAGAAAAGGGGATTTCTCAGGCTCCCTCTGGGTCCTGTGTCTTCACAGCACTGTCCCCTCCTGGCATCGCTTTGTGAAAAACCCACCTGGCTTTAGCTTGCTTCTTGGGTCAGAATAGGGTTCTGTCCCCACATCCCACACCTCCCAGTAATCTTGGTCAGCTCACCCTGTGGTGGAGAGAATCCCTACCGATCTGGACTGGGAACTCCCAGAGAGAATAGGATTGTGTGACCTATTTCCCTCCATAGCACACGTTTAACTTAAGAAGAAGGTGGTGGATTACATACCCTTTGTTAAGAGATTTTCACCATGTCTCCTGAGCTCTTATAATATCAGCCTTGAATATTTCTACCCTAAACTCCATTCAAGTCATTTCTAAGGCTCAGGGTGATAAGTGATTTAGTGATGCTTTCATTGTTGGTACTTTTGCCTTGCAAGCGAGCAGAGAAGGGTGGCAGGGACTGTGGGAAGGAAGCCTGGACTGTCTTACACACCCTGCATGCGTGGCTCCCAGTCGTGTCCCCTCATCGGTTAAAAAGTCCAGTGATCTCTGCTTTATCCCAGCCACATGAGATAGGGGGTGGGGAGTTTGGAAAGGGCAAGATGTGAACACTTTATTAGGTATTGGCATCATGTGGATGGACCTCTGGCCTTTGATTTCGGCCTGTGGCTGTTTTTTCACTTAACAGCTGGACGCTTGAGCAGGGTGGGCACTGTTCAAAGGTGCGTAGCTGAGAGAGCAAACAGGGGTTGAAATCGGTCTACACTGTGATACCAACCTGTGTGCCCCTGGGGGGCACAGGTGTGCAATCTGTGGGCCCCTGGGGTCTGTGCGTGTGCAGGGCACATTTTCTGATTCATACAAAAGAATAGGCTGGTGGCAGCCCTGGCAAAGAACCCTTAGTCTGGTCTCAGAGCAGGGCCTGGTCACTTAGAAGTCCTCACGTGGTGAATCTCCCCAGGAAAGAGTACCCTGCCTAAGCCCATGCACTCTGGTTCTTGTTTGTCCACCGCCTGAAACATTCTGCCTGTCTGCTGATTCCCAGGGCGAGTTGTCTGAAGTTCATCCCACTGCATCCTTGAAGGGCCTGCAGCCCAGCCGATGGCCTCTGCCAGGGAGTACTGAGTGATTAGCATGAGCTTCTCTGACCCACAACCAACCCACTCCCCCAGAGGTTCCTCCATCTCTGACCCCTATCTCCTCCTGCCCCAAGGCCTAGTCCTGGCACTTTGAGAGGACTGTGGGTCTCCACAGTCTCATGTCTGCTCTTGACCATGGCTCCAAGTTTGCTTCTCCACCTGTATTACAGGAGAGCAGCTCTTGAAAATCTCTTACCTGTAGTCTCAACTCTCTCCCCCTGCCTCCTTCTGTCTCTTCCGCACATGGCTGAGCCGGCGGGGCCTGGTGCTGCTGTCTCCACCTTCGGAAGGCCTGACAAGGCTGCGATGTCAGGTTTGTCTGTATTTAAGGAGAAACACTTGGCTAACTCTGTTGTCTTTGGCCCAAAGCAAAGGGCCTTTCCATCTGGTCCATCTGCCCAACAACCTGAGTAACTCATAAGGGAAGGCAGGCAGACCCCCAGTTAGCAATGTAGAAACTTCCTTTTGTCTTGTATGCATAAATTTCCCCCAGAGACTCAATGGGGGCAAGGAGTCATTGGTTGAAGGCAGGGTTTAGGGGCTCAAGACAGACTAGCTCAGCCTTTTAACGGCTCTTGGAACTCCCTACCCATTACTCACCAAAGTAACCTAAGTCATCCTCCAGCTTCAGCCCAACACCAGCCTCACCCCCAACTTACCCCAGGACTCAGGCAAGGTCTGAGGCCAGGAAGAAGATGGTGAGGTTGGGGTGGGGCAAGCATACAGTCAAGAACATAAGGAAGTTTGCCAGCAACTCTTTATTTAGGTGCTAATAAAAACAAAAAGAAAAATTAACCTAGATTCATTCTCTAATCACTAGATCTTATTAGAGCCTGGTTAAATAATCTATCTTGGTTTACATTCTCTCTTAACCTGTTTTTTTAATTGGTGGCAATAGAGCTAAAGAGCCTTGTGTTGCACTCATACATCTGGTTGGGGTGGGCACATTGAGGCAATTTATTGTAAGCATAATTCTGGGAGAACCAGAGGTCTCTGCACAAATGAGAGGTCGTTACTAACAGTGGTTGCTTTGTGTTGTGGGAATTTCGATTAGGAGGGATCGGCAATGCAATAAAGGGCCGCTAAATTAGCAAGTGCCACTGCTCGGATAGAATCACTGGGTTTGGGTTCTCTGAGCTGGTCCTTGAGCTTGCGTGGGCCTGCCAAAACTAGCTAGAGAGAGTTGGGGAGTGGAAACCTTATGTTTTTATGGAATAATGGGGGTGGCAGATTCAGTGCACTGGACTACCCCTGTGCCTCAGTCTTGTAGATCTTGCTTTCTCTGCTCCCACTGCAGCAGATGGCAGGAGGCCTCAGTCCCCAGGGGGGACACCTGTGGGAGAAGGCCCACCTTAGGCAGGATGAACAATAGGGAGAACAGGACATGGCTCAGGTATGGCCCCTCCCCATGTGCATTACTGTCAAAGAGAAGCTTCCCCTTTCATAGCACCCCTGCTGGCTGGGAGGATTTATCAGAGCATTTCCCCCAGCCATCAGCAAGGGGCAGGGGCTTTTTTTCATGAGCTCTGTATTCTTATAGTTGGATCAGGAAGGCTAACATTGTTATCTTCAATGGCTAATTCGGTCATTGCATCACCTAAATGTTCAGTTTCTCTCTTTTTTTCTTGGTGCAAAGAGAGCAGAGCTCTTTGCATACTGTCAATGTCTTTTTGCAATACCAGTCTTCCCTCTCCACTGGTTCTTGTTCATTTAGCTTGGAATTGGTGTTTCATTTGATCACTGCTCACAGTTTGCCTGGCTTTTTGGGCCAGAACTTATTATTATTATTTTTTTTCTGCCTGGGGAAAAAAAGTCGCTATATTTAGAAAGCAATTTCCCCAGATTTGTAAGCCAAACTGATTTGATGATTCAGAAACTAAATGAAAAAAAAATTTTTTTGGCTTTGTTTCTAATTTTCCTTTAGAAAAAAATATATGAATAACTGTGTGATATGTCTGTCTGAAAGAAGGACAGAGCCATGTAGGTTCATGAACTTTTATTTCTTATCATCTCCAGTGGCCTATAAATGAGAGAGAGCAAGAATCACACATGTACCTAAGGCTTGCTTGCTAACCGATGGGCTCTCTTCAGGATGATACACATATCGTACACTTCTGAATTCCTGGTTTGTAGATCTCAAATCCTTTGAAACAAGGAGTGATAAAGACAGGCCTCTAGTCCAAAGCGTCATTACGAGTGTTTCAAGGATAATGGGGTTGTCTCAACTGAGTGGAGTCCTCACTATTAATTTTCTTTGCTTTATTTTTTGAGGCGTCAAAAAACTTGTTTTGCTTAATATATTAGCATTCATTTCTAGGCTTTGAAAACTAATCCTACTTTGAAAGGAGAGTTTTAAATTTGAAATATGAGGCCTGTATAGCAGTGCCTTGGAATCATTAACCGTCCCTTCAATATTAATTGCAGGTATATCCATCATGGGGAACTTGTTTGTCATTAACGTGAGGGGGATGCGAAAGCAGAGACTCCTGGAACCCCTCCAGTGATAATGTTGTCACTCAAAACTTTGTTCTGGAATCGATCTGACCTCAGAAATGGGCTGTACCTATTGACAAAATGACAGCTGGTAGTTTTAACAAAGCTGACTGGTGGCAGTTTTAGCAAACGGAATGGGAGTTGGTTTACAGAAGAATGTGCCAGGCAGCTTCGGCCCGGAGAAGAGTTTTTGTGGATGAGGCTGACAAGCCTGAGGGGTCAAAGGGCAGGGCACCTTGAAATTGATGTATAATTCTACGTTTCAGCCCAGGAGGTGACTTATTAGCAATGCAGCCCAGCTGTCCCAGGCTGGCCTGCTCAGGGAAGATGGAGGTTATATTTGTTCTGGTCTTTGCAGAAAGGAACGTTAATCTGTATATATACTATGTGTGGATCTAAAAATTGTAACCACGGCACCTGGCTGGCTCAGTCAGAAGAGCATACAACTCTTGATCTTGGGATCGTGAGTTTGTGCCCCATGTTGGGTGTAAAGATGACTAAAAAATAAGTAAAAACTTAAAAATTGTAACCATTTGCTCCATCCCACCAAGAGCTTCCATAGGCTTGTCTTCTTATGCCTTCGTTGACTTGCATATTATTGATTCCCTTTTGGGGCTGGTGACTTTTTTGTTCTTATTCAGCAATGTTGCCTGTTAAATTCTAATCTGGGTCTAAAACGTTTTCCAATAAAGACAAAGCTTGAGGATCATCCACTTGGATGGGAAGCTAGATCCGTAGAGGGCCCTGGGGGGTATATCCATGGGAAGGGCTTAGCCTGCCCTGAGAAGCCAATATCCTCACTCTGCACACCTTTCCAATTATGGCAGAATGGGCCAGAAGGGAGTGTCTCTTTTTAAAACTGAGGTTTATTTTTTTTTTACTTAAACCACCCTGGTTTCTTAAAGAATGCCATCTTCCTGGCATAGATGGAGGAAGAAGGTAGGTCTGAGCTGAGTCCTCATGCCTGAGAGCAGAGAGACCTGACCCCACAAAGGGTAGAATTTTCCTGCCTCCAACTCCCAGACTGTCCCTTTGCCAGGCCAGAGAATTTTCTATGGCAGTGCAGTCCAGGTACAGGAATATCTGGTTCACTTTACTCTTCAATAAATTCAATTTAACAAACACTTATTGAGTGCCGGCTCTGTAAAATTACCATGGAAACCCAAGTGGAATCTTTAAAATCCTCTGGGGGAACCGTTCAGTTCCCACATCCATCCATTCTCCAGTGAGCAGGAAGGGTGCATCTTGGTCCAACCCTTTGCCTGGTTGTATGCTTGCATTCAGCCCAACAGTAGAAAGGGGAGACAGATGGAGAGAAATGTGTAAAGCCGATAATATGGCTTTTTGTCCCTGGTAGTGTAATGTTGGGCTCCCAGGGAAGAGAGGTGAGGAGCCAGGGCTTTGATTTCTGTTGGCGTAAAGAGCTGAGTTCACTAGCGGCTGCCTCTGCTCCATGGTGTCACCGCCCACACACTCTGCATCAGGGCAGGACCTACAAAGGAATGTCTGTCTTGGTGCCTGGTGACAGCCTCATCCGTGGGCCCTGCAGCACAGCGGGGGCCATAGGCTTCAGAAGATCAAAGCCTCAATTATGTGAGGTACTTGTCACATAGAGAGAGCAGGGCTTGTCTCTGACACAGGGCTAGAAACCACAGAAGCAAGGTCCTGACAGGGTTCTTTGAGAAACCAGAAGACATCATGCCATGTATTCTTAAGAAAACAGTAGTTCCAACTGTGCCCAGAAAAGTCCTAATTTAGAAAAGGGCAAGATGGGGTTTGACATTTAAGCTCATTATAATGATTATGGATCTTTGCATTGCAAGTGATTAAAAAAAGAAGGATAGAAAGAAGAAGGAAGGAAAGGAGAGGAGAGGAAAAGGAAAGGAAAAGAAAAGAAAAGAACTGGCTTAAACCATGAGGAAAATCTGCTGGTTCAGTTAATAAGAAAAGTGCAGATATAACTTCAGGTAAGGATTGATCCAGGAACTCAATAATATCCCAAGGACACAGCTTCTTTCCATTCTCTCCATTTCTCTGTACTTCCTTTTGGGTGGCTTCCTAGATGGGCCCAAGCTGGCTGTCAGCAGTCCCAGGACTTCCTCATCCACGTGGAGCAGGAAGTAGAAACATCTTTGCGTCAGCTTTTCTGGCAATCCCTGAGATTCACCCTGATTGGATTGGTTTGGCTATGTGACCACTCCTGAACCAATTGCTGGTGGACAGAGGGAGCTCAAAAGACCTACTCTTGGGGTACACAACCAGCTTTTAGTAGAACCAAAGGGAAATGAAGAACTTTTGAAGGGGAGTAAGTTCAGGAAGGCAAACAATAAATGTTTGCTACAATTTACAAAGGACATTACTTAAATTTACCCCTATCTTTGCCTGCTAGTATCTGTTTACAGAGAATTATAAATAATTTTGATTCACAAATGTCAACAGCTACGATTTGTTTGAGAATTTACTATTAGACCTAAAAGAATTTAATTTGCCAATCCCTTCATATGAATTGCATCATTTAATCCTTGTACAAGCCTCTAAGAGTGTGATCATGCATTATCATCAATCTTTTCATACAGGTGGGGAAACGAAGTTTCAGAAAAGTGAAGTGACTTTCCCAACATCACAAAGGCAGTAAGTTGTAGAGACAGCATTTGAACTCAGGTCTGAGACTCTGAATTCCATGCATTTAAAGGCAAGGAGCCAGAAGCACTATGTTATAAAAATCACAGGGTAAGGACTTCCTACCAACAGAGGGTTTGAGTCTTTTCCTAGACCCTCTGCCCTTCCTAGGAAAGTGTTTTCCTGAGTGCTGCATTCTGGGGCTCTTCTTGGTACTCCTCTGCCCAGAGGCCTTGGGTCTGCCTTCCTCCGAGCCTGAGCCCCCTCGGTTGTGAAAATGAGAGCTTGTACTCTCTGCTTTCTCAGCCATTTCTAACTCAGACACCCAAGGCTCTCTGAGTCTGAGCTGTACTTGGATTTTTTTTTTTTTTTTTTTGCTTTTGGGTGGCAGGAGGGAGTCCTGCCCCCTCACCCCCACCCCACTGCCTCCCATTCTTATAAACTTCTTGGGAAAGAAGATTCCTTTCATAGGCTCTTGTTTTTTCTCCAAATAAGAGGAATATCAAATATTTTCTTAGCTGATCTCCTAGATTCTAAAAGCAGCAAACAAATCATACCTGTGCGATGTGTCCTGTTTCAGCCTGTGGACTTGATGTCCGCTGGGCACACTTCTGTTTCCAGTTAGGCAGCTCTCTGCCTGGACCCCTCTGTTCCCCACTCCAGTGTACACTTTGCTCCTCCAGGGAGACTGCAGAGCCCATACGGACCTTGAGTTCACAGGGTCCCCGTGGAAGAGCCTTAAGTCCCCAGAGGAGGAAACAATCTAATATCCAGTAGCTCCCTGAGCTTTTCATTGGGTTTTTGCCTTTGTAATGTCCTTTCGATTCTCTGTCTGCCACGCCTCTGAGGGCCGAGGGACTGTCATCATCCAGGCATAGTATGAGCCCACACAGCGGGGTCTCCTGATCCTGTATATGTACAACTTTGTTATCAAAGTGCCCGATGGCAGTTATAGCTGAGATTTCCATGACCCATCACTATGTAGGTACCTTTGTCACCTTGAAAATAGCTTTGGTTTCTTCAATATCTCATGAGCCTTTCTTTTTGGGGTATTGGCTTTTTTTTCTCTTGGGGTGGGGATGGTTGCACTCTGCCAGTGTGGGTGAGCCATCAGGCCTTGGGGAGCTGAGGTTTGCGAGCACAAGATGGCGCTCTTCATGGTGGCTGGGTGTGCGCCACTGTGATGTCTGTGTGCTCATTCCACCCCACCGGGCGGTCCTGCTTGTTCCTTGACAGCATGTGGGCCAAGCACAAGATGAATGGCTATATTTGTGTTCAAATTAATGATCTGCTTTCTCACCCTGTGGACCTGCCTGAGGTAAGGGGGTGCAGGTGTGCACTGCACTGATGTAGTGACCCCCATGTGAGAAGGTTATGTGGGCAAAATGTCATGTTCACCCTTTCCTTCTGCAGGATCCAGAGGCAGCAGTTCATGGAATGTGGTCTGTCCTGCTATGGGGTTGGTGGCCCTAGAGAGGGGTTGCTTCTAGGGGATAGAGAGTGGCAGAGTCTTCCAAAAATGTCAGAACCCATCTCTGAGTTGTGAAGCATGGTGCCGAGTGTCTTCTTAAAGATAGACACTTCTCCTAAGCCACATCTCACGTCGGCCTTCAGTCACAAGGGCTCAGAGAGAGGTCACATGGACTCATTGTGCCCTTCCGGGTTAGCTTTTTAAAGAATGACCCATAGAAAGAAGAATGCTTGAGGCCACCCAACAGAGCAGGGAGTATGGATATCTAAGTGGCTTTGTGACAGACTGAGCATCTCCCTCCGGGAAGGTAGAGCTTTGTGTCTCTCTGGGCTTTCTGGCTCTTGCAGTGTGTGTCCTGACATGGTGGTCACCATTGGTGCCCATCCTGCCTGTCTTTCCCTCCCGTGTTCCTGGTCCCTGGCTGCTCTGTGTTGTGACTTCTCTAGGAATTTCCCTCTGCCAAATGGGAGCTACCTTGTCCCAGGAAGTTTTGTCCCCCTTTCTGCTTCCCCCCGAGCAAGTGACTGACAGAGGGGTGCAAGAGGTCAGCCCGCTTGCCTCCAGGTAAGATCTGCTTTGTGGTGGCCATTGTTCTTCAGAGCGTGCCTCAGTATCCAGCTGAGGTCAGACCCCAGCTGCAGCCACGTCCTCTACTTTGCCCTGCCCCCTCACTCTTCCCAGCACTATTTGTTGAGTCTAATGCATATTTCTGAGAATATTTGCTTGGTAGATCTCATGGACTCAAATCTCTGTCTTGGTTCGTGTTTCTAGGGAATCTGACCTCAGGTACCTGGTCACCGTTGGCCAGGATTGCGTCATCAGCATAGGATTAATAGGGCACTGTCCTCCATCTATTCTACTCATGCCAGCCCCTTCTCCTTCCTTGTCTCCCCCAACCCTTTCTCTCTATCCTTCTTCTTTTTTTTATTAGTTTTTTTAAAAGATTTTATTTATTTATTTGACACAGAGAGAGATCACAAGTCGGCAGAGAGGCAGGCAGAGAGAGAGGAGGAAGCAGGCTCCCTGCTGAGCAGGGAGCCAGATGTGGTGCTCGATCCCAGGACCCTGGGATCATGACGTGAGCCAGAGGCAGAGGCTTTAACCCACTGAGCCACCCGGGCACCCCCACCCCCCCATCCTTCTTTTGCTGTTTCATATGCCTGCATATTTGCTGTTTCATATGCCTGTCCACCTTTCTGCCCACCTGTCCACTCATCTGGCCATCCAGAGATGGACTTTCAAACTATCCTCCATGGTGAAAAGAGCACAATTCAAGTTTTTCCCAGATGGAGACTGCTTGGGACCACCTGTAGCTCCTAGCCTGGGCTTCCTTTCTGTTCCTCTGGAGAAGTAGGGCTGGGAAACAGAAGGACAGGTGCCCTTGCTTCCAGCTAAGAAGAACACCCATCCAAAAGGGGGAACTGGCCTTGTGAAGCCAGCATGACTCACCTTGAGTACAGTGTCTACCATTTCATGAGATTTTTTTTTTTTTCGTAGAGACTCACCACCTGGCCCTGGGTCAGTAACAGAAGCGGGATAGGGAGTGTTTTTCACTTATAAATGGTGTAGGAAAAATCGAGGTGAATTATCTGGCTGCTGCGTGAGTGCTTTATTGATTAGAGAGCGCCAATCAAATTAGCTGTCAGAGGAGAATGCAGATGGCACCATGTGGAATGGATTTTCTATATTCCCTAATTGCATTATTTCAATCAGTGGGTGAACATTGCATGGCCTGCGGTGGGATTTGGCGGGGGGTGGGGGTGGGAAATGGGGGCAGGTTGACACACACTGTCTGGGCCGGGCTGAAGATGTGGGTTTGAATGTCACAAGTATTTTAATATCAAGATTGAGGCATTAGCAAAATGGATCTGGATTGCTTTATGGATTAATGCGGGGCAGGGGCAGGACTTCAAGCATGTGCTTACAGGAGAGAATGCCTCGCCCTCTCTTGGAGATTGGACATATGTCAATCTCTAGTATAAGCAGATTGAAACAACTCTCTTCCATCTTTTTCAGGTGGTATTGCTCAGCTCTTAAGAGCTTATGTTCTGATCCGGATCTCAGTTCTACTCTTTAATAGTTGAGCGCCCTTTGGCAGGGTACTTATCCTCTCCAATGCTCAATTTTCTCATTTGTAAAATGGGGCTGATAATTGTACCTTCCTCACAGAGCTGTTGTGGGGATCCAAGTAAGCATGTATGCAAAGTGTTCACCACAGTGCCTGGCCCATGCTTGGAGCTCTTTCTCCTGAAAGTCATTTATGTTTCCTTCTGGCACTTGGAAATTTACAAGGGTTCCCAGATCGGATTGCGGAATGGCTGGTTTAATAATGGATAAAGACCTAAATGCATGATTTCTGCTGTTTTTCAGAGATTCTTTTTTATCTATTGATGTAATTTATATCCTTTTATTTATTTATTAATTATTCTTTGGATTTGGCTCTTCTGCTGTGTGGGCAAGATAGACATGTGAGCTCTTCTGAAAGGCCCAGCCTGGTGGAAACTTGACTCTTCTGTTGGTGGGTGTAGAAAAATCATCGGTGTTTTGGTGGCCATGGTGTGGCCCTCCTGGTGCCTGGCTGGGGGCTCTGAGAGGCACAGCTGCCTCTGCCATGGGATGGTGCTGGTAAAGGCAGCTGATCAGTCAATCCAACACAGCCAGCCCCGTGATAGCAACTTCCCTCTGCACCGAGGCTGCTGCAGCCCTAGCCAAGGACACCCACAAACTTCTGGGCAGACAGAGCTGGGCCAGAGTGAGAAGGAAGTGAGGGTAAGATCTGTGGGGCCCCAGCCTAGGCTCTGGGGCCCCACAACATTGATGTCAAAGCTCCATTTATCAGTGGCCTTGGGCCTGGGTGGCACCCTGACTCCTACATGTCCTGCTTGCGACTCTGAGATATCTTTGGGTGTCCACGTCATGGCCACTTACTCCTATCATTAAAAATCCTTTCTTTCATCTCCCACTGAGAACCTTATCCTTTCTTGGACAAGTGTGTTCCCTCTCCCAGAGGAAGGGAGGTGGAAGGTAAGGGATAACCATGACATGGCATGAGGGCCAAGCTGGCCATTTGGAGAAGCCAGATACATTCTTTGACAGTGACAGCTACTCCTCTCCATTGCCATGGCCAAGTATACTGGGATGGTGCAGGCAAAGGAGGGAGCTGGGAGTCTGTTCAAGCCCACAAAGCTTCATCTGTGTGATCCATCCTCAGGCACTGGGGTTGCCACTGTGGCCTTGGCCAAACTGTCCATGTCACAAAAGGAAAGAGGAAAGGCTCACACCTCATTCACACCCCATGCCCTTTACAGGTGGAGTCCCGGGTCTGCAATGTGAAATGTTCTTTGTCTTAGAAGAAAACCCACAAACAAGCAGACTCCAGTAAGTTCACAATTCAGAGACTAAACTCTTTAGAGAGAAAACTCCAGGGAAATCTAATTAGGAAGCCTGTAATCCAATAAGTCTCCATGCTCTGGGACTGCATATCAGAGAGAGAAAGAGAGAAAGAGAGAGAGAGAGAGAGAGAGAGAGAGAGAGAGAGAGAGGGAGGGAGGGAGGGAGTGGCGGGGGAGAGAGACACCCGGAGGCAGAAGCCTAGCAACTCTTTCCATTTGGCTTGGTGAGGGCCCTGGGTGAGGCAGCCTGGCCGGGACATTGATGGACTGCTTCTAGTCAGCGAACCATCGGTGGGATGAACACATCCTAGAGCCAGCTGGTTACTCAGCCCCAAGAAATGTAGATACTGCCTAAGACCGCCCCAGGGGTATCCCCAAGCCCTCCTTTCCACGGACAGTGCAACCTCCACATACATTGTAGGCGTATTTCCAGTGGAGGGTGGCTGACTTCTCCCGGAGTCGGTGTGTCACCTTGCTGGATCCCTGCTGCACACTGACAAGGCTGCACTTTATCTGGAACCTGGGAGCCACAGCGCAGGGCAGACACCAGGAAGGAGCAGAAGCAGCTATGAGACAGCTCATCAAGAGCAGGAGGACCTTGGGGCACCTGGGTGGATCAGTGGGTTAAAGCCTCTGCCTTCGGCTCAGGTCATGATCTCAGGGTCCTGGGATCAAGCCCTGCATCAGGCTCCCTGCTCAGCAGGGAGCCTGCTTCCTCCTCTCTCTCTGCCTGCCTCTATGCCTACTTGTGATCTCTATCTCTGTGTCAAATAAATAAATAAAGTCTTTAAAAAAAAAAAAGAGCAGGAGGACCAGGAGCTTCAGCTCTACTTCCTTGGCTTGTTCCCGGTCTGTCCCCTCCTCTCCCTCCCCTCCAGCACTTCCCTGGCTCAGGCTGTCTTTCTCTGCATTTCCAGGACCAGAGACCAGTGTCCTGTCTCACAGAGTCTGAAAATTGGTCGTGGAGAAGTGAATGCTAGCTTTGGTGATTCTGTCGTGATTTAGCTTTATTTTCTCTCTCCCTCTGTCAGGTGAGCTGGAGCACTGGGGCAGGTCTTCCTGAAACACTTCCCTCATGCTTAGCACTTTACAAAATAAGGGGTAGTAAAAACGAAGTGCAGTCCATTATGAAGATACGGGGTACGGTCTCAGCCTGCAGAGGCCCTGCTTTGCTTGTGATAAAACAGACCTACACTGGCAAGATGGCAAATTTGCTTTTCTGTTGCTGTAGTTGCAAAGAAAATTTCAGACCCTTGTTAACAGATCTGACTCAGAGACAGGAAGGGAGCAGCAGAGATGAGAAATGGCGAAGGTTGTTTGGGGACGGGTATCTATTTTGGTGGAGGAAAAGACAAAAAAGAAATAAAATAAAATAAAATAATAAAGTAAGTCAGCAGGGAATATGCTGTGACCTTTCCTTTCTAAACCAGTGCTGCTCATAGGGAAG
The DNA here is from genome assembly GCA_002007465.1 of Ailurus styani. Lineage (NCBI taxonomy): Eukaryota > Metazoa > Chordata > Mammalia > Carnivora > Ailuridae > Ailurus > Ailurus styani. The sequence continues at coordinate 1,882,341 of LNAC01000111.1, read as the reverse complement.
AGTCAGGTGGGAGGTGCTTCTGTGGCTTTGCCAGGAGACTCATCAGTGATGGATGCCGGTGAAAAGGGACTCTTTGGACGCTGTGAGGGCTGTCAGGGGGAGAGGGAGTTCCTGAGGGGCCCTTCTTGAGAAGGAGCCACTTTTTTTTTTTAAGGTTTTATTTATTTATTTGACAGAGCACAAGCAGGGGGAGCAGCAGGCAGAGTGAGAAGGAGGCTCCCTGTTGAGCAGGGAGCCTGATGCGGGACTCAATCCCAGGACCCTGGGATCATGACCTGAGCCTAAGGCAGATGCTTAACTGACCAGGCCACCCAGGTGCCCCAGAGAAGGAGCCACTTCTGACACCCCCGCAGGGTCCCCCTGCTCTTCGTGGTCCTGCACCACACAGTTCCTGCTTACTGTCACGCTCTCAGCTGCTTTATCTATGATGGTGATGAGCGTACACACAAGAGGCAATGGAATCCCAGGGCAAAAGATGTCAGATATGGAGGGCAGAGGATGTACGTCTGACACATGGTTAACCAGGATTCTTGGAGAAGAGAGCAAGCAGCTGAAATAGAAGGAATAAATATTCTAGAAGAAAACATTGAGCTGAGAGAAGACAGGTCTGTGCAAATTAGAAGGGCGCACCATGCTCCAGGCAACCTGAGCAAAATGAGAGCTACATCTAACTGTAGCCTGGTAGCATTGGAAAACCAATCTTTATTATGAAAAATTTCAAGTATACACAGAAGTAGAGAGTTAATACAATAAATTCCCCTCAGGTACCCACCACCCAGATTTTGACAATCACGAAAATTTTGTCCTGTTTGCTTCTCTTCTCCCCTTTTATTTTATTTTTAAAAAGATTTATTTCTTTATCTGAGGTGGCAGAGTGGAGAGAATGAGCAGGGGGAGGGGCTGAGGGAGAGGGAGAAGCCAATTCCCTGCTGAGCGGGGAGCCAGACCTGAGACTACATCCCAGGATCCCAGGATCATGACCTGAGCCAAAGTCAGATGCTTAACTGACTGAGCCACCAGGTACCCTCATTTATTCCCTTTTAAAATATTGTTCTTTCTTCTTTTCTCATTTAATCTCTTTTAACTTATGCTGAAGTATTTTATTTTTTTAAAGTGAGGGATATTTGACATACAGCATTATGTCAGTTTCAGAGGTACAATGTAGTGATTCAATATTTGTATATACTGCAACGTGCTCAGCACAAAAAGTGTAATTAATATCTGCCACCATACATAGTTGCGAATTTTTTCTTTGTGATGAGAACTTTTAAGATTTACTCTTTTAGCAACTTTCATATATGCAATACATTGCTGAAGGAGTCTAAAGCAAATCTCAGACATCACCTTATCCTCTCTACATATTTAGTATACATCTCTAAAAATGTGGCTATTTTCTCACATAGCTACAATGAGATGATCATACCTACTAAAATTAGCAATAATCCTTGGTATTGTCTCACATCTATCCATAATAAAATTTCCCAGAATGTTTATGGCTTTACAGTTGGTTTGCCTTCATCACAATCCAAAAACCAAGTCCTTATGTCATCTTTGTTTGCTACGGTGTTCTCAAGCTATGTCCTCAAATTTTTTTCACACCCCTTTTTTTCAAAAGATGGACACTAATTCCCCTTCCCCGGAGGATGGGCCGAATTTAGTGGTTTTCTTTTAACAAGGAACGTGGCAGAAGTGATGGTATATGACTTCCAAGGCTGGGCCATATGAGACAGTGGATCCTCCTTGTGCTCTCTTGGAGGTTCACTGTGAGGAAGCCAGGTGTCATGGCTTGAGGGTGTGCAGCAGCCTCTGGAAAGTTCTGTGTGGGGAGGCTCTGATGCCTCCCGTTAACATTGACTGTATACTTACCAGCCACGTGACTGAGTAGACTCAGGGGGGCTTCCTCACTTTCACCAGACTTTGCTGAGTACCCAGCCACAGCTCCTGTCCTAAATGCAGCCTCAGGCGAGACTTGAGCTCCTACCACCCACCTAATACACTTCCCAGACATTTTGAGGTAATAAATGTTGATCATTATCTTGAGCCACTCAATTTTGGGGTAATTCGTTACACAGTGATAGATAACTAGGAGTTGTTATATTTAAAAGTCTGTTTTAGGGGCGCCTGGGCGGCTCAGTTCATTAAACCTCCGACTCTTGTTTTTGGCTTAGGTCATGATCTTCAGGGTCATGGGTTGAGCCCCATGTAGGGCTCCGTGGTCCATGGGGAGTCTGCTTGAGATTCTCTCTCTCCCTCTTCCTCTGCCCCTCCCCCTGCTCACACACACACTCTGTCTGCCTCCGAATAAATAAATAAAATCTTTAAAAAGATAAAAGTTCATTTTAATCTAGAGCATGCCCCCCTTTTTAAAATATTTTTTTTCATGGTATAGAAACTGAGTCCATTGTTTTACAGAATGTCCTACCATGTGGATTTGCTTGTTAACTTCATCATTTAACTTGTTCTTCTGCCTTCTGTGTTTATTGCAAATGAAAGTTAGATCTAGCACTTTCATTCTGGTTCACTATTCTTGGCAGGAATATTTCATACGTGGTGGTTTGTGCATGAAATGCCGAGCATCAGCAAGTACCCCACTCTGGATGTGTCACACTTCAGTAGTATTTTTATTGTTATTATTATTTGCCCCAGGGGTACAGGACTGTGAATCATCAGGCTTACACCTTTCACAGCGCTCACCATAGCACAAACCCTCCCCAATGTCCATAACCCATCCACCCTATCCCTACCCTCCCCACCCCACCCCTCAGTTTTGTTTCGTGAGCTTAAGAATCTCTTATGGTTTGTCTCCTTCCCAATCCCATCTTGTTTCATTTACACTTTAGTAGTATTAAGACCGAAACAAGGATCAGAGGGTCTGGCAAAATTTTTGAATTTCAAGGACAAAATGGAAAGGTCCTTAAGAAAAACGAGGTTTGCAGACATGGAATGTAGCTGGAAATTAAGAATTTTATAACCAACCAAGCTGGTTTTATGTGTGAGTAAAGACTGCAGAATGGATGAATGCAAAAGTTCAGAAATATATACCAACTACAGAGACTTGTTGAGGGGAAAAAAATACCTTGAGGATGTATGTTATTCGTTCTTGCATTTGTTTGTTAACCCAACTAATGGTTGAGAACTTCCCATGTGCCTACATGGGGGCTGGAACTTGAACTGTCCAGGAAGGAAGGAAGTTAAGGACTCGGGCCTAGAGAAGCTGTGCATGGGATGAGGGCTGCTAGTGGTGAGCCTGAGCCAGTGGCCCGCAGTGAGACGTCCTCGCCTCACCCTCAATGTGCCACTGTTCCCACCCAGCTCAGGTGGCCTCCTCCTGCGGGGGTTCATGACTGCAAGCAGGGGCCTGGAGAGCTGGGGAGCCCCTGAGCTGTGAGCCCTACTGCCTGAGGGCCTGGGCATGTAGAAAAGGAAAGAGCATCACCTCAGGAAAGCACAGGCAGCAGAGCTGGGCAAGCAGCATGAAGGGAGGGGCTGATCCCAGGTGGTCAGGAAGGGGAGCCCAGGAGGAAGGCTGTGAGGGAAGGGCATCGTGCTGGCGTGTAGGCAGTTTCTGCTGAGGTAAGGATGGGGCACAGAGCCTGCGGATGGCTCATGGGTGGGCCTTCTAGAAGCTTCTACCCCCGCTTCTGGGGCTGGGCTAGGGATGTGAAAGAGCAAATAAAAATGCTGTGGAGCGGACAGGCCGCTGAGATGGGCAGGTAGCAGCAGGGATGGCACCCCCAAAGCTCCGTGTATCTGCCTCCTGTTTCTTCTGTCTGGAGTTTTAGGGCCCCACTGACACTGGAGTTCAGCGCCTTGCAGGGCAGTCTAATACCGTCCCCACCATGCAAGGGTGGGTCATAGATGCAGGTTGCAGCCTCTCCTACAAGAGCCTCCCACCTTCTTACATTAGTGAACAGGCCAGGGGGCACTGGGGCGGGGCGAGAACTGCTGGACAGATTTCCTGCTCCTCCTACGACTGGCTCTGTGTTGACCTTAGAGCATTCCCCCACTGGGTCTGAGCCATCAGCCCCAGACGCCCCATGGGGAGCATGTGGTTGGTTGTGCAAGAATCCCTGGGTCTCCCCTTCAGGGGTAGGTGAGGGGAGCTTATCAGATAATGCCTGAGCAGGGGTCCATCCTGCCCTCTGGGAATGGGGCTGGGAGAAGCTGTAGAGAAGCCAGAGTCATAGAATGAGGGAGAAGAAGGGGCACCAACATTAAAGGTAACCAGAGAGCGCCCTTATTTCTCTGAGAGTAAATCTCTGAATGGATGTAAAGGAAGGTGCCGGGACCCTCATTGGTGGTCCCTTTCTGCTTCCTGTCTGCGTGAGCTTCTTCCTGCACCTCCACGCAACGATCTGTAACTCTGGGGACACCGCACTACCCCTGGCATTCCTTTTGTCCTGCTTTATCTCAGTTTCTTTTTTCTTTATTGCTCCTCTCAGGAGGTAGCATAAAAGTAAGTGTGATCCCATAATTCCCTTTGCTTGGCCTTACACCCTAGCCAAACTGCAATTCCCCCGTCTGTCAGTGGTGGTGGTGGTGGTGGTTTTTTCCTGCATATGTGCAAACTCCCAGCCTATCAGCCATCTGAGAAACATCCCTTCCACTTTCTAGATGCTGTGTGAAATGAGATTAGACCAGGTGTCTGAGCATTTATGTTTGCTGTGTGGCCTTGGGGTGTCTCTTGACCTCTCTGGTTTCCTGTGATGTTCTCCACTTCAGTCTCCCTCTCTCCAGTGCTGTATGCCCCGACGCTGATTGAAATAGCGTTTTGAATCTTCTCCAGAGTGTGGATGACTGGTTTTGTGTCCAGGACTGCTTTCAGACCAGGGCCCCTCCAGTCCAGCCCAGCCCAGCCCAAAATTTGAACGGGCTATCATTGGAGGAGCATGGACACAGATGACTTGGGTCTCAACCTCCCCGAGTGAGCTTCCAGTGTGGGCCCCTATATCAGGCAAGGATGGCCACATTGTGCTATGCGTGCTGTTCCTTCAATCCTTCTCTCTGCTGTGTAGGTAGAGGGAATGTGGGTCAGCTCTTTGCCCTGCTCTTTCATGCAGACTGCCAGGAGTCCCAAAGCAGATCAAGAGCAGAGCAGTCCCTGGCTTGAAGATCAGGCCCAGCGTTTGCATGCCCACTCCTAGGGACCAGTTCCTATCTCACTTCTCCTCTGGGTGTATCCAAGGCATTAAACCTCTCTTTCTTGGTTGTATTTCCCACCTTTTTTTGTTTGTTTGTTTAATTTTCTGCTTTTTATGTTCTACTCTGTTCTCTAATTATTCCAGAAGCCAGACAGATGGGCTGATTTCTTTAGCCAAAATGAAATTTAAAAATCATCCAAAGTAAATGGGAGCCTCAGATGTTGCAGCTAACTTGCACGCCTCTTCTCAATGGCTAGTTTGCCATCACAAGGACTTCCTGTTTTAATAAGCCATCTGGGCCTGGCCATACATCCCTCCAGAAGGCGTCTAGCAGCTTTGCTGGCCTTGGCAAAGGACACTGTTGGCCAGAGATGATCAGCTGGAATGTGAATTCCTCCAACTTGTGTCGAATTGGGGGTGATTCCAGCTGAGTAAGACATGCCAGATCATTCTGTCCCATGTCACATGTCCATTGTGTGACTGTGGGACCTTCAGCCTTGGCGGGCAACAAGCTTCCCAGGATCCCACAGCTGGGAGGGAAAGCTAGGTCTCCTGGCCCCTGGTTTAGCTCCCTTTCTTTCCCATCATGAAAGCTGTCACAGAGAAGGGGCTTAATAAGATCTTGTTGGAAGAATGCATGACTCCAGAAACCTAAATTAATTAATTACTTTGTTTATTTATTGACTTTATTTATTTATTTGACAGAGAGCACAAGCAGGAGAAGTGGCAGGCAGAGGGAGAGGGAGAAGCAGGCTCCCTGCTGAGCAGGGAGCCTGATTCAGGGCTCAATCCCAGGACCCTGGGAAGGCAGATGCTTAACTGATGGACCCACTCAGGCATTCCAGAAATCAAAATTTAAATTAAAAAAAAAATACAAGGGTGCCTGGGTGGCTCAGTGGGTTAAAGCCTCTGCCTTCGGCTCAAGTCATGATCCCAGGGTCCTGGGATCGAGGCCCGCATCGGGCTCTCTGCTCAGCGGAGAGCCTGCCTCCTCCTCTCTCTCTGCCTGCCTCTCTGCCTACTTGTGATCTCTCTCTCTCTGTCAAATAAAAAAAAATTAAAAAAAAAGAGACAAGAATGAATGAATGCTCTTCATCAAGAGGAATATTAAGAGCACTGGTGAGGAAAGCAAGGTTGTGGGATGTGGTCTCTTACTCTTTCTACTTTGGAACTTCCTAGCTACTGCCTTAGAAATAAGATGTGGATAAAGGTATATCCTTCCACTGGACTTTCATAAATAGCTGTTCTTCATTTGTATGCCCCAGGGCCTCTGTTAGTTCACATAAAGGAGAATCAAATCCTAAAAGAGATCGCGTCATTCAAGCTAACCTCATACAGACTTCCTCAGGTTTGTACTATAAAAGTCAGTTTCCTAGTTCTACATGGACAAGGGGTCTACCAGATGACCAAGTGGTCTGCTGCTCTGGTGGAGGCTCTTGGAGGCTATTGAACTGTTCTGATCATCAGAAGGTTGTCCAGGAAGCCCAGAACAAGAGCCAGGAGTGTTGGGTGTTCTAGGGGATGTTACTACCGAGTTCACCCCTTTGCTTCTGAGATGCTTTCTAATAGCCAGGGCCAGGTCATTTTGGAATCTGATGTCTGCCCTTTTAGATTGGGGAAAGAACAGGATTCCTTCTCTATCCCTTTGGTTTGTCAATCATATAATCTTGAAATATTCTTTGTTTTTCTTATTCCCTTCTCCCATGATGTAGTAAGGTGCATTGGTGGTGGTTGACCAGTTAGTCTGTAGGCTGTAGAACATTGAGGTGGGAGAAATGAATGTTGGATGCAGTAACTAGATTGACTCTGGGCTCTTTCCACTTGAGGAGGAATGAGGTGGTAGATGTTAGATGGGGAGATTTTTTTTGAGTTTGTGGGAGTTTATGGGAGGAAACCTCCACGGTGAGCACTCACTGGGCGCCAGGCACTGTGTGAAATGTTCATGTGCTTTATTTATTGAATCCTCCCAGTGAGCCTTAATAAGAATATTATCCCTGTTTTGTGAATTAGGAGGCAGCCATAGAAAGTTCAAATATCTCTGCTAATGTCATGCATTGGTCAAGCCAGGATTCAAACTCTGACAGCCTGGCTCTAGAGCCCAACACTATATGGCTGTCTGGACAGGTTGTGTGTGTGTGTGTGTGTGTGTGTGTGTGTGTGTGTGTGTGTGTGTGCGCGCGTGCGTGCGCACGTGCACACTTGTTCATGAATCTACATATGTAGGTGTGCACAGGTGAGGCAGCTAAGAGGTTGTAGCAATGGTCTTTTATTTCAGCCACTTGCATCTCCTTTCCTTGTTCAGTAAGCAACCCTCTGGTCCATGATGGACCTTCCTCTACCGGATTTCAGGGCTTGTTGCTCGTAGCACTGGGCACAGTGGGCACATGGCTGGATTGGGCTTCTTGAACTCTGTCCCCTGAACATTGAATCTGGAGTGGAGTTGTTGTGCACTGTGCCCTGAGGAGGTGGCCTGGGAGCTCCTGCCCCCATGGCACTTAGTTGCCAATTGGATTCCTGTCTTTCTTAGGATCTTGGATTCTCTGAGCTTCCCTTTATCCATCTGATAGACTCCTCTTTCTTTTTGTATCATTTCTTTTTCCTCTCCTTTCCTTGTCTTTTCTCTCCTTCCTTCTCTTTCCTTCTCTCTTGTTCCCTTCCTTTCTTGCTTGCTTCCTTCTGACATAAATTGCTTAGAGCTGAAGATACTTCAGTGGATACTTTCCCCACTTCTTTTGCTTCTTCCTCTTCCAGTGGTTCTGTCTGGTCACAGACTGTTTAGTCTCTCTGTCAGTTTATATCCTGCTGCAACTCCTAAGAGGAAAATTACCTCATTGAGGGAAAGCGTGTGTCTCACCAACTGCTTCCAGTTCTCTTTCACAAAGAAGTTTTCCTTCAGGGACACTATTCTGTTCCATCTTTTCTTTTCTTTTCTTTTTTAAAGACTTTTTTAATTTTTTAAAAAGATTTTATTTATTTATTTGACAGAGAGAGACATAGCGAGAGAGAGAACACAAGCAGGGGGTGTGGGAGAGGGAGGAGGCAGGCTTCCTGGCGAGCAGGGAGCCCGATGCGGGGCTCAATCCCAGGACCCTGGGATCATGACCTGAGCCAAAGGCAGACACTTAAGGACTGAGCCACCCAGGTGCCCCCTGTTCCATCCTACCCCTCACTCTCCAGAGGTGTCTTGCTTCTAGGGGAGCATGACGTGCTGCTTCCAGTGATAAAGTTGGGGGTGCCTTACTTACCCCAGCACCAAATCATGGGATACTATGGGTCTCTTCTGGGAAGTTTTCCTGATGGAAGGTACGTTGAATCCTGGACATGCTCTCTGCACAGTCTCTGACTGGGACCCCTGGGGGGGGGCTCTGCACCTGTATCTAGGAGAACTTTGCTTCCATGGGCTCTCATCCTGAGATCCTTGAGCTGGGAGGGCCATTCAGCTATGTACCAGTTGTTTGCTGAACATTCATGATCTGCTAAGTGCTAGTGAGGAGTCCTCGTCTTCTCTTCTCTTCTCTACCTCACAGGGCTGCTGCCAGGCTTGGACAAGTACCAGTCTGTTGAGTGAATGGTGTAGCTCCCTTCACCAGGACAGAAAGCCCTCTCCTCTGCAGGTCCTCTCCACAGGCAGGCTCAGGCTATGGACTGAACCGCCTAGAGCTGCGGCACCTACTACTCTCACTTGGCCCTCTTTACCTCCTTGCTCTTTCTTTATGTGCACAAAGGGCCAACAATTCCTGTCTGTGGGTTTCTGATGCTCCTCTGTTCTTCTGCCTTCCTTGCCAGACCCATAGTTCCCAATGGGGCTTCCAGCAGTGGCCCTGGGCTCCCCCAGGACAGTTCCTGCCCCATCCTTTTGATTCTCCTAATGCTGTCCCAGAGCCTTCTGACCATGTCAGCCTCTGACTGTTCCTAGCCTCCTCATGTCTCGTGGTGCTGTGTTCCAAGGGTTTTTGTTTTTTGTTTGTTTGTTTTGTTTTTTTGGTGGGAAGAAACAGGATAGCCTCTGATTTATACTGGACCTGCCCTTTTAAAACTAGTGTGGAATGGGGATTTGGGGAAGAAGTTTATGTCCTGCTTTGGAATTTTCTGGTCCCTGGGCTCTTGAAGAGAGCATCCATCAGAGTGTCCCTCCACCGCTAACCTTACCCCACAGCCCTTGGTGACTGCCGCCCAGGTCTGCCTGGTAGGAGCCAGGGGGAAATGTGAATGACTTTCTTGTCTGGATTATGGGGCTGCACTTACCACATAGGTATGGCCCCAGCAAGAGGACTGCTTCAGCTATGGATGCGGAGGTCACTGTGGCTTTTGTTAAGCCGAAACTCATGTTCCGATCTGTCTGCTACAATTCTCAACCCCCCAAGGGGTAGCCATCTCTCTTTCAGCTTCCGTGAGGGTCAAGCCTAAACCCATTATGGTCATTAAAATGCCTTTTGTTGTTGTCAAGTTTGCTGCCCCTTGGAGCTCTTCGATTTCATTTTTTGTTCTTCTGAAAGTTGATGGCTCTCTGGGTCTCTGTGTCTTCTCTTTGTCTGGGGCATAATTAGTTCTAGATGTAGGATGTGGTTTGTATAACGTGACACCATCAGTGAGGATAAAGTGATGGTTGTCCACTGGCCACCGGGCTTCGGAATGTATAGTTAACACAGCGATGTGCCACTGGTTCCTGTTCGTGGCTTGGTAATAATTCCAACATTAACATAGGAGGCTCCAGATGATGAAAAAAAAATGAAACTGCTTTTATACGAAACAGTGCTTTATCTTGCATGTGAAGTGGTGATATGCCTTTCTTAATTTCATTCGGCAAAGGATGGGAGTAAGAGAAAGAATTGTTCAAACTGGCTTTATTTTCAATATTTGAAGTCTGATTGGTTTTACAAATTGAATCCCTTCGAACTTTTTTGAAGCCGAAAGTGTATTATTCAGCTGGGATCCTCTTCCTGCACGAGGCGCTCCTTTTGGAGCTGGCCGCCCTGCCTCTCTTGAGTCTATCCCTTCATTATATCCGGAGCACACAAAGCTAAAATATGTTAAACCCCACAGCTGAAAGAAATGCCCCTAGAATCACACACACAAAAAAACCCTTTGCTGCTTCTTTTGCCTTATCTATGGGAATAAGGGAAATTGGGATAGTTTCCACAGCAGGAACATTTCCTGGGGGAAAGTCCATGTGCCATGGCGGGGTGAATCACCCCATAAAGACCATGGGTGAGAAGCTGCCCTTCCCTGCAGATGGGGACCCACTAGCTTTAACTTTTGACCTTTGTCAAAAGATTATTTTCGGGCATTATCAGCTATGTTGTGCTCAGGGGTGGTATACAAAGCATACCAATATCCAGACGGGCTGAGTACTGCAGGGGTTCTCGGCGAGGTCTTGATGGATGAGTGAGTGCTTGCCCCCATTGGCTCATGCAATCCCTTTTTAGCCTGGCTTCCCCCTTATCTGTGTGGGTGAGGTGGGCTCAGTCCCAAGGGTCAGGCATAGTGATACTGGCTTGCTCATGTGGGTGTGAATTCCATAGGGGGAGATGACATTGGTCACTCCCCGATATTTTCTCAGTTAATAGTAGAATCTCTCAGTCTTCTAGAGAAGGTAATGTATAAGGATCAGCTGATGATAACATGTATTCTTCTGGTTTGATCTGGGTTCTGGACTAGAGGACAAAGTCTAAGGGAGGGAGGTGATAGGGATGGGGGGTGATTGTCTTTTAAAATTTTATCTCAGTAATGATGCGGCTGCTAACAGAAATCCTGCTCTAGACCCTGCCCTCTTGTTTTTCTCAAAGTGGGTCTCCCCAGTGTCAGCAAATGGAGGTTGCTCTGATACCCAGCCAAAGGTGAACTTCCCTTTATCATGTGACTGACCACAGTCTTGGAGTCATGAAGACAGCTTCCGTCCTGCACATCCAGTCACCCTCTCTCGAATATTATGAAGAGTGCTATTAATAACAGCCCCTTACAGGGGTACACAGCTTCAACCTTTTCCAAATCTCCTTATACATCATGGTATTTTATTATCACTATTCACACTCCTGTGAGGCCAGCGTGTGGACCAGGCCAACTCACCCCAAGTTCAGAAGACTCCAACTGGTAACTCCAAGCTGTTAGCTGGGATTTGGTAAAAGGCAGGAGGGAGCCCGAGGCAGGACTTTGAAGGTTGATTGTCTCTACAATGAACAATTTCAAAGCATAGCATGTGTGTCTAAAAGCTATTCCTCTCATAAACAAAACAAATCACAGATCTGAGGAGTGGGTGTCTCCTGGAGAACACATCTCTGGGTAGAACAGTCATTTACTGACAGACTAATGCTGTGTCTCGGTAATAGGCCATTTTCCCCATCACTGCACAGAACTAACCAACCTCCAAGCTGCATCTCAGTTTTCATCTCTGGATCTAGTTTGAGCTATTTTTTTTCTGGCAAAGTCAACGCCATGAAACTTTACTTGGAAATACCCTCTAAAGATGGCGTTCGAAATTTTCTGTGAACATGGACATGACATGACCTAGAATGGCTACATTATAAGTTAAAAAGAGAAGAACGATGGTAGAGGATTTACACTGCCTGATTGTAAGACTTAGCATCAGGTTACAGTATTCAAGGTGGTGTGGCATTTGTGTGACTGTGTAGACACAGAGATCAAGGAATAGAATAGAGGCTGGAAGTAGTCCCTCACATAGGTGGTGAATTGATTTGCAATGAAGATGCCAAGACAATGTGATGGAAGAATGGTAGTCTATTCAACCCATTGAGCTGGAGCACCTGGAAACTCATACAGAAAAAAATGATCCTTAACCTTGCTGTACATAAAGATAAACTCCAGTGGTGTCACAGGTCTAAATATAAATGCTGGAACTACAAAACCTCCAGAAAAAAATGAGAGAAAAATCTTCATGAGCTCGGGTTGGGCAAAGCTTGGTAGGTACACAAAGAGCACAAAGTTGAAAAGATAAAATTGGCAAGTGTAATTCCATCAAAAGGAAAATATTGTGCTCTTTTGAAGACACTGTTAACAAAATGAAAAGCCAAGCTACAGATTGAGAGAAAATATTTCCATGTATGTTTCTGTTGAAGATACAGTATTCAGAATGTGTAAACAACACCTGTAAGTCAACAATACAAAAAACAACCTAATTTTTAAAAGGGGAAAAGATTTGAATGGATATCACACACACATGAATATCGATGGCCAGTAAGCACTTGAAAAGGTGTTTCATGTTATTTGTCTCTAGGGAAATGAGAATTAAAATGACAGGGAGCAAGATGCTACCATATGCAATTAGAATGGCTACAATGAACAGAACGCCTTGTGGGAGAGGATGTGGAGCAACTGGACCTTGATACCTCATCAAACATCCAATGGTAAAACTATCTTGTAAAATACTTGGGGAGTTTCTTATAAAGTCAGAGACACACTGGTAGTGAGACCTATCACTTCCATTCCTAAGTATTTACTGATGTGAAAGAAAACATGTTAATCCTAAAACTTGTACGTGGAAGTTCATAGCAGCTTTATTCCTAACAGATGCTGGAAACAATCCAAATATCAAATAGGCGAACGGATGAACAAATTGTGGTCTATCCACATATACTCAGCAATAAGGAGGAATGAATTACTGATAAGAGTAACAACATGGGAGGTGCTCAAAATGTTACCTTGGGTAAAAGGAGCCAAGATGGAAAAAATACACATTGTATGATATTATGTAATTGAAACGCTAGAAAAGAAAAATCTAATCTATGGTCACAGGAAGCATATCAGTGTTTGCCTAGGGTTGGTGGGATTGACTAGGATGGGGCACTAGGGAACTTTTCACTGTGATGGAAACTTTCTTTGTTTTCACTGTAGTTGGTGGTTACACAAGTATACACATTTGTCAAAGTTTATCAAAATTATGTCTAAAATGGGTGCATTTTATTTCATGTAAGTTATACCTTGGTATAGGTAATTAAAAAAACAATATAGTACAAAGCCCATTTTAAAAAAGACTTTATTTATTTATTTGAGAGAGAGAGGGAGAGAATGAGAGAGAGTTAGCATGTGAGCAGAGGGAGGGGCAGAGGGAGAGGGACAAGCAGACTCCCTGCTGAGCACAGAGCCCCATATAGGGCTCAATCCCATAACCCTGAGATCATGACCTGAGCCAAAATCAGGTGTCAGACACTCAACTGACTGAGCCACCCAGGTGGCCCCTGAACACATTAAAAATTAGCATATTTCTGTCATTCTATTGCAACAACAGTATTGTCCTGAAGACGAGAAGGTATTCTCTTATAGACCTCTCTGGTACTTCTGAAATTAGAGCCCTATCAAGAGTGTGGTCTGTGATAATGAACCCCTAGGTCTTGCTATCCATACGGGAGCCAGGGAAAACCATCTGTAGACCAGAGGGCAGCTGCCGACAGGGTGACTCTGGCTGAGGACGGACTCTGATTTTCAGGGACCAGGTAGGGGATTTGTGAAAGTGCCAACTGGCCAAGTGATACTTAGACTGAATGACATACTGGATTGGGGGATCTTATTTCAATTTAGTTATTTAAGAAAATGCTCTAAATTTCCCTTTTTAAAAAAATGAATTCGATTTTGTATCCCTAGCAGTTAATATTTGGGATTGATTTCTATTTGATTAAAAGCCTCACGAGGGAAGAGACTCTGTTGTTCTCACCACTGTGTTCCCCGTGCTGAATGGACTGCCTTGCATATCATGCATCCTTAATAAATATTCTGTAAATGGTTGCCTGAGTATGTGGAGTCAGGATTCAGTAATGAATCAATTTATCCAATGTATTAGTCCAGATAAAGCAGTTTATGCTGCAGTAGCAAATACCCCCTAAGCTCGGTGTGGTTGAGACAAAAGTTCATCTTTCGCACGGAACTAGTTTTATGGTCCAGCCTGGCTGCAGGGGGCTAGGAAACATCATTTTCCATGTTCCTGGAAATGGAGGGATATGAAAGGAGATTTGGTGAACACATAGCATTATTGCTGCCCTATTAAGTCCAGACTAGGTTACATTTACCCCTTGAGGCCAGCCTCTGCTGATGGCCTGAGGCTTTTTTTGAAAAGTGAGCCTCACATGAAAAGAACACAAGTCTTTCTGATGGGTCTATATCAGATGCCAATTTCACTAGTGCTTTTATACTTTAGCTGTGCAGTCCCTTCCATCTGGAATGCCATCCATTTTCTTGTTGGACATGCTAAAATTCTGGTCCGTTCTTAGGCACTGACCTGATGAGTAACTCCTTCCAGGGATCCATTTGTGGTCCATGGCCATGATTAACTACACAAGGTCCAGTGCTTGGGTATAATTAATTACATGGTTTCTAAGGATTGTCTTCTCAATTAGTCCGTGAGCTGCTGGAGAGCTGGCATGATCCTTTCTTCGGCTCGCTCCCTCCTCCAACAGAGGACTCGGCTCAAGGTATATGCTGAGTAAATTCCCGTTCTTGGCAGACATTGGTTGAATGGACTGATGGGAAGCATCCACTCTGAGTTGCTGAGCAAGGGGAGCAGCCTGGGTTTAGTTGGGGTGCGCTGTGCATGGGGCTCCTTGCTATTCTTCCGGAACGCTTGGGGCAGATGTCACACGGCCTTCCACGATGCGACACAGAATGGGTATTTATTTATCTGTCATACACCTCCCAGTTCTCACTGAACCAAAGCCAGCCAGGTGAGGTCTGAAGAATAAAGAGTCTCGTGGGCTGTGGCTGCTTGTCCTGTGAGACGTTTAAGAGCTCTGGCCTCGGGTCCCTTCATTACTATTCTAAGTGACGTTCATCTGCCCCCTGTCCCCTAAGTCTGGGCTGGAGCAGAATGAACAAAAGGCTTAATCACCCTGGTATCAAGATATTCCTTCCCGTCTATGCACATGTTCTTGGGTGTGTAATGTGAACATGCTGCACTCATTTGGAGCCATTGTTCTCTCTAAATGAGAAAATGCAAATGAGGCACTCAGGGTACTGTGCCGTAACTGGCTGCATAAAATTCTTGACATCAACATGAAGCTACTTAGCATAATTTTCCTGTTAATAAACTGCCAATTTAGTCATTTAGGTTTCGGCTTCTAAAGAATGCAACAGCATCAGGCAGGATTTTTTTTTCCTCTCCTCGTATATGCCTGAGTTTATTATTTTGATGTTTATGTTAAAACATAGGAAATTGGAGTTTATGTGATTATTTGGAGATCTTCTACTCTAATTTGTTTACTTTCAAAATTCAGGGAATCTTTGCTCATTTGAAAGGCAAAGCATAATTTTTCAGAGCATTTTCTTCTATTCAGGACCAAATTTCCATATTTAAAATGCCTGAGAAACATTTTGAGGATGTGACTGAGTCAAGACTCTGCTGAAGGCATTGAACCCGGGGTCCTGGCTACCCCGGGCCCCATGTGGAGATCCTGATGGGGACAGCAAGCCTCAGAGCTGGAGGGAAGCTTGGACATGCTTGGGGTTCCCTGTTACTGTGGGGACCTTGTTTCTGGAGCACACCATCCCACCCCACCCCAGGCTCTCTACCTTGCTGGTCATGGTCTAGCCATGCCCACCTCCTTGCTGGTCATCTCTCTCTTTCTTCCAGGAATATCCACTGTGTGTCTACTGTGTGCTGGTCATGGAGATGATGCTAGGGAACACACACTCTACTCAGTGAGGCATAGGACCACAAATTAAAATGCAAAGCAGGAGAGCAGTGGTGCTCTGGGAGTGTGAAGCAAGGATCTGACTACGTTCCTAACTTCAGGAGTTCATAGTCAAGATTTACTCACATCACCATGGCTTGACAGAAGTTTCACAAAGCTTAAATTATCTGCCAGGTTCTCCCAGTTCTCCAGATTATTGTGAATAATTCGCATAGAGTCACTTGCATCCCACAGAGGGGTTAGCTGTTTTTTGAGCACCAATCCGTACCCCACACTGTTCCAGCCACCAGATACGCTGAGCTCTTTGCTTCCAGGGAGATGGCTGGAGAGTAGCCTGGGCTGGCCACTCAGAGCATGGCCTTCTAAGCTGGGAGAGCCTGAGTCAGAACTCGATCTACACCACTTCTCCTCCTCTGTGGGTAATCCCCCCTCCCCCTCCCCCCGCCCCTGCCAGCTGAGTGCATGGTTACTGTGGGGCGCTGTGGCAGCCACTCTCTGTGGGTTGGCAGGGTTCTCACTGGCAAGGTGGCTTAGCAGCCAGGCCCCCTCTGTGGGCTGGCCCCGGGGAGTAGCCTGCCGTGGTCCTGCATGGTCCACCACAGTGGAACAGGAAGGGCGCCAATGGCTTCATCCTGCCCACTTCCTTGATGTCAGTGTTGGAAGAAAACAAGCATCCCATTGCTCTTAGTTAGGTCATTTCTCCTGCCTGAGGTCCTCAGATCTTTCTCAGGCAGGGAGAACAAGGCCTGGACTCCCTTCCTCCTCCCATCCCCCCTCCCCTCAATCTCAGATCCTGGCTGGCCCAAACAGGAGGCATCCTGGGAAGATGGATGGGTTCCCAGAAGCTGCCTGGTAGCTAGCTTAAGTGCATGGTTCCTCGATTCAATGTATCTGTCCTGCTTTCTTGAGAATTCCGTGGGCTGTTTGTTGCTTAATTATTTATTTACTCCTTTAATCCCAGGTTCCCTGGGTCAATATTTGTGTGTTTGGTTTTTACAGTGCAGAGGTAACATCTCTGGAGCTGCTGGGAGGGATAGCCCAGCAGGCTTAGGACAGCTGAGCCAGGCGAGGGAGGAAGGTCCTGAGCTACTTCCTTCACATCAGATCATGCACTTTGCTTTGTTTTGCCTTTTTTCTGGGTTTGTCCAAAGCCAGTGTTGGAATGATTACGTGAACCCACAATTTATTCTTTGTTCGTTCTAATAATTAGCAGAGTTGCAATGATCACATAAATTTACAAAGATAAGCTAAAAATCGATCTATCTTTATAGTTTTTAGTTTTAATTTTCAAGATAAAGTCTCAATAAAAGCTTTCTTCACTCTTCACTCTATTTCGTCCCTGTTTTGAGTGGATTCAAAGAGGTCTTTGTCTCTGGTATCTGTTATCCTTGGAGAGTACAGAGCCCCTTGTGGGTTGAAATATTGATGTTCAGAGTAGCACGTAACTCCAGCCTTCCAGCGAGTCTCAGACACCAGCTCTCACAGGGGCCAGCGGGGGGAGAGAGACGTGGGGCAGCTGTGAGAAGCACGCATAACCCATGGGGCCTCCCACAGGCGTGTGTCACGATTGCCTAGGTAGTCTTGGGGGCAGTCATGCCCTGCGGGGCTAGAAGCCTGGCTGTGCCCCACTGCTGGGGGCCAGCCTTCCACCGGGCTCTCTGGGCACCTGCACAGCCTCACGGGCATTGGCCTCCCACATGGCCCTGTTGGAATCGCAGCCCTCATGCAGACTGGGTTTCTGGGTTGCAATCTGCCTGGAAGGTCTCCATGACAAATCCACGACCAACCTGATGGCTTTTAGGCTCAGCTTATCTTTGTATCAGAGGAAGTGGTTCCCTCCTAAATGGTCTTCACAGGCCTTCTGTAGTTTCTAGGAGTGCAGCTTGACCTCGCAGCCAAGCATTGTTCTCAGGGCTTTTGGCACAATAGCTCATTTGACTTCCATTTTGCAGACGTGGAGACTGAGCCTCAGGGCCCTTCTTCTGAAGTGCCTGCCGGGTCACACAGCTGGGGAGATTGGGCCTGGGCTCTGGAGCCAGTAGCTGGCTCTGAAATCTGTGCTTTGGCTCACTCTCAGGGCACCATTCCCACTGGCGGGAGCATCGAGGACAGGCCACACCATTCCCCCTCTGCTTCCCTTTCGAGCCCCACCAGGCCTACACAATTGCTGTATCAGTGGCGGGACGACGTCATTGATGTTAGTGGCATTTAGATCACAAGAGCCTGTTTGGAGCTATGCCCTGAGATTTATGCTCCCCACGTCCATTAGAGCTAATGGGGAGCGTCTGCATAAATCACGAGTGGCGATGGGGAGTTATGGCTCTAAGCTGCCCTCCATGCATTTTTAACTGCCGGTTCTGGATTGGCATGTTCACTCTCTAGTTATCACCGTATCCCCTTGTATCTCAGTTGTTTGTTTTCTTAGAGAGGCCTCAGGTTTGGGGAGAAGATGTCCAAGCAGGGGGCTGGATGTTTTATAGCTGTGTGACCTTGGGTAAGTTCTGTCACCTCTCTGGGCTGTCCGTTTTCCCACCCTAACATGAAACGAAGGACTTGGTATGCTGTTTCGAGAAGAGTGAAAGCCCTAGCCAAGCAAAGTGAACACTCCCTTTTCCTCCACAGATTTTCCCCTCAGTGCAGGGGACCCAAGAGAGCCTGTGTGGCTTTTTGGCTTGTGGCTTCTCTGGCTGGGAGAAGCAGCACCAGGCAGACATGCTGACCCAGATCGGAGAGGCAGCCCAGCTCAGAAGAGAGACGGGCTCGGTGTCCACACCATGCAGTTAGAGGCATGGGGTTTCTCTGTCCCGTTGCTCGTTTGTGTCTGTATTTATTCACTCATTCATTCATTCATTTTGCAAGTTTTTCTTATTCTAACAATATGTATTTTAAGTTTTGGGACAAAAGCGAGGTAGTAGCCTGCTGATGGTATGAAGACTTAGCAGTTACTCTGTTCTCACTGTTCTAGACGGTCTGGAACCACTCACCTGTCTTGCAGCTGGTCCTTAAGGCTTGGTTCTTGGCCTGTTTGCTTGTACATTTTCCATTTTTTGTACAAGCCAGGTGCCCAGGTCTGAGTCTTGCTTTTAAACCAGCTCTTGCATGCCTCTGCCCGGTTGGGCTGGGGCAGAAGGCTGGGCTGCAGACAGCAATTGAGAAAGGAGCAGGTGTAGCCACCACCCCGGGAAGCTTGATCTGTGCCCCTTGAGCAGTGCACGACAACATCATGAGTCTCTGAAGGGGGCCTGAAGTTTCCAGGGTAAGAAGAATGAGAGAGTGGGGCCCATATATCTTATTCAAATGGGGACACTTGAGTGACAGGGGCACTATTAATAAGTACTGTGGACAGGAGGTGTAATCCAGGATATGCTCCAGCAAACGGGGACATCTGGTCTCCCCGTAGTGTCAGGCCAACAGGTGAGGGAAGGCTTCATGAGGAGAGGAGGCTGGGTTGAACCTGACGGAGGGTGGCATTTGGTGTTTAGATTGTAATTTCCCAGGGAGGCGTGGTTTGGGCAGATGAGACCATCTGTCCTAAGGGCGAGCGTTTGGAGGATCTGCTCTTCTGTTTTTCCAAGGAATAATCATCTGGGGGTGCTGATGGCTGACATCTGAGGGTGGCATGAGCAGCACCTTGTTGAGCATTGGCTTGGAGTGCTAACGAGGCCCTGCTTCTGTGTCCTTCTCTCTGGGCCCCTCCACATCCACCCCAATTCTGACCCAAGGCCCTGGATGCTAGACTTCCTGGGCTGCAAAGCAGGTTAGGACCAATCCTCAGGCTCTGCAGGGTTGTTTCTTAAACTCAGTGTCTTTCTGGTCCTCCTGCCAAGAGTGCCCTAGGGAGAGTGCATTGCTTCCACAAATTTACTGAGATGTGTCACAGCCCCTTCATCTCCAAGCCAATAAAAATAAAATTGATGGCCCCCATAAAAGAGACTAGATAACCATTCTCTCAGATGGGCCCTTCTGACCTGGCTGGGGGCATGAGCATAAGGGTAAGGCTGTTCCATCTGAACCTATTTGCAGTGGGGTCTCTGGCCTTCTAGGTGGCTTGAGGTGGGGTCTCTGGGTAGTGAGGACAGAGCAGAATGAAGGGACAGCGTGATCAGGGCAAGTCACTGTCCCAAGAAGGGGGACACAGTAGCTTCTGCCTGTTTTGAGTGCTCCTGGGTGGCGCAAGCCATCACTCAGTGATACCGATTGTGGCCGATGGCAGCATCGCACTATTTCATTAGGGAAAATAAACTTCTCTGAAAGTGCCCTTCCTACTGCCAAGGCAGGAAAAATATACTGAGGAAAATACCCTGAAGGAGCCAGTGTTTTTAGAATAAGTGAAGTCAGTCCTTGTGGAGCTCATATCTCAAGTAGAAGTCAAATGTGGAGTTTGTACACAAGGGAGAGACTGTGGTTTATCTGACAAACCTGCCAGCTGGTGTCTCAAGATTGGAGCCGATTCTAGTGAATCAATGGGCTCTTATTTGGGGGAACGTTTTGTTCAATCACTGTAAAAATGCTCATTTCCTCCCCTGTCTTCTCAGTTCCTTCTAATGTGATTAGAATGAGGTTGACATGGGTGGTCTATAATCTGGAAAGATTTACTTCCCTCTTGCTTGTAATAACTATGCTTCACTTTGATATTAGCCACACGTCTAAAATTTTGTATATAGAATGATTTGCAGCCTGGATCCCTTTTTTAATGCTCTGGGAAATTTGTTATGGGTTGATAGTGTAATCAATAATGATAGGACATATTTATTGAGGGCCAGGGACTGCTGGGGTGAATATAATGGTGGACGCTACCATCCAGGCCCTTATTCTCATGGAATTAGTTTTCCACCGAAGCAGAGAACCTTTGCCACCTTTCCTTCTTCTGGAAATTAAGACTGACTCCAGTGCTCCCTGAATCCTGTCTCACAGAAACCCAGACTGAGATGAACCCTACCTCTGCCTTCCCACCCCCCATGTTTGGTAGGCCAGATGGGTCAGTTCCCAAATTTTGAGAGGCGAGAATAACCCAAGATGATGGTGATGTCAGGACACATTGCTGCAGCTCCTTGGGCTGTGTGCTCGGAGAGCATGAGGCCAAGGTCATGACCAGACCCTCTTCTGTGTTCCTGTGGCCTCTCCCACAGGCCATGTACAG
Source organism: Ailurus styani (assembly GCA_002007465.1). NCBI lineage: Eukaryota > Metazoa > Chordata > Mammalia > Carnivora > Ailuridae > Ailurus > Ailurus styani. The sequence goes on along the minus strand of LNAC01000111.1, from coordinate 1,861,426 downwards.
TGAGCAGCCTGAGGAGCAAGGTCCATCAGGGCAGTGGAGCAGAGCAGTGCCCTGGCCTCGGAGGGGCAGTGGTCAGGTCTGGGGATCTGGTTCTGTGTTGCAGTCCAGTGATGACCTGACTCTTGGGTCATTGAGGCAAATGGCCAAGGATGAGCCACAGGGGATGTGGCCCTCCTGCTGCCCCACACACTTGGAAACAGAGTGGAGAGCGACCCACAGATGGAGGGGTGGCAGAGCAGAGCACTGAGGAGGTGAAAGGGCATCGCCAGGGCACCACTCTGGAAGGGTCTGTGACCAGCCTGCAAATAAACGCAGACCACTGATGGTGGAGAGCGGGGAGGCTGCCTGGACATCACCCTCACATCTTCAAGGAACTGAATTTCTTCCTTATGCCCTTCCTTCCCTCTTTTCTTTCTCCCCCGCAGCTCCTTACTGGCATATCGTACTGTAGGCTCTGTTCTGTGCATTGAGATACACGTTTCCAGCTTCCCAGGCACCCACAGACAGGTCTCTAACCCGATGCTCAAACATGCCTTATGGGAGCGCAGACAGGGCAAGCGCGAGCATAGTGCTCTAAGCAGGGATGCCTCCTCGGGGCCTGGACCTACGGGGGTGCCCGAAGGCTGGAACGATGGGAGGGCCGTGCAAAAGGGGCTCCCAGGAGAACATGAGTGGGGCCCGTTCTGTGACCCGACAGATGGCCGAAGCCGTGGTGGGAGCTGCGGGGCCCGCCCCTCCCCACCGGCGGAGCCGCCCAACCCGGATTGGCCCCAGCAGGAGAGGTTCCTGCAATTGGTCTGGGATGTGGCCTGCACTCTTGAGAGTTTTAAAAGCTCCTGGGGTGAGTCTAATGAGCTGCCCAGGTGAGAGCCACTGGTCTGAGAAGAGGGCAGCTTTATGTGAGCGTGGGGGAGAGACCAGGGTTCTGGGGCAGTCGGCTCTCAGACCAGGAGGCCAGTGGGGACCGCCAGGAGAGGGCGCTGTGCATGGAGGAGGGGCTTACTAAGAAGAGAGTAGGGTTAGGGAGGAGGCGCTGGGGGAGGTAGCGGTGGCGAGGAAGAGAGGAAGACAGCCAAGGTCTCTGGTGAGCCACGGCCAGACCCTGAAGATCAGTCAGGCGCCCTCAGATTGGGGCCAGGCGCTGGGGCGGGGCAGCCCATGGGTGGAGGCCTGCCCAGATCTGGCCTGTTGCAGGTTCCCAGGGGGCAGCTGTTGTCCGAGGGGTGGGGGCCCAGGCCTCGTTCCTCTCTCAGTAAAAGCCCAGAAGAAGGTGGGGATTGGCAGGGCCTGTGGTGGTTGTATCTCCTAATGCAAAAATTCCTAACGCTTTCCCCCGCCTGGGAGGCCGAGTCCCTTGGCTCTGAGCCTCATGGAAAACGAGGCATGGTGGCTCTTCCCTTGGTATGGGGTGGTTCCCCACCCCACAGTGATCTTCGAGCCCCTGAGAGCTGTCCTCAGACATACCTCTCGGTGGTATGGGGTGACTTATATGGCATTCCTTCCGGCCTCTCTTGTTTCCTCCCCTAGAGAAACTTCTGGTCAGTCCTTATAGCATGAATCTCAAAGCCTGCTTGCTTCATCCTTGAGGCATGGAGGAAGGAAAGGCTGCTTCTCAGCTAATAACAGAGGCAGGGCTTGAGCCCAGAGATTGTGGCTCTGGGGCCTTCTGCCTGGACTAGGCCGGGATCCTTTTCCAAACCAACTGTATGTAGCTTTTCTCCCGTGTGTGTGTCATTCATTTTCCCCGAGTATTTGGCATTATTTGGTTTTATTGTTGCATTTAGGTCCTGGGAGATGATTACGTTCCACGAAGTAGCGTGATTGATTGACCTTTTGAAATGTCAGCAGCGGCTCCCCGGCTCTAGGGGATTTTGTGGGCTTCATTAGCCTTCGCCTCCTGGGCCACGTGAGCAAACCTCTCCTGTGATAGGCAAGGCGTCTGCGAGAGGGAAGCTTCCAGGAGGTCGGGGAGTGTGGCAGCTGCTCACGGGCAGGATCCTGGCGGAACTGGGGCACCAGGTCCTCCCTGTCATTGAAGCAAACTAGGATTGTGTTAGGAAATGGTAGAGCAGCAGTAGGCAAGTGGGCTGAGTCAGCAAATTGCCCAGATCCGAGACCAGATGGGCGCCAATTTAGTCCCAACACCCTTTACTCCCTGAAGACGCAAGCGCATCTAAGCTTTGGGATGGTCATGGAGGCTTAGCTCCTGCTAGAGGGAATGACAGTGTGGGGTTTATGAGCTAATGATGATGCAGTTCGAGGCTGTGCCTTTCCCTATCCCTCACTCCTAGGCCACCCTGCTTCTTCTCACCTGGGTGGGGGGACTCGGAGAGCCAGCGTGGGCTGTGGCCTCCCAGGACATGTTGGTTGCCAGAGGATCAGGGATTTTTGCTCTTTGGTTGGGAGCCTCTCTGCATCGTTTGAAGGTTACTCCTCCACATCCTCCTTCCCCTGAGCGGTGTAGCATGGTTTCCAAATTTGAGGGCTTTGCACCCCAAGAGGGAGGAATGGGATTAGCTCATCCCATTCCTGCTGTGTTGGTGGCAGGTGGAAGGACCAGGCAGAAGGGGATTGGCTGCAAGTACGTGCTCATGAGTATTTATGTATGTACGAGTCTGTAACTCAGACAGTGAGGGTTGGGTGAAGTCTTGTAGCCATCAGAAAGCTCTGTTAGGTGATGTCTGTGGAATTTCCCAGCACAAAAGATGGTCGTGATTCTCCATGATGACCGAAAACCTTACGAGAGTCTAATATGTCTTCAGATTCATCAGTTAGTTTGTGGTCTATGTTATTTTATTCCCTGAAAAACTGGCAATCCTAGTGTGGCAACTCTGGCAAACTTTCTGTTAACCAACATTGTTAACCAGAACGCTCTTTTCCTGACCATGCTCCATGTTATCAGCTTGCCATTTTTGATTATAATGATGATACCCAAGTCGTCATAAGCACAATGATAGATAGCATTTCTTGAGTGCTCACTGTGAACCAGGCCCTGTGTGCTAAATACTTTGAATGTTTTTTCTTTAACCACTGCAACAGTCCTACTAAGTAGGTATTATTATTCCTATTTAGCAAATGGGATTTGGAGAGGTTAAATACCACATCCCAGATCACACAGTGAGGGTGACTTCAAATTCCGTGCTCTTAACAATTAGTCACACTGCCTTCCTATTACAGTGTTCCTGGAAACCTACTCTGCTGGCAGACTTCGTGATCAAAGGAGGCTCAGGCCCTGCCTTCAGGTCACATGGGAAATGGGAGCACACAGAGGAGAAAGGAAACACAGACAGTGTGCTTGAGGTTCCTTGCCACGTGGATGATACAAACAGCTGGAAAGTGCTAGCCACACCTAGTGTGTGTGCATGCGTGCACGTGTGTGCATGGGTGTGTGTGAGTCAGGGAGGTTTCTGAAATGGGAAACTTGGTCTGGACCCTGAAAAATGCATCGAGATTGGGTCATGACATGGTGAGGACCCTGGTGGGGGTGGGGTTCAGGGGACTGATAGCAGGTGCAGAGGAGAGAGAAGATATTGCTCAGACTGTTGTTGGGGTCTGTGGCTGCCACTGCACGTACCCCGCAGGATCCCTGTGCGATCAGAGGAATGTACAAGGGGAGCCTGGGCACTGTGAGAAGTACTGGTGGGCCAACTGAGGCAGCTCCAGAAGCAGGAGGAGAGTGGATCCAGCACAGAAACCTGGTGGTGGCCTGGGCTGGTGGGAGACGAGGTCCTAGTTGGAGGAGGATGTATGTGGAGCCTGTAGGCAGCCTCTTTGTTGTTTCCACAAACATGGCTGGAGTTGATGTGTAACACACACATTCCACTACCCTTCACACCCTACCTCAGGCCTCTCGTGCTGTAGTGGATGTCTGTGCAGTTTAGGACCTTAGAAGGACTGAAATGCCACCTGAACTTGTACCTCCCAGTGGTGAACAGGTGCATTTTTGTCTTCTTGGATCACACATAAACTGATTCTGTGTGCCTCCCATCTCAGGACAGCAGGGGCTGTGCCATTCAGATTCGGCGTGCCACCTGCCTGACACCGTGCCTGGCCTGGGGTGACTGTGGCTTTGGTGACAGTGTGGGACCATGCCAGGCAGGGTGCTTTGCAGAGGAAGGGCATCCCAAGCTGCTGTGAATTTGGATCCAGAGACGCTCCGTCAGTATCTGGGGATTCCCTGCGTGCTTCTTGCTATGGGTCATGAGCACCCTTGTTCCTGTGGCCCTTTTGATGGGGACCCAGGGTTCAGGACTGGCATTCTGCACCCTTTGTCTGGCCTTGACTTGTAGGGAGATGTGGGAGTCATGATGTTGGTCTCCTAGTTCTCTGCTTACCTGCTCTAGATCTGTCACTAGGATTGTGCTCACAGGAGCTCAGAATTGCCAGATCATGCTATTGGTTAAATCAATTTCTTGGCATGGTTTGCCAAAAAAATCAAATGAAAGAATGAATGAATGAATGAATGAATAGGTTCCAAAAAGTTAGTTATGGGACTGAATTCCCCTGTTCGCCCCTTCCTCATGCAGAGGGAGCTATTTCCTGACCTCTCCTCAGATTTCCACTCATGAGCCTCCTCTGTGTGTTTTGCCTGGCTTCACCACGCTCAGGTGGTGCAGCCCACGTCAGCCCGGGCTTGCTGCTCTTTTCTCGGGTTCGTTTTCTCACCTCGCTGACCAGGGATGGTGGACCCTGCAGCTCCGACCTGTCCCCTGCTTCCCCCTCTGGCGTGCTGTGCCTGCAGGGGGTCTGGAGAGGAAGAGAGACCCCTTCCTCAGCTCTTCGAGGGCTATGCTCTGGTGGTGGTGGTGGTGTTGGTGGTGGAGAGCCTCTGCCGTCCTCCTCTCCAGCCCTGCAGTCCCTCACACTTGCCACAGTCCAGCCCCACATCTGTGTCATAGGCAGTGACTGTCTGCAGGTGTGTTTCAAACACAGTGATTTGCCTTGATCCTTTGTTCCTAAGTTGTCTTTCAGTGGAAGAATGAGGAGCCTGAATTAATCTTGCCCTTCTGCTGGCTGTGTGTGCTGGAGAAGCAGGGACTCTGCTGGGCCCTAGGCAGCTTCCCTTACCCTGCCCTGCATCCCTTCCTTTCCAGGGGTGTCTCCTCGGGAAGTCCACCAGGCTTGCAGCCCCATGCGCCCACACCTGTGTTCTCAGCGGCTTCCTAGTCTCCTCTTCCTGCCCTGATTCTGCATAGTAGCTTCCATCTCATTTCCTGGACTGTCAGGCTGTGTTTGAGGGTTTCTGCTGGGACCGGGACATTTTTCACATAGGGTTTTATCTCCTTTCTGGAGGTTTCTCCAGACCTAGAGCCCTCATCTAGCCTGCTGGCTCTGGTCTTTGGCCAGGGCAGACCATGGGCATTTGCAGTCCTTATCAAAGAGAAGTGTCTGGTGAGAAACAGTCAGCAGAGCCTGCTTATTGATGGTAAATGGAAGGGTGTGCAATTGGTGGGGAAGGTCCTGGCTGTGGAACCCTGGCTCTTATCTAAGTGCCAGTCCTGAGCAGAGGGACAGAGCCCCAGGAGCCTGCAGCTGAGCCCGAACACAGCTTCATAAATGCCTTTTGCTCCCCGGCACCTCAAAGTTGATGTCTAGGCGGGAGCCCCTTTATAATGATCTAATTGGAATGGTAACGGATGGAGCATTCTGCCACAGCTACCAGCAAGATTGGAATTTGAGGAGACGTAGAGACAAATTACCTCTGAATTTTCTTGCAGCCATAAAAGCTTTTACTGTATAGTAATTTTCCATTTCTGCTGCAGGCATATTTGCATATTGCTTAACAATTTATCTCCTGTCATTTGTCAGATATTATCCATCTCCTGTTAATAAGCTAAGACAGGTCGCATTAAGGCTGTGGGCCTCCTGTGCTCACCGTCGGCCTGGCTCTCCTGCCCCCGGGGCTGCTCCGCTGCGGGCGCAGACAGTCGTCCCTGGGCTGCAGCTTGGCCCCGTGTCAGCGCTCTGTCTGCAGCCCCTTCTGCTCCTCTTCCCGCGCACACAGAGCACGGAGCCACGGTGTGTTGGTTCCCTGTTCATGGCCCGCAGAGGAAGCTCTGGGAGCCCAGCTTTCCTTGAGTGGGAGCTGGGCTCCTGAGGCTCCTTGTGGCCCTGGGCTCCCAGTCTCTCAGATTTTTACCTAACTCCATTTTCCCACTTCGAGAACCAGGGTTCTAGCATAGGGTTCATTACCCATTAAAAAAATTAACAGACGAAAGCACTAGCACCCTTTCTTCCACACTAAGATTTCCATGGAACCCCAATATACAGAGTAGGCAACTGATGAGCTGTGTTGGGGGATAAATGGAGAATGAGGTCCTGTATTTGGGCCTATTTCTATGGCCCCCTCTTGCTTCCACACAGAGGCCCTTGGGGGACCTCCTGGCCTCTTGGAGGTAGAACGTTATTGGGGCTGCCTTCTGCCCTGATGCTCCGAGGCTCCCACGCTATCAGCATATGTGCTCAGCAACTGCAGCTGGTGTGCCTCTGTGCTTAGGCTAGAGAGTGATTTCATTTTCCAGCTCTCACACTTAAGATGCTAGGACTCTGGGGCGAGTGGGGGGCTCAGTCGGTTGAGCGTCCGACTCTTGATGTCAGCTCAGTTCATGATCTCAGGGTTGTGGGATCGAGCCCCGTGTTGGGTGGAGGAGCCTCTTGGGATTGTCTCTCTCCCTCTCCCAGTGCTCCTACCCACCCCTAAAAAAAAAAGGATTCTGGGACTCCACTCTCTCTGAGCCCGGAGCTGGTAGTAGTAGGTTCAGCTGGTCATTGGTGGATAGATTTTGAGAGGGAAGAAGAATGGTTTAATGCTGAACGTGTGATTAGATTTGCATAATTTAATTGAAATAGAATTAAAGGGTCAGATGTTTACACAGCGATGCCTAACATCAGATTGCGGTGATATGTGCTCAGTACTAAAATGGACTCCTGGGGGACATATGGCTGGCTGTTTCCTAGAATCTCTGAGAGAGCCAGAGAAGAGTCTCTGGGAGGGATGGCTTGGGGGCTGCCTGTTAAGGGGGGGAGGGGTACTACTGACAGTGGGGGAGTTTACTGAGCATTTCCCAGATGTCAGGCCACATGCTAAGTGGTTTACATACATGTCCTTATTGAATCCTCACAGTGTCTGTGACATAGGTACTATGATTGTTCCCCTTTCACAGATAAAGAAACTGAGGCTCAGAGTAGTTCAACTAGTAAGAGATGGGGGCAGCCTTTGAACCCAGGCAGCGATGCCCTCAGACCTGTGCTCCTCGCTGTTGTGGAAGCGAGTGGGGTAAGCTCAGGCATTCTGTTGGGAAAAACATGCGGGTGTGTTTCACTGTGTGCCCTTGGTGACCAACCCCGTGCTTTTGGTGTGTCTGCTATCAGTCCTAGTTATACGTGTGATCCCCGCTGTTATTTTGGTCTGGAGATGAAATGTCAAAATGTGCTCATCAGAGGATGTGTGCAGGGGCACTGATGGTGGGTAATGAAGACTAACAGCTTCCTGTGTCCTGCTGAGCTCATCCTCTGCTGTGGGGGGCCGTGCTCCCCAGTGAGGCCCAGTGGCACCAGGAGCCTGGGGCTGCTCTCTATAACTGTGTGTGTTTCCCTGGCAAGGCTCTCACTTGGCTTTCCTATTCAGCTCGGAATGTCCTCCCCAAAGCCACACCTTGACAGTTGTCATAAGCATAATGGAGATGTGGACCTTTCCCATCCACAAGAAATGTGCCTGAGGATCAGTCTGAACTGTCAAGAGAGACCCATCCTCTTCACAGTTGTGGGGGCAGAGCTGCTATTTTGTAATTGGAAGAGAGTCCAAAGCCCGTTACGTTTCCGAATGAGTGCTGGGAGTGACTTCTTCCTCATGTACCCCGAGAGCCTTCAGGGAGTCTTCACACACGCCCTCACTTGTATCCTTACAAAGCCCAGCCATACAGGTCATGCTGAACCCACTGTGCAGATGAGAAAACCAAGGACCTGAGAGGAAGGTCACATGGTCATGGAAGTGAGGGGAATAGCAGAGTAGTGAGGGCAATGAGCAGCCTGGGTTTGCCTCTTAGGGACATGACCATAGTAGACTTGGGTCTGCACTTCATCCTGGGGTGGAATTATCCATCCATGTTGGTGGCATGGGCAGAGTGCACACTCCCATGACCACATTAGGGATACTGGGTTTGGCCCTTGCCCCATCAGCGACCAGGATATGAGCAGAAGCTTTCAGGGTGCTCCTCTGGTCCGGCTTGCTCTCCTGTGCTGCTGGATCTGTCCTTCGGAAAGCTCTCTGGCGGGATGCTGATCCTTCAGCTGGGCCACAGAGTGAAGACCCATGGGCAGGGGTGAATCTGACAAGCATTCTGGAGTCCCACCCGGTGCAGCCAAGTCTGGATTAAATGAACCAAATTGTAGCCAACCTGCAGACTAGAAACACCAATCTTGATTATCTAAGGCCCTGAGCTTCTTGTAGGTATTTGTTATGCAGTAGGAGCTGACTAGCACAGCATCCTTGGTCAAAATAATGAACTCTCTGGTGCCTCCATTTCTTTGTGAAACAAATAGAAGCAGTGAGAGCCACCTTGCAGGGCAGTGGAGAGGATTAGATGAAAGAAGCCCAGTTCCTGGCATTGAGTAATCACTCAGAGCCTTGTTTTCTGCCAAGGCTAAGTTTTCCTCAGGGTGGTTTTGATGCTGACGCTGTTGGCAGCAGAGGGGGAATTCCCGAACTTTGGGGTAGAGGCTAATTCCAGTAGATTTTGGTCCTTCTCAGCCCCCAGGGGGCCTGGCTTGCTGAAGCAAATGGAATCTAGCATGGAGTCTTCTGGCCTTGCCTTGGACTCTGGTAAGCCTGAGTGACATCATGGTGAATCCAATTCCTTTCCTCTTAGTTTCCCTTAGAGAGGAAAAGGCTGGTCCCGGGAGGTCCCAGATCTCCAGGACACCACTAGCTGCCTTTTCTCCTGGCTGCATTGAGATTTTGTCCCACAAGGCACTGACCTTGTCGCCATCACCCTGGGGGAAGAGGTCAGAGCTGTTACTGCCATGGCTGTGGGAGTGAGTCTCTCCCTCTGAAGAGAATGCGAAGGCTCTGTGCCTGTGCTCCATGGATTTGTCTCCTTCGAGGACACCCACCAGATCTCACAAAAACACTGCTCGGCCTCCCTAGGCCTCAGTCTACCTTATAGGCATTGGTCCCTCCAGCCAAGGAGAGAACTTTGGCCAACTCCTTGAGTCGGTCTAGAGCTCGGGGTCTCCAGGAGCTTTTGGGGACAGACCTGGGACCTTCTGTCCTTTCTAATAGTGAAACGACCTCTCACATACTGAATGCTGTCTCTGCAGTTGTGTGCCACACAGGCTTGTGACAGTCACAGCCCCTCCATCATGTAATACTGTTTTGATGACTGTTTTTCAGAAGAGGGAAAGGAGGCTAAGAGAAGGAATGTGCCTTGCCCAGGGTCACCTGGATGATAGTGGTAGAGCTGAGATTTGAACCAAGGTTTGTGATTTTATGCTTTGATCTTCATTGCCACAGTGATTGTCTCTGTGTGTGTGTGTCTCTCTTTCTTTCCTTGGAATCTGTTAGACAGGGTCCAGCCCTTCAGTATGGAGGTACTCTGTGTCTCTGGAAGTTTCTGATTCTGGAACAGTGCCTCTTTCATTCCCTTGGGGTTCTCCTTAATATTGCCTGAATGCTTTCTGGAAGCACGCAGGATGTGAGTTATAGTAAGGGCATAAAGTGATTGCTTCCTCTCTGTGGCTTTGACTTTGACAGTCTGGCTCAGATACCGTTCCCCCCGTTTGGTTTCTTCCATGGAACCGTGCACAAGTGGGTGCTCGATAAGTCCCTGTTGAGTTAAGTCGACAGGAAACCAAAGCGACTGCCCTCAAGATAGTGATGGACCCCCAGCTGTTAGGCTGAAGGGAAAGGCTTAGACTTGTCCTTTTTTGAAAACTTCTCTTCCCCTGGTGACAGGGACAGTTGCTGGGAGGGTGTGATGAGACACTCGTTCTCAAGCAGGGAAGGAGCGGGTGAGAATCTCAGTTTGTTCTGGCATCTCGGGGACTTTGCAAGGCTCTGCTGGTAGGTGGCCTCCCTAGGGTTGGGAGCATGGTGACTCTCCCTGGGGCCACAGGCAGCCAGCTCTCCCTTTGTCGTGCAACTGAGGGCCCACCATGCCAGTGCCGTGGAGAGGAGCACCGCGTCGTGCCAGAGGGGGTCTGCTTCCCATTGAGTTTAGAGATTCAGCCTCTTGAAAAGAAAGAGATTCTGACAAGTGGGGCTTCAGTTTTCACTCCTCATTAGCTGTTGATGTGCCTTGGGTTTTCTTGGTAAATTCATGCGAACAGGGGAGGGGAGTGGAGATGGTCTTCACCGTAGCCTCTGAGCACAGAGGGTGACCGTGTGTGTTCTGGGAAGAGACATCGGCATGGTCCGGGGTAGGGGCAAGGCAGTGAGCTATGTGCTGTGGCTGGCTGGGGGGCTGCTCTGGGGAGAAGGGGCTTAAGGGGCAGGCTGGGCTCCCTGAGTCCCTCCTCGTGATGGATGGGGAGAACGGGATTCTCACGTGTTCCCTCGCAGCCCTTGGCCCACCAGTGACAGGGGCTCAATATGACAGGGAGCACATTTGCTGCTTATCTAATGTCTTTGGTATTCACTAGCGGGGACAGAGAGGAGTGCCACACAGAATAGGTGCCCACAGTTGCCACGGCAGTTGCTGAGCCCCCCTTGCTGCCCTCTGCGAATCCCTCCTAATGTCCTGTGTTGTGGGCTCTGCAGCTGAGCTGCCCTGCTCCCCAGCCCCAGGGACTCACACTCGGATATGAGAAGCCCTTTCCCGCAGAGGGCCCTCTGAGGCAAGCGTGGGGACAAATTCGGCTTCTGGGGCCCCAGGCTGTGACTCAGAAAGGACTGCCTGGGAGAGCATGCACATGTGTGCATGCACGCACGTGCGCGCGCGCGCGCACACACACACACACTCACTCACATACCTAGTGCAGAAACAGCTAGGGTGGCTTGTCCCCAGTTGCACGGGACCGCAGCTCGGGTCTCCTCCTCCTCCCCCCATGTGGCCCTCCTTGCCTCTTCCAGATGAATTAGAGCCCTGCGGGGAGCCTGTCCATCCGCCCATCCGTTCGCTCTCCCATGTGTACACAGACATTCAACAGCTAGTTTCACTCACTGGATACTTTTTGGAGCTGGTCACGTGGCAGGGAAGTGTACAAGACAGCTGGGGTCCCTGTGGACTTTGTCACAGAGGAGCTGAACAGGAGGAACCAAAATGAGCAGCCCAGCATGCTGAAAGGCGAGCGCAGACCAGCAGCTGAGGGGCCTAGAGGAGACGGGCGCCTGCAGGGGTGGGGCGAGGTGAGGATTCTGGGAGAGGGGCAGGAGAGCTATGGCGTCGGGAGGCTGGGCCTGTTCATGGGATTGTGAAGGCGCTGGTGGGCGAGAAGACCCCTCGAGGACAGTCACCAGGACGGCAACAGGCCGCTAAGGCACAGCTTAGAGCCGGACCCCAGTCCTGTGCTCAGAGGCCTCAGACAGACTCAGGACAGCCAAAGAGCACAGATGCGCCCTCCCCTACAGCTACCTCACAGCATTTGTGTGCGTGAAGATTAGCTTAGATAACACAGACAAAACTCAGGCCACAGACACGGTCACAGTATTTCGGTGGAGGAGGAGTTTGGGTTGAGGCTTTATCTCCAAGGAGAAAAGTTGGGAGCCGGGACTCGGGGTCAGATCAAGATATTGCCATCCAAAGCAAGCACGGGGCTCCAGGCTTTATTCTGCAGAAAGGACAAACCCTCCCAAGGCTGATCTCCGTGGAGGCCACGCACAGGCTTGCCTTTCAAATTGCCCTTCCCATGTTCTTTGCGCACTCCTGATTTGCTGAGCAGGGATGTCTGTGGTCTTGGCTGTCCTGGCCCTATCCTGGGGCTGAGTGGTGCTTGGAGCTCCTGCCCATGACCTGTACAGAGGGTGTGACTGGGTTGGGGGCTGGACCTGAGTGTCAGGTGTGGTGGCCCCCGGCACCCTCCGTACTATGGCCATGGGCCTCTACATTCTGGGATGTTGGCATGGGGCCTCTACCTCTGGGCTCCTTAATCTTATGGGGAGGACCAGTTGGATGGGAGCTATGTTTACGTACAAATCCCTTGAAAAAAAGTGATGACTTAAGGCAAATACAGGTTCAGCCTGCTGTGATATCCGGGAAGCTCACCATTCCCCCTGATTTGTGGACAGCAGGGACTATGACGTGGGGACAGCCAGGTACCTGGACCTGCTAGGTGCTGTGGTGAGAATGGTCTGGAAGCCAGAGGGAAAGATAAGAATGTGCTGGTGAAGCTCCATTGCCGGGGGGTGCTCAGAAGCTATGACGATGCTGAGGGTGGTCCTCATGAGGAATCCTCAAGGGACTGACCGAAGAGGAAGGTGGTTGGTCAAGTGCAGGTCCAGTGCAGTGTCCTGGCTGGTTCGCCATGTTCCCTCCCCTGCTGGAGGCGAGCAAGCACCTGGGCGGCCCAGCCGTCACCCGATGCCATAGCACAGATGGCTCAAGAAAAGATAAATGGTAACAGAGGCTGGAAGAGAAGTGGGGCAGGGAGCAAGAGGGGCACCCTGCGTGCTTCCCTTTCCCAGGGCTAGTGGGTCTATGTGTTTGTGGGAGAACATGGATTTGCACCTGTAGCCCCTGTTGAGTGTCAGCTCTCAGAGGGTGGGAGCCAGAGGGTCGTTTTCCTCTCTCCTGCACCTCTGGCACCGAGGGACGTGCTCGGTCCACAGCACTTGCCAAGTTAATGTCTTGGGAATGAATGTGGAGTCAGGGGAGGAGACCAGGGAATTTCCATGAGGTGGGGCTGGTGGTGCAGGAGAAATTGCAGGTCAGGGAGGCACAGGCAGCCTTAGGTTCTAAGGTGTGTCTGGACCTTTGTAGTACTCACAGATGAGACCTGCCATGGGCCTAGGGGACAGTGTGACACGGATGGGACATGCTTTGGAGGGCAGGTCCTGCATTTCCTTTCTGGATACACCCCAACCCTGGGCACACAGAGCAGCAGGCAATGGTTTTTATGGCTTGGCACAGGGTCACAGGGGGCTCAGATTGGGGATTTGGAGTCTCTGGGCTTCCACGTGCAGTTCTAGTAGGGCTCGTGATTTCTGGCCCAGGAAGCGTTTATTTACTGCCTGGTGGCCGTCACAGCCCTTGGGAGGACAGAGCAGGGGCAACCAAGGTCATCAGTTAATTTATCAATAAAACATGGTTGCTGACATTAACCCCTGCTGATCCCCCTCAAACTATTAAACCAGAATCCCCTTCTCCCTCTGGGTAGAAACAGATGCAATTTTCCTCAGGAGACGCGTCGGGTATTGTAATTTGGGAGGACGCAACAGTTTTTTTTTTTTTTATAATTGTATAATTTGTATATAATTCCTTGTAATAAACTGTGATGATTATAGTTCTGTTCTCATAAAAGGCTCCCTAATCTTCTAATTATGAAAAGATGTTTTCAGGGCTCCAGAATGGTCCCTCTTTAAAAGTTTTTTTTTTTAATTTTTACATTTTTTTAAATGAGTGTCAAGCTTGGATTGTGCTATCTAGCATATGGTTTTCAGTGGGTCCAGATCTTCTTGGGAAAGAGGAGATAGCCCTCTCTAGCCCCCAGCCCTGTCACCCAAGAAGATGGGCCAAGAACGAGGGAACTTTCTCATAATTGGAAATCTTTCCACATCTGCCAGAAATGCTATCACCTGAAACAAAGTATAAAGTACAAAAAGACTTTGTTCCATATCCATTAGGCACCTACTGTGTGCCAGGCCCTGTTGCAGCTGTGGTGTGAGGCACACAGTGAAACAAGAGCAGATGATGGCGGGCCTGACCTAATCAGGAAGGTCAGAGAAGGTCCTTGAGGAAGTGATAAGTGAGCTGTACTGTGAAAAATGAGTAGGATTTAACCGAATGAAGGGTCATGGAAGCCTCCCAAGCTTGGGGAGCAGCATGAGGTGGGAGGGAGTCTGACCTGTTCTCTTCTCACACTCAGTGAGACACCAAGTTCTTCCCCTCTCCCCTCCTGTGGCCAGAGCAGCAGAGATCTCCTCCTGAAGCCCATGGAGTTGTGCCCCTGCTGGAGAGGTCAGAGCCCCCATTAGCCTCTTCTGTCAGTATCTTCCAAAAGGGCCTCTTTCTGTTCAACTTCCCTGCTTTGCGTGCAGCTGTGGCTCCAGGGGCCAAATCAAGCTATTGCTCTATAAGCCTGGCCACCATCTCTTACCATAGTCACCTTGGATTTGACATCCGGCTCCTCATGATCCAGCACAGCCCGAGGGATCTTCTCGTAGGACAGAGCTGGTCACATCACGGCCCTGCTCAAATCTCACAAGGGCCTTGCGCTGTCACTAGATGGAATCCTGCCAGCTGCAGAGCTCCCGAGTCCTAGGGCTTCTGTTCGACACACTCCACACTCCCAACTGGTCCCCGACTGGAGGATGGGCCAGCTCTCCCTCTCCTCCTCTGCACGTGCCACATACTCTCCCTGAACAGTCTGCCCCCCCACAACCCCAGCTACCTGGCAAACTCCTTCCCATCCTTCACATCTTAGCTTCAAGTCCCCCCTTCCCGGAGACTTGCCATGATCACCACTGTAGCCCCTCACCAGCTCCAGTTCTCCACGGCCCATTGCCATAGATGATTGTTCAGCATTGGCTTTTCCCTTCTGGACTCCGATTTCTGTGAGACTGAGCAGATCTCTGTCTTACAGTATGGTCTGTCTTCAGTGTCCACACGGTGCCTGCCGTGCAGTAGGTACTTGGGAAATGAGGGAGTGGTGGACTTACAGCTCGGGGTTGTCGTGTCCTGCCTCGTCCCCTCCCTGGGACGCTTACCCTTGGCCCTCATCCCTACACAGGCTCTGGCTTCCTGTTGGTAGCAACCGCGGAGCCTCTCTTGTACACCATTTCTTTCCCCGGGGAGTGAGTCGGTCTGTGGGACAGACAGCCCTTCCTGCGTTGACTGCAGCCCCGAGAGTTTAGTCTCATGGAGATGGATGTGAGCAGGTTTCAGTAGCAGACTTGGACCTACAGGGAGGTCACTGGTGGCTCAGCCTCTAATCTCCTCTGGGACAGAGGTGAGGAATTCAGAAATGAGGGTCCATTCCCCCGGATTCTCAGCTCTGGCCATCTCAGAACTTAGACGTGAGTCAGAGCCACCTCCACAGTCACAGCTGACTCGTGGCAGGACAGTGCCAGCTGGGCGGGCCATGCGTCTGGCGGGGGTCTGGCCCAAGTGTTGCCAGCCATGCAGACCCCTGGGAGAGACGTCAGAGACGCAGTGTTTCTGGAGGCTGCAGCGGAGTATATGGCTGGCAATTATGTATTTCTGATCCATTAAAGAGTGCTTTGGTGTAGGAAATACAGATTAGGAAAGAAATTGTAATATAATCAAATTGCATTTTTATGGAAAGTACTACATTTTTCTCTAAATAAAATTCAGTAACAAAATTTTATTTGCTTTCCCCCAAAAATGCCTTTCCAAATTGATTTTTCTGGAAAATTGTCGGAAAACAACATGGTAAAGGGGAGGAAAGGTCTAGATTAGAGGCAGCCGACCCACGCATGGTGTGGTTATGACTGGCGAGCTCAGGGTACGTAGGGCTCAGAGCTTCCCTGGCACTTCTGGCTACTTAGTTCATCTTTCACAGAGCTCCCGGGAAGATGGCATAAATCCTGAGCTGGCCCTGCTGGGGTGGAGGGAACGTGACAGCGAAGAATGGCTTGTTCTTTCTGAGTCATCCTGTGGTAATAGAGCAGCACGTCGGTGTTCAGAGGAAAATTATTAGAAGAAACAGCTACAAGGGTTAGAGTTTGGAAATCACCGGAGAAGACGATGTGCAAATTACCATCTCTATGGGCAAAGGTTTGCAAAAAGGATTTGAAGCTGTCCATGCGTAGCCTTGAAACATTCATATGGGAAGTCAGCAATTCAGTTTGTCCCACTGTTGTTTGCCTTGTATCTTTATATTTGGAAACATCTGGATCATCATTGAATTCATCATTCCCCCAGATGCTTTATATTCCCTACATGTGGCCAGCTGTATGCACACAAGCAGGAATTGAAAATGATTTATTCTTTTTCTAATAACTATAATCAACTACCAGGTTTTCAGTAGGTATCATCAAACGTTAGGTAGTTATTGATCTCTTATGCCAGGCATATGCACAGTAAGAGAGACATATGTCACGATCCTTCTCTTAAGGCAAGTGACATCTTGTTTGGAAGAGAAAATCAGTCGGCATAGCATACTTTACATTTGGTCCTTGCTGTTGTCCTAACCGTGGGGTCCTTTCTGGTGTATGGTAAGAACCAGGGAAGCCTGGCTCTTTGAAGGAGGAGAACTGACCTTATGAATGGAATTTAAGGTAATGAATGGGAGGATGGGTCCCTTTGAGTTAGGGGAGGAAGATGGGCCCGTTCACAGCAGGGACCAGATAGGAAGGGGGGTATGAGTAGGAATGTTGGGGCAGGAGACCCCTAGCCTCGCTACGGCTGTGGTTGAATTTTGGAGAATAAGGAATGGGGTGAGGCCAGATGGACAGGGACCTGAACCCCTGAAGAAAATATTTTCCTTTTATTCGGGGGAATGTGGTTCCCAGTGATTGGCTCAGAGTTTATGCAGAGGGCAGGGAGGAGGGGGTCCTTCCATCCTTAATCACAGCACTGTCTGCAGATGGAATAAATAAGTTTTCACACATGTACTCACACCTGTACTTGAATCCATGGAGGCTGTTGTGAAAAGGATGTAATTTTATTGAAAAGATTCATGAAATTTGGACTTGCTGTTTGGCACTCTGAATTGTCATAAGCAATGTTTCCCAAACATAGATAATTACTTTCAAGTTGAGGAGGCTGTGTCACCTCAAGGTTGGGCACTATTGCTTCAGGTGGAGTCAGCGTGGGGAGTGTTTGGAAGAGGAAGGGGGAGGGTCCAAGAGGGGCTTTAAGGTTCTGTGGTTCTGGAGCTGGGTCCAGGGCAGATAGAGGTGGGAGAAAGGAGACTGGCCGGGCACTTAGGAGAGAGTGGCATATGAGGGACTGGAAAGGAGGTTGGGGAACAGGGAAGAGCCAAAGGACCATGGGGAGGGGCAGTTGGCAGGGGCGTTGGCTCCTGTGTTCAGCTCAGGGAGACAAGCCAGGATGTCAGCATCCCTTCTCTTTCTGGGTGGCATCTTCCTCCAGCTGGGGCTCCTGTCACCCATGCCAGGAGCGAAAGGACTGAGCCATGCAACCGGCCAATGCGGTTTTGTTTTCCAGGCTATGCTGTTGGATTCCCCTTTATCCACCTCGTGCATCTCAGCACAGTGTTGGGGGCCTGGCTTGGGGCTCCTGGGGCCCCTTGGGGGACAACACGGAAAGCCAAGGGAAGTGATCTGCCAAGCACAGGTTTCTACACGTCAGAACTGGGGCCCTGTCATAGTTCTGATCAAAGTCACATGTTTACTAAGAAAGTCAGAGTAATTGAAGTTTGTAAAAATGAATCCCAAGTCAGACCTATTTATTCCCCTTGAAGGTTAAATCCAGTTGTCTGACTTTTGTATGAGCTCTGTCGACAGAATCTTTGTTCTGTCCTCAGAATGGCAGAGATGAGAAAAGTGAACAGCCACTGTTTGGAGGTGAATTCATAAAGCATTTTGAAGTCAATGACAAAGCACAGGAATCTTTTTTTTTTTCTTTCTTTTTTTTTTTGCTGGAGAGAACTGGTTGCCTTTCAGCATCCATTTTCCTTATTTCTGGAACCATTGGTTTTCAGCTTGGGCCCATGGCTCCTTTTCCCAGCCTTTGTGCCCACTGTGTTTGGCCATTTACTAAGCGCTGGCCCATGGCAGGTGAGGACAGTGATGTCCCTGGCTTCCTGGATGTGGCCTTAAACCAGGTGCCTTCGATTTCCTCCTTTTCTCCTTCCCATTTTGTCTGGAGGCAGGCATGGTGGGTGAGGTGTCCAGGGCCAGGAGAGCAGTCACATAGGAGGGGTCTGGGCCCCCAGCACCGTGAAGCCACCATGCCAGCCTGGGCTGATTACGTCCGAATTGTTGATCAAGAGGAAATATATGTCTCCCTTACTTATACTACTGCTATTTTGGGTCTCTGTTCACAACAACTACAACTAGAGCCTCATTTATAATTCTTTCATTTGAAAGTGAAACGTGTACAGCTGGAGAGGAAGGAAGGTGTATAAACAAACCACCTTAAGGTTTTGGCAACTCAGTAATGTTTGGATTTTCTGTCTGGGGGCATTCCTTCAGGAGAGGGAGGAGTGGAAGGTTTTCTGAAGACCTGCAAGTTTGCAGTGAGTTTTGGAAACTCACCATCCCTGGAAGCACGCCCTGGAGGTTTGCTAATTTCACTCTTCCTGTCTGCCTTCCGTGATCACTTCCCTGGTTTATCGTCTCTTGCTGGATTGAAAGGTAAACTCCTTTCAGACTTTGTCTCCCAGCTTCTGGGCTCATGGCTGTCTTTGTCCCGTCTGGTCTGTGCATCACTTTTCTTTGTCTTGCTATCATGTAGTCTTACTACCGGCCCTGCTCTCACCCTAGTCTGTCATTGGCTCCCTGCTCCGTCCCCGTGACAGCTCCCAGGCCATGGCTCCATTTCCTCCATCCATGCCTGCACGGGGTTGGCCTTGATTTGTGGTGCTGTTCCTTCACCCAGGCAACCTCTCATCCCCCCAGGCTCGACCCTCTGTGGCCTCTTGTCACCTACCACTGTCCTGCAGAGCTGGCCCACCCTGCCTTGCTGCCCCATAACATGGTCACATTTCCACTGCCACATTTTCTTCTAGAGAAGTCACTTCTCTGGGCTCTGCCCATCTGTCACCACGGCTGCCTGAGAGCAGGGCCCTGGTTACATCCTCCCTAATTCCCGGCCTCTGGGTCAGAGTGGACATCAGTGAATATAACCTTGAGTAAGTCATTTCCCTCATCCTTCTGGCCTCGGTCTCATTGTATGTGAAATGGGAATAATAGTTGTCCTTCTGCCTACCTCGCCTGGGCTATGTAAGTACCGAGGAATGTGCGTGGGTAAGTGTCATCTTCGGCATGGGCTGGGCACATACTGCTCCACGCTGTGTTACTGGGATGGCTTTGCAGTCACATCCAACATCAATTCTGACACTGAACCAATGGAATCATCCAGAGGACAGGCTCATATATTTGTAGAAACACTTACCAACCACTTACTGTGTGCCAGAGGCTGGTTGAACATCTTACAGTGTTACGTTGTGTCATCCTGTGTACCACTCTCTGGACTCTTCTCCTCTGCCCATTTTCCAGATGGGTAAAGCAGAGAAGAGGTTGAAAGCATGGCTTGAGGTAGAGTTAGTGAGGAGAGGAAGAGAGTGTGAACATAGGCAGTCAGGCTGTGTAGTCCAGGCTGCTAACCTTTCTACCTCCTACCTTTCCATAGCTCGCCAGGGCCAGGGGGCTGGTCGCTATGTCGTGGTGACTGTGAGGATGGTCACAATTGTGATTTGTCTTTGGTGTCACGGGAGAAAAGAGAAACCCCCAGAGTCCCACATTCTCTCTGGGGGGGCTCCCTGATGATGCAGCATTGGGCGACACCACAGTAATAAATGCAGACCTCTTACTCAGGTGATCTGAGAACCATTCCATTTGCCAGGGAAATGATGCCCCTCTAGAAGTGGTTGCAGGGAGAAGAAGAAAAATAAATGAGTCAGGAGCATGTCAGAGCTGATAAGCCTCAGGGGCAAGGCGGGAACACAGTGAGGATGGGCTTTTTTTTAAAAGCAGCTGCTGGCAGAACCATTGGGACTGGTTTCCCTAGCATCCGTCACTGGGGAATCGCGGCCGGCTACCTGGTGTGGGGCTGGTCGTGAGCCCGCGTCGTCCTGCTGGTACCTGGCTAGTTGTTCCAGACTTTTATTACTGATATCACCACCTTAGGTGCCTAGATTGGATAATCCTACTGAGTGGTCTGTGCATGAAAGAAAGCACCAGAAAGCAGCACAAGCGTCCTGGCTTTGCCATATTGTAGCAGCGGCCAGGTGTCACAGGTCCCCCTTGGGGACAGCGCTCCACCGTTTCCAAGCACACGCACCTCTCTTGCTCCATTGCCGCATTCCTCATCTTTGTGTAGACACAGCGAGGCCTGGGCCCTTGGTGGCCATTGCTGTCGGTCACAAGTTTCATTCTTTGGGCTGTTTCAGCTTCCAGGTTCAAACTCAGCCAGCCGGACTTGGCCCCAGGCTAATTTGCCCCATTCTTTCTGAGGTACCATATTGAAAGCCCACCAACTTTGAACTGAATGGGGAGGGGTTAGGGTGTGTCATCTTGATCAGATTTCCAGCAGAAGGAACAACACTGCCGCCCGGAAGACTAGAGGCCCCATCCCAGGAGAGTCCCTGGGGCAGGTTCCTGCCACCAGAGAAGCTGTTGCCCGTGGATGGTTCGAACTGTGTGTTGCCGTGGGCTCTGCTGGCTGACCTTGTTAGGGCTGGACCCGGCCCTGGCCGATTGGTCAAGGGTTCGGTGCTGCCAACTGTTTGTTAGAGAAGAATTTATAGGCTCTTCAGAACAGGTCCTCAGGGTGTAGACGAAAGCGACGTGGCTGCCATTTAAATCTTGTCACAAGTATATCTCAATCCCTGGAGCTTCTCTTTGGGAAGAAGCAGGATGCTTAATAAAACAATGAATAATAATTTGGGGATGTTCATTATTTACAGCTGCCCCAGGTCATTCGTAAATTATGCAGTCCTCAATTATGCTTGATTTCTCCCTTCCACGGAACCATGTCTTCAGACCGCCATCGCTGTGGGTGATATCTGTGCACCCGCTAATTGTACCACGAGGGCAGTTTCCCGTTTCTTAAATGCTTCAAGTCCCTTGGCTGAATGCTTATGTTCCACAAACTCTCCATCTCAGTGATGAGTCCCTGGATACTCGGGGGCAGACTGAGAAACCAGGGATTAGTCTCGACAGAGAGAGCGCATGCTTCTCTCCACCAAGCATCAATGAAAGTCTTCACTAGAGAAGTGGAGGAGAGAATTTTAAAGGCTCGCCTGGAGCCGCCAGCTGGGTGAAGGAGACAGGCAGCACCAGGTAGCCTCTCTGAGCTCGGGAAGATAGGGGTGGCTGAGGAGCAACAAGCCGGGGAAGGACATGGGGTTGAATCACTTCCCAAGGGCATGCAACCAGTAAATGGTGTTGGCGTGCAAACCCTGGGTCCTTGCAGATGCTCCCCGTTCTGCCGACACCCTGGGTGGACAGGGTGGGTAGGAGGTGGAGGTGCCGCTGCAGAGCAGCAGCTGGCCAGGCAAGGTGAGCACCCCCCTACTGCCTTGTGCTTACCCGTCACTTTCAGCCCTACGCTTGGCATGTAACTGAAAACAAGACCTTTCCCTAACGCGGAGCTTAATGATCCCTTTAATGCCCAAGCCGTAGCATCACTTCTTGCGCGCGCCTGTTCCCTGTCAGCCATGGGGCATTAAACCGGTGATAAAAATGCCTTTTTGGTATGGTCCACAAACTCACCAAGAGGCTCCTGGTAGCAGTATAGCCATCCAGCATGAAATCAAGAAGCAATCACCGCGGATGAGGCAAGATGAGCTACGCGCGGGAGCAATTAGGGGAGCCCACGTCCTGGGTGCTGTCCTTCACCATCTCCTTGCGCACCCACCGCCCGGCCCGGCGGGGGGCGGGGGGGCTCCCACTCTGGAATCCCGCAGCCCGAGTCAGGTCCCCAAGTAAGTGCTGCTCTGTTTCTGTCTGCGTTCGGCAATGGAAGATGCTTTGTCACATCTTTAATCCAGTCCAGTGCAGTGTTCCTGACCCAGGTGGCCCCTGGGAACACACGTCCTTCGTTATATTTTCAATCCAGAAAATATAAAACACGAAAGAGAAAAAAAAATAGAGAAATGCCCACTTATGAATATGCATTAACAGGATCCTGCATTTGGAGCTGGAGGCAGGAGCCATTTATTTTAAGCAAATCGGATCTTGATACATGGGCCGTGAACGTGTGGACTCTTCTGTCACGCACACTCGCTGGGCAAGTGTGATTTATATGGTGCGGCTGTGAGGTTTTGTTCCCAATTAAAAATGAACCGAGAAAAATCATTAATTTAACTACTGTATATTAAATTTGCATTAAAACATCCGTTTGTCTATATTTATATGTGAGTTATTGAAAACGTGAGCTCGTGAATTCTAATTTTTGAGATCACATGCCAAATATTGAAGATAAATTTTATTTATTTCTGCAATTAATTCTATGAGAACAAATAGCTCTAATTTAGGGGATGGCAGATGTAACTGTCCGCTGCCGACCTCCCTGCATACCAAGCACAACATTCATCTTTTCTCATTAGGGTTTTCCCGTGCCTGGTCTCAAGGTATGCAAACCTTGGCTATGTTTCTGCACCCGGCGCTTCCAACCAACCACTCTCGGCAGACACGCCTAGAAAATACCTGGGAAGTATGGACCGTGTCAAATCTCTATTTTCTGCTTCTCTCTGATGTGCAAAGACTTCAACCGTATCCCAAAGGCTAAACAAACATTTCTTCAAAGGATATCTTGACATTAGCCACTTGGGTGGAAGAGTTGGTGGCCTCAGCATCAGTCCGTGGATGGTAGGGAAGGGAGGCTGTCACACAGTCTCTCCACCAGAGCACCAGTGCTTTGGGTTAAACCCAGGACTTTGCATTCTCCCGTTCTCTTACTGCAGGTAGCTGCCCCTAGCAGCCTACCTTTTTCTGGGCTGGACTGCATGTGCTGGGTGTTGCAGGCTCTAGGGCAGTCACGGCAAGACAGGATACCGTGCTCCTTGGGGCACAGGAAGCTCAGGGTGCCAGTCACATGGCCGTGGTGACCAATGGTGCTCCAGTTGTGTTGTTCTCAGGAGCTCTGTCCTTAGGGCAGCCAGCTGCTGTTTGCCATCAGCCAGATGCCTAGAACAGGGCAGCATAGTTACTGTAAAGGCTTTCATTTGGTAGATGGTTGCTTGCACCCATCGCCAGTGCCGGTGTCTCCTCTGGGAGGACCTTGCCTACCCAGTGGGTTGTACTGGGGCTTATGCTGTTGTGAGCGGTTCATGTGAGGCCGTCCCTGCCCTCAAAGATCAATATTGTCAATGACGGTGCAGTATGATGGGGGCTGTGATCAGGGCCAGACTCGGGGAGCTGGGAGCAAGCAGGGGGAGGACCCCTGTTCCTACTGGGGAGGCTGCCAGCTGATTTGGGGGGTTGGAATGACAGCTCTGTCCCGGAAGGGTTTGCCCTGTACTGAGAGTTTCTTAGCTGCACTGTAATGATAGTCATGTCAGTATACAGGCTGAATTGCCCTATGCCCTCTTTCCCAGACAGAGGGCTGCGGGTAGGCCTTCTTTGCACAGAGCCTGGTGGTTAGGCCGGGAGGAGTGTGTGTGTGTGTGTGTGTGTATGTATGTGAGTGTGTGTGTGTGTGGGGGGGTCCTTTCACTAGACCACAAGGCACAGAGAGTCTCATGGGCCCCCTGTCTCCTCTGTGAGGAGGGCTAAGCCCTCTCTCGCAGGAACCCACTAGCAAAAGGCTGCTTTCTCCATGTTGGGAGTTCATTTCCTGTGCATGGCACGCTGATCTCATCCTCTGAGTCTGATTCGAGGGCAGCTCCAGTGGTAGTCCTGGCCCTGGCCTCCACTGGGGCCAAGGGCAGCTCCCAGCGGTCTCTTCAATGTGAAAGGGACCCAAGGGTGAGTCTGGAATGCTGGTTCCTTCAGAGACCTGGACCGCTCTGCAGGGGATCCTGGGTCCCTTGTGAAACAGGTCGTTTCCTGACCCAGGAGCTACAGGCAGCTGGAAGTCCCCTGCTTCTCTCTCAGGGAGACCGAGTCCTCCTCCTGATTAGCAGCATCTCCAGAATCACATTTTGCATTACTCAGCCCCAGGAACACCAAGTCAATTACATCACATTATCAATGGCAATTGTCATGTTAAGATTTTTTTTCATTTCCCTCAGTCCAGGGTGATCAGACAGCTTCCCCTTTGATTTTCAAAGAGTAGATCACTCTTACATTGGGCTCTAGTATATATGAACGTAGCCAGGAATAACCACAGACTCCCTGGGGGCCGCCGCACCGGAGTCCTTCTTGTGGCCACAGGTGGGAAGCCTCTGGCTCAGGGCTACTGCAGTCAGGAAGGGCTGCAACAGACACTTTTTATTCCACTCAGGTTGGATCCCCATTCTTGGTCTTTTTTTAAAAGTTTTTATTTAGGGGAGGGGAGTGAGGGGAGGGGCAGAGGGAGAGGGAGAAGCAGGCTCCCCATTGAGCAGGGAGCCCGACCCGGGGCTCCATCTCAGAACCCTGGGATGATGACCTGAGCTGCAGGCAGACGCTTCACCGACTGAGCCACCTGGACGCCCCCTCTCCCCATTCTCTTTCTACAGGAGGCTGCCCCCACCAGCAGGGCGGAGGTTAGACCTGCCTTTGTCATTGGTCCTGGCCCCAGCCTCCTGTCATTCAGCGGCAGCTCTGGAAAGCCAGGAGTGGGCAACCACTGGCTACTGCCTGCCTGGGGCCTGCCCTCCCTGGGCAGTTCGACAGCTGGAAACAAAGCCAGAGGGAGGCTGAGGTTGGGCTGGTGCCAGTGCGCCCACCTGCTGCCCAGCCCTCCTGTGTCTGCCCTACTCTGGGCAACTGGTACTGCACCCCCCGGGGGGGGGGGCGCAAATTGTCCCAATATGAGAATTACCTTAGGGGGCTAGCCTGTCACACTCATTTGGGGCGTGCCTGTGCTGAGCTCACCTCTGCTGCCCTGGCTTGGTCCGGACATCCAGGCCTCGGTAGAGGCCACAGCCCACACTGGGAAGGACCCTAGCACGAGTCCCACAGATCCAGGTTCAGTGCTGACTTCCCATGACCAGCTCTGTCACCTTGAACAAGCCATTCCCCTCACTGAGCTTCAGTTTCCTCGGCTTAAAATAGAGGTGATGAATAGTAGCTCTTATGAGAATAACGAGAAATAATGCATGTGACATTATCAGCAGCAGTCTTAGAACTCTGAGAGTCTGGGTGGCTCTTATGATGCCAGTATTTATTCTCCTCTCACCCGATTCCTGCATTACTTTGTGCTCGCCCTTCCTCTCAGCCAGAAGCAGGACAGGGGGCAGGGGCCTGTCTCCTGTGGGGCTGGTAAGAGGTTTTCCTTTGTTATGTGTTGAGGACTCCTTGGAAGTTAAGCTTGCCTATAATCCCCAGTTGTTCCTTGTCTTTAGTGAGACACCTCCCTGCC
>LNAC01000111.1:1783298-1835881 GCA_002007465.1 Ailurus styani | reverse complement strand
CCCCCATGTCTCCCCTCGCCCCACCCCACCCTATGAGAAAAGCTCAGAGAATGAGATCCAGTAATCCATTAAGGTGTGGGGCCATGTGTTATGGGAATCCTGGACAGGGTGTGCTGCTCACTTAGGTTGAGAGGCTTCCCCAGAAGTCTGCCTGGAGAAAGTGGCATGATGTAAGGCTGGAAGGATGAGGATTACCTCCTTGGGGAGGAGCCTGTGTTTGGAGCTGCTCTTCCCGCCCCCAGGTTCAGGTATCTAACAGTTGGTGCTAATCCTTGTTTCCCAGGTGGGGTTGGGGAGAGGACAGTGTGTTGTGTGTACCTCTCCAGGATCCCGCACAAGGCCTCTGAGCGGGCGTAATGTTGAATAAATGAATGAAAATGTGAGCGAATGAATGAGTGGATGGATGGATGAGAAGGCATGAAAAAATGTGCCATTTTGTGGAATGCATTCTGGGATTTATTATGTAGATTTTGGAGATCCAGCAAAGGTTTTTTGAAATGATCAGACTTAGGTTTAATGGAATCAAAATAAAGGAGGACCCTGACCTGTTACTCTGACACACCAGCTCATTTCACCATTTTGACTTTTTTCTGAGTTCTCTTGAGTCTTATCCATGACCACACATGTTTCTTACCTAGGTGTGTTCACCCTGAAGTTGACCCCTGGGAAGGTGGAGGTGGGAAACTACCTGATTGGGGGGTGAGGGAGGAAGGGTGCCCAACGTAGATGAGAGGCTGTCACCATTGTCCAGAGAAGCAGGGGCTGGAGTCTGGATGGGCTTGGGGCCAGACCAGAGAGGGTCAGTGGGGCTGAGAGGCCACCAGGGGCCTATGTGCACAAAGCTCCTGCAAAGGGCAGCTCCCACCCACCAAGGACCTGAGCAGACACCTGGTCTGCAAATAGGCGACTGGATGGGGCTTTCCTATGAGTACCTTCAGAGTTTACTTTTAGGGATTTGCATTTGAGGTCTGGAACTAATTAACCACTTTCTAGATCTCTGGGCCTGTGCCCAAGAGGTCCCTTCCCAGCTGCCCAAGCGACAGGCCCATCTTCTTGGGCTTTTCAAGAGCTCAGAGGCCCAGGTTGTTGAGAAACACCTCAAGAACAGATTCGAGCCCTCAGATGCTCTAGGGACCACAGTTCCCACTGGAGAAAGGAGTTAACATGGCAGGCCCGACCCCACTTTCCTTCGAAAGGCCCAATTGTGTTTTCGTGCTTGGCTGGTGTCCAGGAACTTGGCTGGTCAGCATTTTCCTACACTGATCTGGAACTTTCCCTAAATGTTCAAGGTGGCTCACTGTGGTTTGTGCTGACTACCTGCGTTCCTCTCGGGAGTGTGGAATTTTGGTATAGACTAGACAGAGGGAGCATGTGTGACCAGTCCTCAGTAAAAACATTGGTCTTGATGAGATTCCTAGGGCAGAAACATCACACAGGATGCCCGTCTTCCCAAGTGGGGGAGGAGTGAGCTCTGTGTGAGCCCTGGCAGGAGGGAGAGCGCATGAGGAAGTCCACGTGAGGATTCCTCCAGACTCTGCCTGTGTCTTTTCCCCGGGGGATCCAGCAGTATATCTTTACCATCCTGTCCTAATAAATCTTAGCTCTGAGCACAGCTCTGTCCTGAGTGTTCTAATGAATCTCTGAACAGGGGGGTCGTCTTGGGGACATCTGACTGACCCGCCACTATCAGCTTCTGCTTCTTCCGGGCTGTGTGTGTCTGAGGATGAGGAGCCTGCACTGTGCTCCTGTCTCTACCCACTTCTCTTCACTTGGGCCTGTTGCACTTGATGGATGCTGAAGGCCAGTTTGATGGTGCTGTGAGGAGAGGCCAGGCAAAATTTATCTCACAGATAAATGCTGTTCTCATAGAACCTGGGGCTCACATGTCTAAGAAAGGGTACTGCTCAAGTACAGGTATCGAAATCAGCGGCCAGGGCCAAGGTGAAGGCCATTACCAAGGTGAGGCTGATGGGAATGAGTCCCTCCTCCTGCCTTCCCACTTCCTCTTAGCGCCTCCACTGGCAAAACCTTGCAGGAGTCTAGGTGGTACATGACCCTTCTGGCCCCACAGAACAGACTATGGGATAGATGTTGGGGGTGAGAGTCCTAGTTTATTCCCTGGCATGGTCTGCCCCTATGGTAATTCAGTGTCCTTACACACCCTGCCATACACATTTGTGAGCTTTCAGATGACTTGTGTGTTCCTCTAACAAGACACAGTTGTCCTTTGTACAAATGAAGGGGCTGTGTCCTCTAAAAGGGGGCGGGCACATCTCAACAGTCACTGTAGCCATACCTGTCAAAATTAATCATTAGTTTATTTTTTTATTTTTATTTTTAAAAAATTTTTAATTTTTTTAAGTCAATCTTTACACCTAATGTAGGGCTTGAACTTTTAACCCCAAGATCAAGCGTCACATGCTTTACTGACTGAGCCAACCAGGCACCCCAAAACTAATTATTCTTTTAATTCAGTTATGATTTCACCTATCTATAAAGACCAAATTTTAAAGTTAATTACCACCAATATTTCCGCATATAAAATATGGGAAAGAAGAGCAAAGAAACATGAAATTAATTATTACACACACACACACACACACACACACATTACACACATTTTTATATATACCTATAAACAGACAGGAGAGAAAACAGGCAAAGCAGTCTGGGTTTCCATCACCAGTCACAACTCCACAATTGGTGAATATGATTCTTTTCTCTCGCTTGCTTTCAACTAGGTGGGCTTCTTTATTGATAGGTATTCCAAACCTCCATTCTGGAGACCTGAATCCACAAGGGTCCCATCTTTTTTGGTTACAGTAGTTTTCCATTAACTTGCGGTAGACGCAGAAGTCCCAAGAAGTACTGCAGAGAATCCCATGATTGCGGCCTGTCCTTCCTGCCTTTCTGTGCAGCCATAACACACTTTCCCCTTGGCAAGCAGGACCAGGAATTCCAGCACACCAGCCCTCTCTTAGCTCTGTTCCAGGAGAGCCTCACTGGCCAAGGAGCTGCCTCACCTTCTGGTTCAGTGGCATCATCATTGTGCCTCCCGGCAGACATTCTCCCTTGAGTACCAAGACTTCTGAACAGCAGAGATCAAATCTACGAGGGTGGAAAGAAAAGTCCTGTGAGTGAACAATTAAATGTCATGGGAAGAGCCACTTCCTTTCCACCCCTTGATTCCAGACCCTTATATTCTGGCTACGGGGGAAACAATACTTTGTGTTGGTCACTGATCCAAAGTATGGACTGCAGCCTGGCAGTCAGAATCCTGCCTTCCTGGGCATTGTCTTAACAAATGCCATCACTTTTAGTTTTCCACCTTCTCCCCCTAAGCCGATCCCACCCTGCCACTTCTTCACAATCTCTTATGCTGGCTCCTTCTCTTTTCACCAGCCTCACCATGCAGGCCTTAATCCCTCATTCTCTTTTCTTCCTTTTACACTCCGTCCCCAGGTGATCTCATCTAGTCTCAGTGCTTTAAATACCTTGATTCCCAAATTTACATTTCCAGCCCTGCCTTCTCACCCTGAAATCCAAACCTACCGGTATAGCCAACCCTCTACTCAAGAGCTCCACTTGGGGCGTCTGGGTGGCTCAGTTGGTTGAGCGTCTGCCTTTGGGTCAGGTCACGATCCCTGCGGTCCTGGGATCAAGCCCCACATCTGGGTCCCTGCTCAGCAGGGAGTCTGTTTCTCCCTCTCTCTCTGCTCCTCTCCCTGCTCGTGCTCTTTCAAATAAAAACAAAACAAAACAAAGAGCTCCACTCACATCTCAGATAGACTTCTCAAAATGAACATGTCCAAAACTGAGCCCTCGATCGTCTCTGGACACTCTCCCCCTCCCCCTCCCTGTGCTGCTGCACAGCTCTGCCTCTCCCCCTGGTTCCCCCATGTCATTTACTGCTGCAGACACTCATACGGTTGTGCTTAGATCTATAATCTTGGGATTATCCTTGCTTTCTTTTCTTATACTCCATCTCCAAGCCCTCAGCAAGTGCTATCATCTTCATCTTCAAAATAAATCCGTAGTCTGACTAGTACTTAGTGCTCTGCTGCTGCCCGCCACCCCCACAAGGCATCATTTCTTTTGTTTGAATCATTTAGTACAACAGCCCTTGACCTGGTCTCCCATCTCTGCCTGTCTGGAGTCTGTGTTGGATACAACAGCCACGGTGATCCTTTAAAAATGTTTCTTCCTTGTACTCGTCGCCACCCAACATAATTTACATTTATTTGCTTATGGCATTAAAATGTCCCCTTGTGTTGAAACATAAGCTGCATGAGAGTCGGGACTTTATTGCTTTGCTCACTGCTGTCTTCCCAGCGTCTAGAACAGTCCCTGCCCCGTTGTAGGTTTTCGGTAATTATTTGTTGAATAAATGAATAAACACAACATTTTCTTTACGCCTTGCAATAACCCTTTGAGGACATTAAAACTCACAGTGAGTAAGTCACTTGACTAAATTCCCTGGGTTGTTAAGTGGCAGATTCAGGATTTCAGCTGTCTTTTGAGTCCAAAGTTGTAGGTCTTAACGCTCTCCTAGACCCTTCCTTATTTGTATTTACTTCCCAGGCCACTTGGGCCCAAAGAGAATATTTCCCCAGGATCAGAAACGAAGGACGTAGACCTCTATTTAAGAAGCTTTACTTTAGTCACTGGCAGGATACATTTCACAAGCCTGTGGTTGGTGTCTCTTGTGAGTGGGATTTCCCTCGCTCTTCAGCTACTGGTCTTTCCATGCTAGACTTCTCTGGTTTCCTAACAGGCCACTCCCTCAGAGGGTCACATGCAAGCAGAGACCTTGGATATCATTAGTATGCGGTCGTCTGGGCAGCCAGGGTAGAAGGCAATCCTGATTCCATACCCATGTCTGTGCAGGGGTCAAATCGTAGAGAAAGCTGCTCAGATCCCGAGGAATTCAGCTAAATGACCTCCATGCCTCAGGACGTGAGTCTCTATATTTGCCTCCCTGGAAAAGCGTCTTAGCTGAAGAATTTTTATTTGAGGGCAAAGTGAATGTTTCATAGATTCAGGCTGACGTGTGTGAGAATGATTGTCTATTTGAGGATTTCAGCTTTTAAACAGAGGCACAATTTGTCAATTTTGGTTTTGGTTTTACAAGCACTATCTTTTCCGAAGACTAAATTTGTGTGAGCACGAATGTACTAATGAAACATGACATTTTCCTCTATGAAATGCACCTTCTCCGGGGAAGGGTTTTAAAAGAGTTCATAAAACTTCTCATGGCATTTGGGAAAGCACATCATTATATCTATAGATGTTTGAAAGCAGGACTAAAGCCCTCATGGTGGAAAAGTACCCAGAGTAATTTAAACTATTAACATCAGAAGTCTAATCAGAATACAGAATTAGATGGGAGAAGTAAAGGGTTACACATTCTTCCCCCTCTTCTGGTTTCTGATAATGGACCAACTTGCCAACGTAAGAAATTCCCATTATGGCAATATTCACAATTTAATTTTCGGGTTGACACACACTTGACTCAGTTTTATCCTAAGCAGCTCAAAAGAACAATCTGTCTTTTAAACATCTGAGCCTGTAGATTTAGTCAAAATCCAAACCTCATGGCGTTCTTGCATCTTCCTGTAATAGAAAATTGGTAATATTAATACTAATGTTTTTTGCTGTTAGTCTCCAAATTGCTTATTATCATAACAACTCTTTCTAAGGCCAAGGAGAAGGCTTTTCTAAGAGAAAGAAAAATGCAGGGAGAACAGTTACATTTCAAAGCATTTTTGAAGAGCTGGAATCTTGAAAGGAGAAACTAATTAATAAAAAAGTCCTGTTAAAAGCAGGATTACTTTCGGAGAGCTAATACATGCAATTTAAAGTGTTTTTAACAAAAGGTATTGTTACAAGGTTTTTCCATCTGTCTGAAAGTGATTGAAGAGTAACCAGAAAAATCCCAGAGGGAGTGTTAGTCCATGGGGTTATAAGATAGTGGGGAAAAAAAAAATGTAAACCTCGTTTTTTTCATACTAATTTCAGTGTTAGAATATTTTTTAGAAATCCTGAGGATAAGCTATTTCTTGGAAAACAAATATGATGGATTCATCCCCTCCCCATTATTATATTTTGCTGCAGCCTCTAAATGCCTCGTATTCTGTGGACAAGTAGAAATTAAACAAGCTGCAGGAGCCCGGGTGGCACAGTGGGTTAAAGCCTCTGCCTTTGGCTCAGGTCGTGATCTCATGGTCCTGGGATTGAGCCCTGCATTGGGCTCTCTGCTCAGCAGGGGAGTCTGCTTCCCCCTCCCTTCTCTCCCTCTGCCTGCCTCTCTGCCTACTTGAGATCTCTCTCTCTCTGTCAAATAAATAAAATCTTAAAAAAATATTTAAAAAAAGTAATTAAACATGCTGATTAATCCATTCATACATTTGAGGGAGCCCCACTCCCCTGGGGCCTGATCATGGACTTTGGGGTTGGCAGGGGTGGTGTCTGGATGGGGAAGTCACCGTGGGCGCGGGGGCTCAGGAGCATCCCAGCTGGTCCCAGGGCATGTCAGACTTTCTGGGCCTCGAGTCCAGACAGCAGGGCTCCCCACGATGGAGGCTCTCGGGAATGAGGGGGGCTCCTTCCTGCCCCTCTGCAATCACTTGAGATGCTCACTGAGATCTGCCTAATGAGATAAGGGGCTCTTCTCACTGACCTCCCCCCGCCCCAATTTTTGTATATTTCTCCATTTTATGTATTCCCAGTCCCAGCCAATTAAGGGTGAAGGTGATGGGCTTCTTTTGTGAACCAGGCTCTGAGGGTCCAATCTCAGGTCCTAGGGACAGATTTGGCAGGAGGTTCTCTCTTGGCCCAGTCAAGGAGGTATCTGTGACCCTCTCCTCCCCACCACTGGGCTCTGCACGGTGACAGGCATTGACAGCAATGAGTTCTCCCATTGATACAGCACATCATCTCACGTGCTCCTCAGCAACACTCCTGTGGGCCAGCGGTGTCAGCCTTCTTTAGATTGCAATGCAGGACAGAAAGGTGGGTGACTTTCCTGAGGTCCAGCAGGAGCAGGAGGTGCAGTGTTGCCCGACCCACCCGCTGTCACCACCCCTCGGATTACCATCAGCATGGGTGACTTGTGTTTGCTCCCTCACATAGCAATTGGGAGACACAGGTACAAATAACACTTCTGTGTATGTGCCAATTTAAAAACATACTTCCTCCGTTTTAAATTATTCCATGCTCCCCTTTTCATTCCGAGCTCTTTCTCACATTAGAGCCTTTGTGCGAGCACTTCCTTCTGCCCTAATGCTTTTCCTTTAGAACTCATGGAAAGAACCTACTAATCCTAACTGTCATTGCTTCGAGAGGCCTTCCTGGATGCCCCCCCCACCCCTGTTGAACCCACTCCCCAGACACTATCATATCCCTGTTTGATTTTTTTTTCATAGAAGGAATCACAGCCTGATTTTTAAGTTTGCTGTATCATTGTCTGTGTTACCACCAGAATGCAGTCTCCAGGAAGGCTGGTTCTCCGCAGGAACTAGACTAGTACCCGAAACATGCCACGGGCTCAATAAATGTGTATTGAATAGATCTCTTGGCTAAATTAATGAATATGGGATTATAATGAGAAATCCACCAGCTTATGTCAAGAAGAATATTCAATTTTCTACCCTGATGCCTATGAGCAAGTTACCTTTTCTTTCCCCACGCAGTGACTGTGACTGCTCTAATTGTATGCCATTTGCATTTGTTGAGTACCTACTGTGTGCCAGGCTGGGCATTCTGGTGTATGTCATCTCTGCTCTCCAGGCAGCTCAAGGAGAAAGGCCCCTGCTGGGTCAGAGCCACCTGGTTTTTTACTAACTAACACACACACACACACACACACACACACACACACAGACACACACACACACAGACACACACACACACACACACACACACACACACACACACACAGACACACACACACACACACACACACACACACACACACACACACACGGCTCCTCCGTCTTTCCCGCTTCCTTCTCTAGGTGGTGTCAAGGTTTCTCTTGTCTTCATGGGCTCTGAACTAGTGGAGTTCTGCTTTCCTGATGTCTGACTGTATGTGGAGGGCCTTTTCCTCCCCTGCTTACTCTGTGTGCTTGTGGGGGGTGGTCCTCATGG
This sequence comes from Ailurus styani, assembly GCA_002007465.1. Classification (NCBI taxonomy): domain Eukaryota; kingdom Metazoa; phylum Chordata; class Mammalia; order Carnivora; family Ailuridae; genus Ailurus; species Ailurus styani. Next base: position 1,827,733 of record LNAC01000111.1, on the reverse strand, counting down.
TTGCTGGTACTAGTCGAAAGGATAGTACTACAACCCCCTTTTGTCTGAAGACCAGAAGTGCTGGGACCTCTGTCATTAGAAAGACAGCTGAAAGCTTTGAAGTACGTGAGGGAAAGAGTCTCCTGGGGGGGCATGTGATCATTACACAGTGGATGTGTGTACTTAGTGACAAGCCAGCACACTCCTGAGTGTCGAGCCAGTGTGTGTAGAAGAAGGAAACTGAAGCGAAGTAGCAGACCCCCACGGACCCCCACGGGCAAGCCCTTCACTCACAGAGGGGGACGGAAGTCCCTCGCAGTATGGCCCCCCGGAGCTTTGGGACAGGCACCACCCTTCCCCTAGTGGGGCCCCTGTTGCTGCTGTATCATTGTCTTGCACTGTAATTGTGTTACAGTGATTACAGAAGTTTTATTATGTTCTTAACTGTTCTGGAGGCAACAATCAGAATTGTACTGTAGAAAAATGATAGTAAAAGCAAAACAAGAAAGTTCAGGCCCTGAGAGGACCGTGGGAGTTTGCATCTTGCCTGCCCTGTTTTCTTATTGCTCCTGTCCCTCTCTCCCAGCCCTTATCAAACTTGGCCTTGAATTATGGCCCCTTTTACTTATATCTTCCTCCCTCACTAGATTGTGAGTCCCCGGAGGCAGAGAGGATGTTTTATTTATTTCCTGGCCATAGCTCAGTGCCCATAATAGGCTCTAGATAAGCATTTGTTGATTTGCATGGAATTAAAGTTCGGTATCTGGAAAAGTCACTTAAATTGGAGAATTCGGAGTGGAGGTCGATGAGCTGAATCTGAATTCCCCCTTGCTGTTGGACTTCGTGAGATGTCAAATTAAGGACCTGAGTTGGTTAATCAGGGGATCTTGGTGACTTTTGAGTCAGAGAGGCTCGAGTGGCTGGAATGTCGAGAAGCTATCCTAAGTTTAGAAGAGGAAGGTGAGCAGATGCTAGGGCAGTTGAGCCAGGAGGAGACATCCGCACTGTGGGAGGGACCCCCCCATGGCCCCAGCTTGTTCGGTGCTGCTCTGCTTCCCTGGGCAGTCTTGCTGGGCCTCCTGAAGCCAGACAGATGGGTTGAAGATGCCACGCCTGAGCTCACGGCGAGGCCTTCAGACGGGAGGCAGAAGTCTGCTCTCTCCTCAGCTCGGCCTCACGGCTCTGGAGGGCTGTGATAGGGGGAACCCCATCTCCATGGGCCTCCCTAGATGCTTTGCCTTCACTTTGAAATCTGGATAGGGAATTCATTCCTCTGATCTCTGCTGACTGAACTGCATCGATTTGTCGTCTTTCACCTTTTTCTTTCCTTTTTCTATTTCTTTTAGCTCTTTTGGGCTTGTCCTCTGGACAAAATCATTTATTCACCCATTCATTCATGAATGAGAAGTTCGGGCCTTGGGATTACACAGCTATGAGGTTTAATGCTGTCTCAGGCCCTCTGTCAGTCAGGTTGGGCTAGGCTATGCTGCAGTGAAAATCCCCAGTCTCAGGGGCTTAACCCCTGAGAAGGTTTACTTCACTGTCTTGTGTGATGTCTACTGGGGCTGGGAGCTGTCCTCCAGATCACAGGACCTTGACTGGAGGGGTAGTCTCCACTTGCTGTGTCACTGGGTACTGAGGCAAGAGGGAGGGAATGTGGCCAATCATGCATTTCTTTTATGGTCTTTCTCCTGGAAGTGACACACATTGCTTCCTCCTGAGTTTTATTGTCCAAGTCAATTCCCGAGACTGCAGTCCCACCAAGGCCCTGGAAGAACTGGAATGTTAGCCCAGAGCTCTGATGGCTAAAAAGCCATTTGCAGTAATCTGTGTGACCTTAGATCGTCAGGACACTTGGTGTCAGCCTCAGTTTTATCTGTGTATTGTAGTACTATCTGAAATAAGGCTCTTTNTGACAGATGTTGGCGAGGTTGCGGAGAAAGGGGAACCCTCCTACACTGTTGGTGGGAATGCAAGCTGGTGCAGCCACTCTGGAAAACAGTATGGAGGTTCCTCAAAAAGTTGAAAATAGAGCTACCCTACGACCCAGCAATTGCACTACTGGGCATGTACCCTAAAGATACAAAGATAGTGACCNCACAAAGGTAGTGATCCTCAGGGGCACGTGCACCCGAATGTTTATAGCAGCAATGTCCACAATAGCCAAACTATGGAAAGAACCTAGATGTCCATCAACAGATGAATGGATAAAGAAGACGTGGTATATATATACAATGGAATACTATGCAGCTATCAAAAGAAATGAAATCTTGCCATTTGCAACGACGTGGATGGAACTAGAGGGTATTATGGGTATACCCATATGGGTATTATGCTGAGCGAAATAAGTCAATCAGAGAAAGACAATTATCATATGATCTCTCTGATATGAGGAACTTGAGGGGCAGGGTAGGGGGTTGTGGGGGGAAGGGAGGGAAAAATAATGAAACAAGATGGGATCAGGAAGGAGACAAACCATAAGAGACTCTTAATCTCACAAACCAAACTGAGGGTTACTGGGGGTGGGAGGGTAGGGATAGGGTGGCTGGGTTCTGGACATTGGGGAGGGTTTGTGCCATGGTGAGTGCTGTGAAAGGTGTAAGCCTGATGATTCACAGACCTGTACCCCCGGGGCAAATAATAAAAAAAAATGAAAAAAAATGAAATAAGGCTCTTTGGCTGTTGTGGGGATTTAAAAAGATGATGCATGGGTATCAGTTACCTAACTGTGTAACAAACAGTGGTGACTTACACAAGTACTTCTTCAGCTCCCAATTCGACAATGTAGACAGGGTCCATCTGGACAGTTTTTCTGGGCTTAGCTGGGCTCTCTCTGGTTTTTTTTGTGTGGCTAACTCTAAGTCATCCTGGTGACTGTTTCTGGAGGTTGTCTGACTGTCAGGTGTCTTTTGTGGCATCTTTCATTCTTTAGCAGGCTAGCCCAGGCTTATTCTCATGATTGCAGTGAGGCAACCAAGAAAGAGAGCACAAGAAGAGAAGAGGTCTCGAAGCCAAGGTTTGGAATTCCATATAGGATCATGTCTTCTGGATCATATCAGCCAGCAAAGAAAGTTCACGAAGTTGATCCAGATTGAAAGGGTCTGGAGATAGGTTCTACATCTTTTTGGTTAGAGTGGCGAAGCCACAGTAAAAAGCTTGTGGAGACAGAGTTGGACCATTTGTGAAATTAGTGGACCGCCGTCTGCCCTCTGGGCAAAATTATTCACATCGCTTTTATGTGCAAAATATACTCATTCCCTGTGTTATCCAGTGATGTCATAATGCTCAAAATCCAGGATCTTGTGATCTACATAAAACCCAGAGGTAGCACTTTTGATCTGGAACCCTAATGAACAAAAAAGGCAAGCGATCTGTCTCCCACATACCTAACTTTCGGTGATGATACAGGGACAGCAAAGCAGGATGGTGTAATAGCAGGAATAGTCCCATTTGAAACTAACCAGCCTCTAGTCCACAATAATCCTGAAATCCTTCTGGGAAAAAACGGGGCCTAGACTCCCCACTCTGGGGCAGGGAGTGTTCCTTGATGAGGCCCTGGTTCTGGAAATGGTTTCCCACAGCTCTTGGCTCCACCATCTGGGCCCTTGGCTCCGAGGCATGCTTTCTTGGCCATCACACTCCATGGCTACTGGGGAGGAAATGGTCTGTGTTGGTTCTAGAGTAGTTTCCTCAGCCTGTCCTCTGGCATAGAGGGTCAGGGATCCAGACACCTTTCTGCGTTCGGAAGAGCCTTGCTTCCTTTTGGCCCTGGCTGATGGCGCTTTACGACACAACTCATGTTACCAACATCATGGCGTTTCCGTATATTTCATGATAGCCTCCTGCATGCTTGAAAGCCACACTCACAATTATTTCAGTGTCTCCCCGTCTCTCTAGAGTCACTGCTGTGTTGAGATTAGGCTACTATAGGATCTCGCCTTTAAGCGTCCTAAAGCCCATTTGTTCATCTGGAAAACTCTACTGGGAAGTGTGCTTATTCTTTCACATGTCATAACAAGAGATCTTAGAGCTGCACGCTGACTTGAACAATGGCCCCAAGCTTCATTATTTTTCACAGCTTTGTTGGGGAATACTTGACATCCAACAAAGGGCACGTATTTAAAATCTCAGTTTTGACATATGTGTATGCCTGTGACATCATTACCACAATCAAGATAATGAATGTATGCATCATACCCCAGAACCTTTTGGGGGCCTTTTGTATCACTTCCCTCTTACCCCCTGCCCCATCCTGGACAAGTACTTTCTGCTCTCTGCTGCTGGAGGTTAGTTCATATTGAGCAAATTGAATACGATTGCTTTTGCTAGGCTTTCATATAAATGGAATTGTATAGTTTGTATAGGATTTTGTTTTGCTTAAATTCTTTTGCTTAGCAAATTTATTTTGAGATCATCCCTAGTGCTGCATTTATCAATACTTCATTCCTTTTTATTGCTGAGTAGTGTTACATTACATAGATGGAGCAACATTTGTTCATCCACTCATCTATTTACACATACTCTGGTTGGGTCAAGTTTGGGGCTGTTACCTTTAAAGCTGCAGTGAATATTCACATACAAACTTTTTATTTCTCCTGGTTAAATACCCAGGAGTAGAGTGGGTGGGACACATGAAAGCTATATAGTATTGTTTATAATTTAACATTCCTAACTGTAGCTGGAGACTTCCAGTGGGTCTCCATCCTTCCTAACACTCAGTATGGCAGTCTTGTAAATTTCAGGCACTCTGGAGGTGTGTAATGTATCTCATGGTGGTTTAGATTTGCATTTCCCTAATGACTAAAGATGTTGACTATTTTTTCAAGTGCTTAATTTCCATCCATGTATCTTCTTCTAGAAAATGTCTGGTCAAAGTTTTGCCCATNTTTTTTTTTTTTTTTTGGTAGTTTTGAATCTGGCTATTTATTTATTTATTTATTTATTTATTTATTATTTTAAAAAATTAACATATAATGTATTATTTGCCCAGGGGCACAGGTCTGTGAATCATCAGGCTAACACATTTCACAGCACTCACCATAGCACAAACCCTCCCCAATGTCCATAACCCAGGCACCCTATCCCTACTCCCCACCTCCCAGCAATCCTCAGTTTGTTTCATGAGTTTAAGAGTCTCTNTTTTTTTTTTTTTTTGGTAGTTTTGAATCTGGCTATTTATTTATTTATTTATTTATTTATTATTTTAAAAAATTAACATATAATGTATTATTTGCCCAGGGGCACAGGTCTGTGAATCATCAGGCTAACACATTTCACAGCACTCACCATAGCACAAACCCTCCCCAATGTCCATAACCCAGGCACCCTATCCCTACTCCCCACCTCCCGGCAATCCTCAGTTTGTTTCATGAGTTTAAGAGTCTCTTGTGGTTTGTCTCCCTCCTGATCCCATCTTGTTTCATTATTTTTCCCTCCCTACCCCCCATGACCCCCCACTCTGCCTCTCAAATTCCTCATATCAGTGAGATCATATGATAACTGTCTTTCTCTGATTGACTTATTTCACTGAGCATAATACCCTCTAGTTCCATCCACGTCATTGCAAATGGCAAGATTTCATTTCTTTTGATGACTGCATAGTATTCCATTGTATATATACCACGTCTTCTTTATCCATTCACCTGTTGATGGACATCTAGGTTCTTTCCATAGTTTGGTTATAGTGAACATTGCTGCTATAAACATTTGGGTCCATGTGCCCCTTCGGATCACTACCTTTGTATCTTTAGGGTACATGCCCAGTAGTGTGATTGCTGGGTCAGAGGGTAGCTCTATTTTAAACTTTTTGAGGGCCCTCAGTGCTGTTTTCCAGAGTGGCTGCACCAACTTGCATTCCCACCAACAGTGTAGAAGGGTTCCCCTTTCTCCACATCCTCGCCAATATCTGTCGTTTCCTGACTTATTAATTTTAGCCATTCTGACTGGTGTGAGGTGGTATCTCACTGTGGTTTTGATTTGTATTTCCCTGATGCCGAGTGATGTTGAACACTTTCATGTGTCTGTTGGCCATTTGGATGTCTTCTTTGCTAAAGTGTCTGTTCATGTCTCCTGCCCATTTCTTGATTGTATTATTTGTTCTTTGTTATTGAGTTTGAGAAGTTCTTTATAGATTTTGGATACCAGCCCTTTATCTGATATGTCATTTGCAAATATCTTCTCCCATTCTGTCAGTTGTCTTTTGGTTTCATTGACTGTTTCCATTGCTGTGCAAAAGCTTTTGATCTTGATGAAGTCCCAATAGTTCATTTTTGCCCTTGCTTCCCTTGCCTTTGGTGATGTTTCTAGGAAGAAGTTGCTGCGACTGAGGTCGAAGAGGTTGCTGCCTGTGTTCTCCTCAAGGATTTTGATGGATTCCTGTCTCACATTGAGGTCTTTCATCCACTTTGCGTCTATTTTTGTGTGAGGTGTAAGGAAACGGTCCAGTTTCATTCTTCTGCATGTGGCTGTCCTATTTTCCCAACACCATTTGTTGAAGAGACTGTCTTTTTTCCACTGGACATTCTTTCCTGCTTTGTTGAAGATTAGTTGACCATAGAGTTGAGAGTCCATTTCTGGGCTCTCTATTCTGTTCCATTGATCTATGTGTCTGTTTTTGTAAATTTTTGCGCATTTTTAAGTGGAATTGTTTGAGAGTTTGTATTGAGACTTCTTTATATATTGTGCATACAAGTTCTTTATCAGATAGATGACTTCCACATGTTTCTTCCCAGTCTGTGGCTTGTCTTTTAATTCTTTGATCATGTTTTAGAAGAACAGAAGCACTTAATTTTGATGGAGTCCACTTTGTCAGTTTGTCCTTTTAAGGCTTATATGTTTACCATTGTGTCTATGATCTTTACCCAAGGTCATGGAGATTTTGTGCTATGTTTTCTACTAGAAATTTTGTAGCTTTAGGTTTTGCATTTATAGGTCTGTGATCCACTTGGCTTAAATTTTTTTGTATGACGCAAGATATGGACCAACGTTCTTTTTCTTTTTATTTGTTAAATAATTGCTTGTGGATATCCAGTTGTTCCAGCCCATTCGTGGGCAGACTGCCCCTCACCTGATGGATTGTCTTCACAACCGGAGTATGTCTTTATCTGGAGGTCAGTGGGAAGCTTTTGGTGACTCTTAATTGAGAACAGAGAAGCTCAGCCTAGCACTTCCAAGTCCTTCTGGGTTTAACAGGGAGATCAGCCTGGAGCATGGAGTAGGTGGGGCTCTAGTCCCGGGAATACCCATCCTTTCTGGAGAAAAGCTAGTGAAATCAGATCCTCAGGATTATTGCTTGAGCTGGGGATGATCTCTTCTGGACTTGCTTTGGTATCAAAGTGTGAGGGTGGGTATTTGAGATAACATAATAACAAGATCCTTTACATCTTCCAGAGCCTCTGTAGCAGCCTGACCCAAGGTGGGGGGGGTGCAGCTGCTCAGAGGATAGGACCTACTCCAGCCCTTCCTGACCCCAGACCATGACAGGACTGTCACACTTTTCTGCCACCGTCCTGTGAAATCACAAAAGCATAGTCCTCCTGAGTACTTTGGTTTTGGGTAGAAACAGGCCAGGCTGTGAAGAAGCACAGGGAGGATGAGACTCTTGGCTGCAAGGTCACTGCCTGGAGCCTTACTTCCATACTCGGTCTCTGATTTGGGGCCTTCTTTCGCCCCACCCACTTGCCAGGAAGACCTGGACCTGAGTAGTTGACTGCCCGCCCCTCCCCCCCCCACCAGAACGAGTATTTACAAGAGGAGCCAGGGAAGGGTCTATGGTGCCCAATCCTAGTGAGTGACCTCAGGCTGTTGAAGAAGCAGTTTTGGAAAAGGGATTTTTCTGGTGCTATTGAAATCCTCTCAGCGAGGCCTCCAATTATGCTACCTATATGAGGCTCTAATTATTAAAATATCCTGAATTGTGATGCTAATAGCAAATTTGTTAAATGGGAATGAATTTTTAATGTCATAATTTGCCTTTTGCTTTTCATCTGATTCATTTTCTTTCTAGATGTCATTTCCTAAGAGCAAATGACTGTTAGAAACATTTCTTGCCCTTTCTGTTTGTCACATATTTAGTTAGATTTCATTATATCTTGGAATTTGGGGGGACTTGTCTAAGAGCAGCATGCCTGATGGGCTCATGCTCATTTGTTGGGGTGCCAGCTGACACCACCCCCCGAGAATCACAGCCTCCCCTCCAGCTTGCTGATGCCACAAGGCAGAGCACGTGGGACTGGGTTGGAACTGGAGGTGTCACCCACGAGGGGCCCAGGTGTCTCCAGGCCCAGCCAGTCTGTTGTGGCTCATGAGGTCATGTTAGCAAAACCAACCATCAGAAGGTCTCACAAACCCCTGGCCGCTCGGGCTTTTGGCCTTTCCTGCGTATTTTAGCAGGTCCCTGGGTGTACCTCTTGGGCTTCTAGATTAGTTTATGCCCGCAGCTTGCAGAGCCTGATGGAGATGGATCTGTGTGGCGTCTGTGTCAGAGGAGAGGAGTTGCTTCTCTCTTCTCTACACATTTGGCGGCTGGTTCAGGAATGCCAGCAGTTAGTGAAACACATTGATGTTTTGAGTTACAACCCTCTCCTGGTCACGATAAAGGAATTGGTGAAGGTCTGATTTCCATGGCATCCACATGCCTCTATTCAGAATCACTCCTACCCTCTGGCTTGTGCAGCTCCACCTTCCTACGGGATGAGTGGTCTTCCAGCGAGTCCTGCTGTCCCTGGTGGAATGGGCTTGTGCTGACCCCGCAGCCCTGTCTGTAAAGGCACTGTCAGTGACTGGCCCAGGGTAGTGAGCCCAGCTCAGGAGTAAATTCCGGTATGTAGCATACAGCCCATAAATACAGTCAAGTGTTGGAAATCTTCCTTAATGTTAGGTTAATCAAGTTAGGACAAATTTGGCCAGTGCTGTCACAAGGAATCTCTTGGCCAGTCACTGGTTCGCTCGCCACAAATATGGAAGTGAGAGGAGATGTCAGGCATGGAAGGTGAAGTGAGTCTCTGACTAATCTGGGCATCATGATTCCCAATGAATAGAATTTTGTTTGTTCATTTCACAAATATGTATTAAGTATCAACTGTGTGACAGGTACCATTCTAAGTGAGTGGACATAGAAGTGAGCAAAACAGATAAAGATCTCTGCCCTCCTGGGGTTTATATTGCAGTAGAAAAAAAAGATAAGAAACAAGTGCTATGGAAAATATGTCAGATGAGGATAGGTACTAGGAGAAAAGATGCAGCAGGGAAGGAACCAGGACTGGGAGCGAGGATGTTAGACCTGTAAGTAGTCAGGATGATGCTGGAGCAGAGACTTTTTGAGGTGAGAGAGCCTTGCAGATGGCTGGGCAAGAGCACTCCAAGGAGACGAACAGCTAGTGCAAAGGTCCTGGGATGGAAACAGGCCTGGTAAACTTAATTCGCTCAACTGAAGCTGAGTCGAGGAGAGTGGTAGGGGATGAGGTTGAAGAGAGTTTTATGGGCTATTTTAAGGACTTTGCTTTGAGGCTGGGTGATATGAGAAGACAAAGGAGGTTTAGAGAGCTAGAGAGACATGATCCATTTTTTATGTTTTAATAGGACCATTCCAGTTGTGGCGTTAAAATGAGACTGTAAGAGGACAAGGTAAGACTCAGAAAGAAGGCCATGACAAAAATTTAGGCAGGTTTTGCTTCTCTTCCTTTTGACTAAGATCAAGTTTAAAAATTTAGGCAGGGGGCGCCTGGGTAGCTCAGTGGGTTAAAGCCTCTGCTTTCGGCTCAGGTCATGATCTCAGGGTCCTGGGATCGAGGCCCGCATCGGGCTCCCTGCTCAGCAGGGAGCCTGCTTCCCCCTCTCTCTCTGCCTGCCTCTCTGCCTCCTTGTGATCTCTCTCCCTCTGTGAAATAAATAAATAAAATCTTAAAAAAAAAATTTAGGCAGGCAATGGTGGTGGCTTGGACTAGGGTCATAATGGTGGAAGGGATAACCAGTGGTTATACTCTGGACATAGTTTAAAGGTGGGGCCAACAGAGCTTAGCCGATGGGGTGGAAGTGGAATGTGAGAGAAACAGCAAAGTCAGGGGGAGTTGCAAGGGCTTTGCCCTAAGAAACCAGAAGCATGGGGCTTCCCTTTGTTGAGTCAGACGAGTCAGGGAGGAGCAGGCCTGCAGCCGATCAGGAATTAGGTTTTGGACACGCTCAGTTTGCAGTGTCTGGGAGATAACCAATGCAGACGGCAAGTAGGCGGTGGGCTCTGTGAGCTGAGAACTCACGGGTGGAGAGAGGAATTTGGGAATCATCAGCCCTGGGAGGGTCTTTATGGTCAGGGAATTACAGTAGATCAGAATGTAGATGCCAGGGAAGTACTGTTTTTTTAAACATACAACTGCAGCTGTGTTTTCAGCAAGGAAAGGACAGCACGAAAGAAATGCTTCTCAGTGCGGGAACAACTTTCTTAAATTCTGTTCCGTTTCTTTGTGTAGTTGTATGTTTTGATTCTGAATAAAAGGGAAAAAAATTTTCACTGTTAAGGAAGGGAGATTAGCATGGAATTGCTTCAAAATCAGATTCAAACTGTGATTCCCACTTGAGGTGTTTCAGAGAGGAGAACAGCCCAGGAGAACAGCACATTGCCCTAGAAGGTCCTTCTGTGCAGTCATGAAAAGGGGAAATGGCGCTTAGAGCTACCAGGCTTCTGGAAATAGGCTTTTTCTTTTCTTTTTTAAACAGTGAACGGTTGAGAAGAAGCTTTTAACATTTTAAATATCCCTTAACCATGGATATTTATTTCTGTGAACTTATTTACATATAATTAGAATACCTACAGATTTTAAGGGGGAAATCTATCCTATTCTGAGCTATCGAAATACAATGTTGGAGGCTTTTCAGGGAATAGAGAACAATAAAATAGAAGAAAAATATCAGAGTTCAATTTCTTTTATAATTCAGTATTTTCAAGGCTTCCAAATACATTTTTTAAAAGTAGTTATGGGGATGCGGTTCTATATTTTCCATCAATTTTCTAATTAAAACAGGATTTGGAAAGAAAGTGTTTTGCTCGCTGATATGATTCTTTACATTGGAGATGCTATAACATGAGTTTCATAATAGTGTAATATAATATCGGAGCAGCTTGGCTGGTTCACTTGCAGATGAGACTGTGCTGGGTCTTACAAGCTATTCTTTCAGTGATTATCTTTTTTTTTTTAATTGGTGAGAAATACAACATGTAGAATGGTTTGGTGGTTTCTTATAAAACCAAGCATATTCTTTTTTTTAAAAAGATTTTATTTATTTATTTGTCAGAGAGAGAGAGAGAGCACAAGCAGGGGGAGCAACAGAGGCAGAGGGAGAAGCAGGCTCCCTGCTGAGCAGGGAGCCCGGTGCAGGACTCGATCCCAAGACCCTGGGATCATAACCTGATCTGAAGGCAGGCGCTTAACCAACTGAGCCACCCAGGCATCCCAAAACATATTCTTACCATACAATCCAGCAGTCATACTTTTTAGTAGTTACCCAAAGGAAATGGAGACTTAGGTTCACACAAGAACCTGCAAACAGATGTTTATAGAAGCTTTATCCATAATTGCCAAAACCTGGAAGCAACCAATATGTTCTTCAGTAGGTGAATGAATATTTAAACTGTGGTACATCCAGGCAATAGAATATTATTCAGCACCAAAATAAAACAAGCTATCAAGCCACGAAAAGGCATGGAGGAAACTTAAACCAATGTTACTGAACTCTGAAACTATTATATACTGTATGATCCCAGCTATAAGACATTCCAGAAAAGGCAACACTGTGGAGACAGTAAAAGGACCAGTGGCTGCCAGGGGTTGTGGGGAGGGCATGGAGAGATGAGTAGGTGAAGCACAGAGGACTTTTAGGGCAGTGAGCATACTCGGTGTGATACCGTAATGATAGGTGCATGTCACGATGCATTTGTCCAAACGTATAGAATCTACAGTATCAAGAGTGNAATGTTACTGAACTCTGAAACTATTATATACTGTATGATCCCAGCTATAAGACATTCCAGAAAAGGCAACACTGTGGAGACAGTAAAAGGACCAGTGGCTGCCAGGGGTTGTGGGGAGGGCATGGAGAGATGAGTAGGTGAAGCACAGAGGACTTTTAGGGCAGTGAGCATACTCGGTGTGATACCGTAATGATAGGTGCATGTCACGATGCATTTGTCCAAATGTATAGAATCTACAGTATCAAGAGTGAGCCCCAATGCAAGCTGTGGACTGGGGGTCATTGTAATGTGTCCATGTAGGTTTGTCAATTGTAACAAAGATACCACTCAAACAGGTGATGTTGATTATGGGGGAAATGATACCTGTGTAGGAGGCAGGGGTTATGTGGGAAATCTGTATCTTCCCTTCAATTTTGCTGTGAACCTAAAATTGTTCTGAAAAAAATAAAGTCTTAATGAGAAAGGAGGGAAGGAAGGAAGGGAAAAAGGAAGGAAGGAAGGAGAAGGGAAGAAGGAGGAAAAAGAAGAAGGAAGGAGGAATTCTTTATTCCCTTTCCTCTTCCTGATGTGACAAGACAGAATGGAATAGGGTTGATTTCTGAGTCACCATGAAATGTGGCCTGACCTACCTCATTGGAACCCTGATGAGAATAAGAAATAAACTTTTGCTGGGTTCCGCTACTGAGATTTAAGGGTTTAGGCTTTAGGGCAGCATAGTAGAGCCTATCCTAACTAATAAAACTCCTTTCTCAAAGCCACTATCACACTTCATGGAGTCTTAGTCCGTAGTGTGGTTTGGGTCCAAAAGGACACATGACACAGAAAGGAGCCTCATTGGAGTCTGTTTGGGGCCACTGCAATGCTGTGTGTCAATGACAAGATTTCCTGAGTGGTGGTTACCAGGTGGGGGTTGGAGTCAGCCTCTTAGCTCTTGCCAGGTGGACGCATGGTATGCTGATGTGTTTTGGTTTTTGTCATTTGCATGAAATTGAGTTGGTCTCAATCCCTAATCAAGGAGACAGGATCTTCCATAGAAAGAACAACATCTCATATAAAATTGTGTGTATTGGGTCATCTTTCATCCACCTTTGAAGCGATTCATGACTCTCTCAGCTAATAAAACACCTTGCTGAAATAAAATGATCCGTCCAAGCAAATAAAACCTCTGACAGAGTTACTGGATGGCATTTCCTAGGGAGCTATAACTATGATAGCTAGTTCATTGAGAGCTAAGTAGAAAACCCAAACACTGACAAAGCTGCAAAAGAGAAATGGATCACTGTTGGGGGGGAGTCTATGCCAGGAAGCGCTCTGAGGTCATAAAATATATGGACTTTGAGTGCCAGAGGACTTGAAGCGGGCACCCAGGCTGGCTTCTTGCCTTGGGCATGCCATAGCCATCATTCACTCGGCTTCACATGTTTCCAGAGCCTCTCTGTTGCACCCACCTCATGCCAGGCTCCACAGAGGCTGCAGGAGCAGCGGAGCCCGTGTCTCTTAACAAGAGGCCTGAAGATCTGCGGGGGGACATGATGAACTCTGGAAGGGCTAATGGGCTCAGGGAAGAAGATACATGCTAATGGAGTTAAATTAAAAAGGAGGGGCCTGGGGCATCTGGAAGCTCAGTTGGTTAAGCATCTGGCTCTTGATCTTGGCTCAGGTCATGGTCTCAGGATTGTGGGGTGGAGCCCGGTGACCACATGTATGTGGTGGGCTCCGTGCTCAGCACAGAGTCTGCTTGAGATTCTCTCTCTCCTTCTCCCTCTGTCCCTCCCCCAACTCACACTCTCTCTTGTTCTTTCTCTCTCTCAAATAAATCTTAAAAAAAAAAGGAGGGGGCTGCACTCCAGTGAAAATATCAGGGTCCCCCTCCAGTGTTCTCATTGTCAGTATCATCTTCTCTGAGTGGGATGGGGGGGGCTTGATTGGGACCCTTTATAGCATTCTTGACAGATGCTCATTTGATCTATGTTCAGCTGTCTCCAGTGTCTGGGAACTTATGACCTGTCAAAAGCAGGTGTGTTGGACAATTCTTTATATTGAGATGAGAACTGCTTTCATCCAGCCTCTACCTACAGATCTAAGACCTGCCCTTGGGATTAACACAGTGCGAGTCAAATCTCTTTCCCAGCGACCCTGCAGATACCAGCTCCCAGCAACCAGGCCACGTCTCCCACACAGACACACGGCTCCACATGCCTTCTCTGCAGGCTGATCTCCCAGCATAACTCAGAAACACCACCTGGCTTCCAGACACCTCACCTCCTGGATGGCCTCCCTGGCTTGTTACGGGGGCCTGGTGAGACCCCCTCTGCTTCCATCTGGCCTCTAAGCACGCCTCTTGCCCACAGCAGGTGGTAGGGCACTTCCAGCTTTAACAGTCTCATTGCTCAAACTTTGCTCCTGGAGTGAAGTCCCTGGAAAACCCCCATTTCTGACCCAACTCTATCATTGTTCAAGCACCCCAGAAAGGCAGGCTGTGCCATTAACACCACATGTGTGCCAGCTAATCTCATTTTCCTCCTGCTGTCAGTGATAGAAACAAGGCTTGTGTTAACTTTTCTGTTCTCAAGTGAGGAAGCTGCTCTCTGGGCCCCATGGCAGGGTATTGGTGAAGGCTATGGAGATCCTTAATTTTTTTTTTTTTAAAGAGTTAAGGCTCACAGGCATTTGCAAAACTCGCGCCTTGAGTGTGTATGCATTCCTCGTGTGGCAGCTTCCTCCAGGGATAATTGTGCTACCATAGTGCAGTGTCAAAACTGGGAAAATGGTGTTGACACAATACATTTTAACTCGGTTACAGACCTTACTGGGACTTTACCAGCGTTCCTGTATATGCACGTGTGCGCATGTGTGTATAGTTTCATGATATTTTATCACACATGTAGACTGAGTAACTTACCACAACCATGCACAAAACTGTTATGCCCCCTCAAAGAAACTCTCTCACTTATCTCCTAATAATCACATCCTTCCTCCAACCCTAACCCCTGGCTGCCTCTGTTCTGTTCTCTATCCTTATTATTCTGTCACTCTGAGAATGCTTTATCAATGAAATCATATGGTATATAAGCCTTTGAGATTGGCTTTTTTTTCCACTCTGCATAATGCCCATGGGTATCTTTTGCTTCCATGTACTCATGATCATAAAGAATTGTCTTGTTTTATATTTTTGTTTTGTACAATTCGACAAGACCTCCTCGATGCATATAGTTAAATATATAAGCCATTGAGTTAAGGGGAGGAGAGTGACTCATGCCCCCATGGCCAGTTACGTGGAGCATGAGCTGTGACCCCATGAGGCTCTCCTGTCCTGGCCCTGTGGAGATCCTGGGGGCTCTGGGACTGTGAGTGACACAACCCGAGCTTTTGCCTCTCTCTCCCGTCTCTGTGCTTTAAAACACTAACGTTGTTCATAGCCTGAAGATTTTAGTATTTTGAAAAGGCAGGCATAAAAATCAAGAGTAATTAAACCTGTCAACCTATAGTTTTTTTTTTTTCAGGGAAGCATTTTAGCAGGGACAATGGGCTGTCATATTTCTAACTTCCTCCATGGTACATGTCTTCAGAGGGTGCCTGTGTTCTATAATTGTCTGATCTGGAGAAAAGTTAGACAAATTCAGATTCTAACCTTACTTTGTTCAACTTAAAAGTGATTAGCCACAGAGTGAAAATACCCACAGTGATTCGGCAAATAATAGTATCACTGCTGAGCATTTCCACTGTAAATGAAAAAGCAAAGTATGTAAAAATTGAGGATTAGATGGAAAAGAGAAATGCTCATGGTTTAGGAATGTAAATGATTATTTATTGAGCTTATCTATTTATAGCAATGCACTCTGCAAAGTATTAGGTTTTTTCCCCCACCTTTTGAGAAATCTGGGAAGTTTAATGAAATGAGAATGCTCTAAAGCAATCCTCAAAAAGTACATATTTCTTGGCCTTAGATCAGCTACTGTGTTTCATAGGTGAAGCACAGTTTTCAAGATGTTTTATGGATATAACCAAGCATACATATATGGTTGGATTCTGATGACATAATTGTGTTTTTTTAAATTCAACAAATATTTATTGAATGACTGCTTTGTGAAATGCCTCTCTGCTAGGCATCCAATAAATATTTCTTGAATGAATGAATATACAGAGACAAGTTAATAAGACTATGATCAGATATCTTGGCTTTTTAAATGAAGCAAATGATAACTTCAGGATAAGCCAGGAGCCCATAAAAAATCTGTTATTATCCACTTACTTAATTGCAAAGTTGTCTTTGGGAACCAGAGCTTTGTATTTTGATTAAACCCTTTCTAAGACATAATTAATAAATAGCATAGATGAGGTGTTATGCATCCACTGGAAACCACTTTCCATGTTTTCTCAACAGAGAAAGTAGTGATGCTCTCTCTTTTGTTAGTAGTCCCAAGTTGGGCTATAAGAGTAATGGTAATGCTAATGCTAATGCCAGTACTAATACTATTAGTTACACTCACACTAACACTAAGCAGCTACTTTTTTTGAGCCCTTGTTAAGTACCAGGCTCTGTGCTAAGCATGTGACAAGCAAGGTGTTGTTCTGTCTTCACCACCACCTTGGAAAGCTAGTGCTAATGTCTTTACAAGTGAGGAAACAGAAGCTCAGAACACTTAGCTGTCACAGTGACAGTGAGTGGCAAAATCCAGGTTTGAACACAGGTGATTGTCTCCAAAGCAGAAGCTTGTAACCTCCTCTACATTTCTAGCCATCAAAGCCACTATGGATTGCATGAGAACTGGGCATCAGTGGATTTACTGTAGCTCTTTGGAAACAATGGTAATGGCTTTTTTCCCTTCAAGGATTTCCCCACTCAGACTCTTTGTTTGATCCAGTGAATTAATGAGAGCAATAGTGCATAAGAGAAGATTAAGAGAGTGAGCAAATACGTAGGCAGGCAAAGTGGAGAAGTGGGAGGCCTCAGGAACCAAGTGGTCACATTGACATCAGTTTGTGCTCACCCACGGTCATGGCCTGGGGAGAAAGGGCAGGGTGGGGACCCTGTGAATTGTGGACTTATGCACTGAGAGAAAATGGGCTGTTTATAGACACCTGGCTCCACGCTGTGTACAAGCCCTGTGGCCTTGACCGTATCTTGACACACAGGACACAGAAGACCAGTGCCAACAGTGTGATAGCAGTTAAGGTCAACCTCTGCCCTTGGCACCCACCGGCTGAGGAGTTACAGCCTTCCAACCTGAGCTTACACATCACTTCAGATGGGACGATTTCTCTTGCTGAGTGTTCCTGAGCTGCTCTGTACCTCCTCTGTTCTCTAATTTTTACTTAAATTCAATTTAGTTAACATACAGTGTATTATTAGTTTCAGAGGTAGAATTTAGTAACTTTATCAGTTGTGTACAACACCCAGTGCTCATTACATCAAGTGTCCTCTTTCATGCCTGTGGCCCAGTCACCCCATCTCCCTCCTCTCCTCCCCTTCAAACCCTCAGTTTGTTTTCTAGAGTTAAGAGTCTCATAATTATGGTTTGCCTTGTCATTGCTTTTTAAACTATTTGTCTGCCCTTGAACCCTAAGAGTGCAAGGAGATGGTCTACTTGTTCACGGCTTTGAACTCAAGACAAAAAGAAGGCCTAGAACATAGTGATTGCTTAGTAAATAATCATGAATTGATCTCAAATGCATTCCCAAACAAGGGAAGAAAGAAATGCTCTGTGGACATTTCATTTGCAAGGAGCAAAGGAAACCTGGAGTTTTTCTTGCTTTCTGAATTTGAGCACATTGGATGTGTAGAACCCCTGGCTTTATTCCCTCAGACGCTCACTCCTTTTGTGGATTTTATCTCTCTCTCTTTTTTCCTGTTCCTTGCTGACCTCTTGTTCCCTCAATTATTTCTTTCCTTATCCCTTTCTTTTTCTCTGTGTCTTTGGTTTGGTTTTGTCTATTTCTCTGAAATTCTTTCTTTGGAGGACAAAAATATATATTGATAGCTTAAGAAATTGATAGTACTGTTCTTAATAACTTAGGAACAACTACTAAGACAATAAAAACAGAATGTATAACTTCCAAACCAGCTGAAGAAAATTACATCCACCCAGTAGAATATACCAAAGTGTGTGGGGGGAGGTATGGAAATTTGGAACCATAAAAAAGGCAGAAATAAATATTAATATAAGAGAAATTACAATAAATGTAAATAATTAAAAGTTATTAAAGTATAAAGAAAGATTCTCTTATTGACTTAAAAATATAAAATCAAGCAATGTATTTCCTGTAAAATACATACTAAAACCAAAAACATACAGAAAGGTAAGATAGAAAAAGATTTACCAAAAATCGGCTATGATAAAGATTGTAATATCAAAGAAATAACAATTGAAGACATCAAATATTAGAAGGGGAAAATAAAGATGTCATATATTGGTAAAATAAATCAAGAAATATAGTGAATATGAACATATATGTCCCATATAATATAAACTCAGAATACGTAAAGCAACAACTGACAGATGTATGATGAAAAATAATAAATCAAAAAGCATAGTTGAAGATTTTAACACATCCTCTCCAACATGAGTAGTTGAAATAGATAGATTATTGTAATGCAGTTTATGTGTCCCAGTCTATCTCCAGGAAACAAAATATTTTCATATACACATGGAACAGACACATTTTATGTCCTAGGCCACAAAAGAAACTTTAGTAAATGTAAAGGAAAAACGTCATTTACACAACACAATGTTGCTGGTCATGATGCAATTAAATTGAAAAATTCTATATCTCTAGACATGTCAAAAATACCACCAAATATCACTGGGCTGTACAAGTAATCAAGGAGGAACTTTTAAATACTTAGAGGTGAATGGCAATGAAACACCACACATTAAATTTTGTGGATCATGCTCAAATTTACTCGGAGGTAAATTTATAGCTTTAAATACTGCAGAAGTTAGGAAAGAATGAAAATAAGAGAGTTAAGCTTTTGACTTAGAATATTCAAGAGAGAAACAGGGTAAACCTGAATAAATATGAAGTACATAAACAAGAATACAGGCAGAAATCAATAAATCTAGAGAACAAAAACAAATAGGAAGTGAACAAATCTGAAAGTGTTCTTTAGAAAGACTAATGAAATAGATTCGTCTCTGGCAAGATTGATAGGAGAGGGAAAGGAAGGAGAAAATGTGAATAAACAAAATATAAGTGAAAGAATATATGTATAGTTATGTGCTAATAAATTGGATGCTCTGGTGACTGTATAACATTGCAGAAAAATGCAAAAATGCTAAAAGTGGCCCAAGATCTTGGAATTGTAACCCTTAAAGAAACTGAAATGGGATCATCATCATCCTTTTACAAAAAAGCCCAGCTCCAGATAATTTTACAGCTACGATTCATCTTCCAGGGAAGAGAGAATCCCAATCTTGGGAAGTTGCAACCAAGAAACAGGAATGGAGGGAAAAGGGTTCACATAATTTTATCAGATCACTGTGCTCTTTCTTGATTCCAAAAGTGTATGAAAGCAATTCAGGAAAGAAAATTATAGGCCAATTTCACTATAAACATCCATGTGAAAATCCTAAATGTATTAGCTAATTAGAGGTAATGGTTTATTTTTAAAACACATGCAGTTTGAATTGAATTTATCCAAGGAATTCAAGAAAGTTTAAGCTTTAGAAAATCTGTCAATGTGATTTAAAATATTAATGGAATAAAGGAGAAAAATCTCATGATCACTTCAGTAGATGCATTTGATAATGTTCAACATCTCTTCATTTAAAAGATACTCTGAGAAAATCTGAATAAAAGGAAAATTTCCAGTCTTCAAGGTTATCTACTAACAACTTATTTTTCTTTAACTTGATTTCTTACAGCATAGTTTGTGAAAGACTTTGAGGGAGCCCAAGTGTGTCTCTTTAGGAGAGTAGAAAAGATAATGTAGGGTCTATATGTTTGTTTTTAAAAGAACCCACTTCACAGCAATTGGTAAAAATGAACTAGATTTTTTATGGTAATGCAAATAGATTTTAACATAGCATTGAGTAAAGAAGAATGAAGTAACATTTTGAATTATCAAAACAAACACACATAAAACAGTAACCTACTTTTGTTGGACTCCCCCATGTCTTGTGGCATTAATAAATATGTTAGGGATAGTTCTTATGTGCAGGGAAGAATAGCTATAGAAATAGCTGAGGGGACATTATTAAAAACAAACAAACAAACAAACAAACAAACAAACCCCAGAGACGAACCCTGCACGGACCAGCGAAGTTTGTATGTATTGAATTGAACAATGTGACTCATTCAACTTTGTGCACTCAGGACCCAAAGAAAAAAGAAAAAAAACTCTTGTCTTTCCCATTGAAGATTGTGACCTTGGTGCCCTCCACTATTGCTGGGAGCTAACATTTCTCCAGGCCACAGGCTCGGAGTTACTGATCTTGCTACATTCCAGCCCCTCACGGTGCTCCTGCATCCACCATCCCTCTTCCAGGATGGGCCAGCCCTCTCCACCACATACATGCTAGACACTGCCCAGGGTGTTCCGGAGGGCTCTCCTGAAGGCTCGGAACACTGGAGAGGCCAGGGAACATTGTGTGGTCACAGCAGAGCAGACTCAACCAAATTCTCCACTGAGCTCTAGACTCGTGGATTCAGCAGGCCAGTAATAGACATTTCAACTCTTAAATGTCCCAAACTGACTTCTGGATTCCCCACCCACTGCTCTGAACTTGCATCTCCCCTAGTCTTTCCATCTCAGTAAATGACTCTTCTCTTTCACTCATAACCCATGACCATTCCATCATTAATCCTTATCAACTATAAATTCAAACTGTAGCCTGAATCCAACCCCGATTAAAATGCCACCCTGTGAGTATAATGCTAAGTGAAATAAGTCAGAGAAGAAAAACACCATATGATTTCACACATATGTGGAATTTAAGAAACAAAACAAGTGAGCAAAGAAGAGAGTGAGAGAGAGAAACCAAGAAACAGACTCTCAATGATAGGGAACAAACTGATAGTTACCAGAGGGGAGGTGGGTGGTGGGATGGGTGAAATAGGTGATGGGGATTAAGGGGTGTCCTTGTCATGATGAGCACTGGGTGATGCATGGAATGGGTGAATCGCTAGATTGTATCCCTGAAACTAATATAACACTCTAAGTTAACTATATTGGAATTAAATCAAAATTAAAAAAAAAGAACAGTATGGCACACACACAAATAAAATGCCACTCTAATCCAAGCCATCTTATATGTCACCTGAACTACTATCCTGGCCTCCTAATTGGTCTTCCTTCTTCTCTTCTTGTCCCCTCAGTCTACTCTCCACCCAGTGACCATAATGATGTCTTAAAGACATGAAGTCACACTCCCATACTAAAACCTTCATGGCATCCCCATCATATTTAGGTGGAAATGCCAGCTCCATATCATGATCCATGTGTCCCTACCTGGTCTAGCCTTACACCCCCTCTGGCTGCCAGTCTCACCACACTGCTTGGATGAACCCTAGCCATGGCTCCTTTGCTGCTTGAGCCCATAGACTGCTCTCACTTGTAGCCCTCTCACAGGGGTCCCTCTGCCTTGAATGCTCTAGCAGCTGCCATTGGTGCCTTTACCACATCCCCTTGGGCCTCCACATTTCTGTGCACACAGTCTGACTTCGACTTGCCAGCAGCTACATCTCCTTGCCCAGGTAGTTTCTTTCAGGCCAGTGTCCTCTGCTTGTGCAAATGCAAGTCAGAAGTGCCAGAGAATCAATGCCTGTGAGAGCAGCCCTCCACCTATGAGAGGGGAGTTGGTGTATAAATACCCCAGCTCTGTCAACCCTTTGGATGGAAAGGAGACTTGGAGGCATGTGTTTACACTGGATCCCAAAGGGCCCAGCGGGACGAGGTTCCATTGACACACAGGGCTCACTGGCTTGACACACCCATTCGAGGCTGACCTCCTTTCTCTGTTTCACTTTCCCACCTCCCAACCAGGGCTCCCCAGAATCACCTCTTAAACCACCTGCCTGTGAATCTTTGTCTCGGTTCTGCTTCCAGGAGAACCCAAACCAGCACAGCACCACCCCCACCAGGTCTCCTGGAGAAGTGGCCTGGCACAGTGGGTAGGAGGGTAGATCCTGGGGTCACATTGCCAGGGCTAAAATCCTGGACCCACTGCTCAATCATTTTTGAACTTGGGCTCTTGTGCTCTATTTTCACATCTATAGAATGAGAAGTAATCAGAGTACTGATGCCAAGAGCTATTTCAGTTGGGGTGTTCAGAGTTTACCAGATAACATTTATTGAGTGCTTACTGCATGCCAGGTTATTCTAAGTGTAACACATTGACCCATGCTTTTTACTCCTCCTAGTGACACATCACTATCTGATACTATATTCCCTTTGCTTTGTTCAACCTTTGCTTATCGTCTCCCTCAATAGGGCCCTTGGTCCACAAGCATAAGGACTCATTGTGTAGTTGACCACTGTGTGCCTACCTTCTAGAAAATGGCCTGGCTCACAGTAGGTACTCAAGGCACATTTGTTCAGTAAGTGACTCTTAACACAGTTCTTAAAAGGCCCTTGAAGAGTCCCCCACCATACCTCTTGCTGGACAATGAGATGGCATGGTTTGAAAGCATCATGTGTTGGGAGAATGAGTGGGCATTGTGGGCTTGGAGCCAGGCAGTGACTCGATTGAGTGTCACCCTTGGCTCTGGCTATATGTGTGGATGGACCGGGTAGCTAGAGGCTGGAGGCAGGATGCCTGTTGGAGGCTCTGGCTTAGTGGATGAGAGCTGAAGAGACAGGCAGTGCCAAGATCTGAACACAGGCAGCCATTGTGGGGAGGAAGGGGCGGGCTTGATCCATGAGGGAGGAAAGAGGGAGTTTCTGAGGTCTGGAGCCTGGTTCCAGACTAGATGTAGATCAGTAAGAAACACAGGAGGAAATGGGGGTGGGGAAGAGGTGGTGAATCTAGTTTGAACCGTGTTGGGTTTGTAAAGTCTGTGGGTCACCTCGTGGGGACAGAGGTTGGTGGCTAGTTAGAAATACTGCTCTACCGCTTAGGACTGAGGTGAGGCATGGGGGTGCAAGTTTGTAGCTATGTTCCCGCATGGAAGAGGCTGAATCAGCACAAGGGGATGTGATTAGCACGTGTCCAGAGAGAAGTCTTCTGCGCTTCTCCCTCTGGAGAGAATTCCAGACAGCCGTCTGAAGCTCTAGATGGGGCCAGGACAGCCGTGAGGCTTGTGTCCCCCGTGGGAAGGGGCTGAACCCCAGCTTCTCTTCCTTTGCACTTGCACCAGGAACTCTGCCTCAAGGATGTGGGCCATTTATCTTCTCTTGTCTTTCCTTTGCCTGGAATCCCCATGGCTCTGCCATCAGCACTGGGAGGACAGGTGGCCACTTGACTAGCACCATCAGCAGAAGTCTAGAAGAAATGATAGCAAGAAGACTTCACCCAGAGGCACCAGCGAAATGATCCTTGAAAAGCCTCTGGGAATGCAGACTGTGACCATTTGTCATCCTGAGCAGTCCAGGGATGGGTAAAACCACCAACTGGACTGGATTCCCACGTATGAGGACTGTCCCTGGGACTTGGGGGCTGGTGAAAGACATGGGTGCTCAAGTCCGGTTACCTTGTCTTAGAATCTCTATTTTGCAGCCTGGCGACCTCCATCAGGTTGTGTAACTTCTCTGAGCCTCAGAATTCTAGTATGTAAAATGAGCAAACGAACTGTGCTCCAGAGGATTGTGGTGAGGATTACATGAGCTAAGCGATGTCAAGGACTCCCTACATAATATGCCTGGGTCAGGGATAGCTGTGATGATTATTAGAAAGCACCTTTTCTCCACCGGGAAAGTGAGCCTAGAGCAAGGGAACAGGTGTGTAAGGCCTGGGAGGGGCACAGCGGGAGCTGTGCGGAATTGACTGTTTGTCTAGAAATGAGTAAACCAAGGCTCCCAGGAACCTTCTTCCTGCCCAGTGCAAGACCCTTTTTGGCAAGTACAGAAGCTGCAGAGGAGAGGTCGAACGAGCACAGGAATGAAGGAATGAAAGAGTCAACAGGAAATAATGAGCCTTCCATGCTGGCCTATGAGCACTGACCTTTCTCTGATTTCACGCTGCAGCGTGTAGGGGTGGCATCTGAAATGCCGTCTGGGGAGGTCTCTCAGTGGCATGTGTGTGCATGCGAGGGCGTATTGAGATTAACGTGGGAATAAATTGTAAGTGTTTAATCTTCTTGGTCCCTGACAAGCCCATTAAGCACACATTATCAAAGGCATAATTTCACTTGCACTTGTTTTTGGGTTTCCATCCCTGTCAGCGTGGACAGTGGGGGACTGCAGAGTGTCTCATGAATTAATAAAGAGACATCCACGTATTCAGCTCAGACTGCTATATTGACTTCATTTTAGGATTTGACCACGATAAACAGGGAAGAACTCATTTCCTATCTAAGAAGCAGAACCACTAATCCTCAGCATCAGAGAATAGATTCTAGGCAGGGGACTGAGTTGGAGCAGGGAGGGATCTTTTCCTGAGAAAGAGATTTTCAGACCAGTGTTCAATCTGGGGTGTCACTTTGGAATTCTGAGAATTTGGGGTCCCATGGAGGCCACCGACTTGGCCTGGGTGTCTTGCGGTGTGAACTTCTTCTCAGAAAGTTTGTCTTCTGGGGCCACAGGGGACAAAACACCTTGTGATCCAAAGGAATCGTGAATCGGGGATGATGATGTGTTTCCGCTGGAGGGGATTTTAGAATCCCTGTCCCCCCTTCACCTTAGTTTCCCACCCACAGAAGGAGGAGGCCAAGCTACATCTTTGCTAAAGGCCTTTTTGCAGTAGCAACCCACACCTTGACTCAAAACTCACGTGCTCTTGGCTATGAACGTGCATGTGTGGGTGTTGTCTTGTTTTGTCTAAAGCCTACGGCGGCATTACTTGACTCTCACAGGGAGTGAGCACGTGTATATGGGGTAATTTCTGGGCATATGAACCCCACCCCTAGCATGGACTGTGTATAATTTTATAATCAAAATGAAGCACCTAAAAGATGGGATGTGGGCAACATGCCCATTGTTGCCATGATAACCATGGGCACGTCTTCTCATTGGTCACGTCTTTGTCACATTTATGTTTAGCGAATACATCTATTGGAATAATGTCTGGATATCAGTGTTCATCAGAGTGAGTGGGGATCTTTGTTTCTAATTTTTCAAAGTGAGCACTGAGTCCCTTTCTCTGGCCTGTGTGTTAGCACCCAGCAGACCCAGTGAAGCCCGAAGAAACAAGGGTAATTTGCATCCTGTGTCTCAGGAGGTGGCCATACTTAGCTTCTTGCAGATTTGGAGTTATGCCAGATACACTGCAGGTGGTTGATCAATACTTCCTTTATTGAGTTGATAGTGACCCCTCTTTTGGGGGAGGGGAGAGGTGTTAACCCAGAAAGGAATAGCTCACCTTGGAAAAGGTTGGTCCTAACAACTTTTTGTCCAGAAGTTGGGACCACCAATTATTAAACCACAGAGCAACTCCCTAGAGCTACTGAACTGAATGCGAATGTTCACCCTGGCACTCCTTGGCCCGGACTTTTCCAATTCTTATTTCTGCTTTTTAACTTCTGTTTATCACCTCCTTTATTCTCTTGCTTTTAGCTGCCACTCACTGGCATGTACCTGGTTACTCAAACATGATATCTCAGCATCTTCCTCTTGTCTTGTTTTCATACCCCATACCCATTAATTCTTGACAGTTCTATCTCCAAAATGTGTCTTCAATCCATCTTCTTCTCTCCGTCTCTGAGGGGTCACCACAGTCCACCCTCATTGCTTGCCTAGAAGACTGCAGACGTCTACTAACTAGCCTCCCTGCTCTCCTGTGATCTCCCCTCCAAGCTATTTCTCACCAGTAACAGGAGGGATTGACATAACCCCTTTAAATGTCTCACAGCGGGCACCTGGGTGGCTCAGTGGGTTAAAGCCGCTGCCTTCGGCTCAGGTCATGATCCCAGAGTCCTGGGATCGAGGCCCACATTGGGCTCTTTGCTCAGCAGGGAGCCTGCTTCCTCCTCTATCCTCTCTCTCTGCGTGCCTCTCTGCCTACTTGTACTCTCTCTCTCTCTCTCTGTGTCAAATGAATAAATAAAAAAAAATCTTAAAAAAAATAAATGTCTCACAGCCTTCCATCCTCAATGAGCAGATGTGTTTTCACCATAGAATAAAATGCCAAGACCTTACCATGGCCCATAAGTCTGTGTGTCCTGGCAGTCGTTACCTCTCCGACCTCATTCCAGTGACAGTGGACTAGAACAGGCTAGTCTGTTCCCCACCTCTAGGTCTTTGGTTTGTCTCCTCTGCCGGATGTTCTTCCCTGAGAGCTTCCTGTGACTGGCTACCTCTGATCCTTCAAGTCTAAGCTCAAAGGTCACCTATCAAAGATGCTTGCCCTGACCCCCAATCCGGATAAGGTACTCTACAGTTTTCTCTAAGTATCACTGAACTCACCACAGTTTGTAATGATTTATCTTTGTTTACTTTTTCATTATCCGTTTGTTCTCCTAGACCATATATTCTAGAAGGGTAGTGACTGTGTATGTCTTGATTACTGCGGTATCCTCAGAACCTAGTATATGAGTGTCCTAAGGTGCAGTGACTAAATACAGCAAATGAGGTAGCTTAAAATGGCGGGAATTTGTCCTCAGACAGCTCTGAAGGTCATAAGTAAAAAACCGAGGTGTCGGGAGGGCCAGGCTCCTTTCCAAGGTTCTAGGGAAGGATCCCTCCTCGCCTCATCCAGCTCGTTGGCTTGTGGCTGAGTCACTCCAAGTTCTGCCCCCATGGTCATATTGCTTTCTTCTCTTCTTTCTGTCAAACCTCCCTGTCCCTCACTGTTGTAAGGACACTTGTCATTGGATGTAGGATCCACCCAGATCATTCAGGATAAAATCCTCCTCTCAAAATCGTTAGTTACACCTCTTGCTTTTTAAAGTTATATTCACAGGTTCTAGGGATTCAGATGTGGACATCTCTTTTCGGGGCCCACAGGTCAGCTCACTGTACCTGGTGAAGTGCCAATACCTGGTAGGTGCTCCAAAAAAATGTGGAATGAATGAGTAAATCATCCCAGCAAGGGTTTCTATGATCATAGAATCTAGCCAGCTTGCCTCATTGAGCATCACCCACGATTAGAAATATTTGCCCTTAAGTGTCCTTTCCAAGTGGGTGCTCAGCATGCTGCATTAGCATTTGCCTACACACCTGAAGTATGTGTTTCACCCATCATCCTGGCACCATGGGGGTCTCTTGGGCCTTCTCTTTGTTCAGAGACCCTCTGCATCACCCACCGAGGAGGAAAAAGCTGAGTCTCTAAAGCAGAAGGGTGGCAGATATATCAGAATCTTGAAAGGAAACAGGTTTCACCCCAGTGGATCAAATGAAGAGGTTTTAATGAGAAGACTACCTATATTAGTGTAAGAAGGGTGAAGGGGACAAACTGGGATGGTGATGTCCCCAGTGGGAAGTTATTACCACCCCTAGGACTAAAGGGACAGGAGTAGGACACGATGTTGACAGAGCCCCATGAGGGCTAAGCTATGGAGGGGAGCTGCCTGGCAGGAGCTAGTCATAGAGGGACAATGGAAAGGCAGGAAGTAGAGAAATACCCAGGCTGTCTCGCCTACCCTCTGATCTACTGGTGCTCCCCGTGGGCAAAACCCAGCCAGAGCCAGAGGAAAAGGAAGCTGGTAGGTGCTGCCCATGGTCCATAGAGGTCAGCCTCCTGGAGCACAGAGCCAGGAAGAAGACAGGGCATGGGTCTGGGGGAGAGGCATGTGGAAAATAACCAACAAAGCAGGTTAACCAACAACAAGCCTGTTTGAAGGGATCAGAGAGGCAGGAGGCATGAGGCAGGAGGGGCTGTCACCCCATCCCGTGTAAGAGAGGAGTAAGTAAGAAATGTAGGGTTGATCTCTCCAGGGTTGATCTCTCCTTTCTTCCTCCCCGCCCCCCGCCATTGCCACCCTATGTAGGCAGGGATTCTACCTCTGTGGTTCTAACAGTGGCAGTACTGTTGTCACCACTCTGAGTGTGGGGACCAGGAAGAGGCCAGCCATGTCTGCAGAGTGTCTGAAGGATGCAGACGCCGAGGAACACAGAGGAGGAGGCCTGTGGACAGCAGGGGCTGGAGCTCACAGAGATGGTACCAGCGGGCAGGGAAGGGACTCCAGCAGGAATTTTAATTCTACTCTGGGTTTCATGGGTTCAGTCCCTGCGTCTGCTACAGGATTATAAAGATAAAGTGTGACTTTTTACTTGCGTCTTGAACTAAAGAAGAGGAGGAGAACTAGGTTGACCATTCTCAGTGAGCTTGAACTTGAGTGACCAGAAAGCTGTCCAGCTGAAAGCACAGCCTATATGTCCATCCTAGACAGCCCAGCATGCGGGCTGAATGCATGTTCCTCGAAGAGCACATCCCTGTGGCTCTGGGAACGATGCATTTTATGAAGTACAGTACAACACCTTTACCCTTTTCCCACCATCATTTTAGTTTGGAAAGTTGAATTTAAGCAATTTTTAAAAATTTACCGGAAGAATAAAAATAAGCATTGGGAATGTTAGAAAGGATGAGTTGCCTCCCCGTGAAGTGCCAGAGTAGGAAAAGCTTTGTTGTGTCCTTGGGTCTTCTCTGCATGCTGTTTTGGGTCTTCCTGAGTCGCTGCCAAGCCCTTACCTCCTTCCCTATAAGTGTGAGGTCATGTCGGCTTCACTCTGTTTTCTCTCTGATCTGTGTGAGCTCTGTGGCCTCTGCTGCCTCTGGGGCAGGATCTCACTTTATTAAACAGGACAATCAATTAGTCTTGTTCATGCTGTACTACATCATCGAGCAGTTTCTCTCAAGACAGGGCTAGGTTCTCGTGTCTATTGACAGCTGTGTGGAGGGGCGCCTTCCAGTGGGCAACCTGCTCTGCCCTGGATTGCAGGTCGAGCCCTGTGTTCACTGTGAGGAAGTCCGGGGGCTGCCGTGATCATGTGTGCCAAGCCCCTGATTTGGGAGTCAAAACACCAGGCACAGAGGGGTGTCCTGGCAGGCACGAAGCCTGAAGGAAGGTCCGAGACAGAACAGAGGTCTCTTGATCGAGACAAAATGGCCCCAGGTCTTGGAAAGCTCTGAAGAGCCATCATCCTTTTTTCTTTATGGTAGAAATACCTTTAAGGTTTTGGTGGTTGTAAGAGTAAGGAAGACTTCTCATTGCAAGATATCAAACAATTCAAGGGTGTGTGGAATAGTCAATGAGGTTCCTTTGCCATCTCAACCCACAGCATTAACTTTGCTGTGCAGGGGATATGTCCCGATTTTTAAATGTCTACATCACATACACACACACATGGCTGTTTTAAAGTTGGGGTCAAACCTACACCTACCTTCCTGTCTCTGACTTGTTTTACTGCAGAATGTATGGGCAGCCTCCTGCTTTTGTGCAGAATCCATTTCTGAAATGATGTTGAGAAATGAAATACGCAAAAGTGAATAATCAATGTATATTTTCTCTGGGGATTGCAGTCACAGAGATCTCAATTATTCTGTCAGCCTGTTCATATGCTCACAATTTGTTCTTCTACTTTGCAGTTGACCACAAAGTCTGTAAGCATAAGTCCGAGGAGCAGCAAATCAGGGCTAAAGACTTTCTGCTTGTGGTGCCCCAGTGGTTTGTTTCAATTTTATGAAGCCTCTAAAACCTTGTCTTCTTGTTGTAAATATCAACATTTTAATTTCTCTTCTTCTTATTCACTTTTATAAGGCAACAAGGGTATGATGCAATAAAACATTCAAGAATAATTGGTCAAACCTGCCCAGCCAGGCTCTTTAACCTGGACTGGGGGCTGGCAGTCACTGCCGCTTGCAGACCTCAAATGTATGTAGCTCCTTCTGGTGAGTTCTGAAGGTCCGGATCTGGCACTTGAGTGGCAGCTTATAAGGTCTCCATGTGTGGTTTTCAGAAGTGTGTACTAATGTTCCGTTGGGACACCTGGGTGTGTCAGTAGGTTGGACGTTTGCCTTCGGCTCAGGTCATGATCTCAGGGTCTTGGGATTGAGCTCTGCATTGGGCTCCCTGCTCAGTAGAGTCAGCTTTGCCCTCTCCCTCTGCCCCTCCCCTCCACTTCTGTGCTCTCTCTCTCTTAAATAAATGAATAAAATCTGCCTCTCCAAAGCGGGGAAGAAGAAGTGTGAGCTATTCTGAAGTTGAAATTATAAATTCAAGGGTACCTATATCCTAGATTTCTTTCCGGCAGTGCAAGCTAATTCTCCTTGAGAAGGAAGGAGCTCACTACAAGCAGATCAGGCAGGTTGGGGGCCAGAGAACTGGGTTTGGAGCTCTGCTTGGAGGAACTACAGCCAAACCCACACAGCACAACTGCCCTGATGAGGATACAGCCCCAGAAAGCCTGAGGTCCTGCAGCTGGCTTTGCTGAGATCACCCCTGCCCCCCAAACCTACCTTTGTGTCAGAAACTCAGCCTGGCAGGTCCTAAAGCAGGCCAGCAGGACCACACTCTGCACCAGTGAAATGCTGTCCCTCTCTGAGCCTGCTTCCTCTCTTCCTTCTTGAACTGTTGTATGGTGCAGCTCATTTGTGGAACAGGGTACACACCTCTATCCTGGCTACAAAAGAGGCTGGAAGGGAGACTTCTGGCTTCAACTTTGGGGCGAGGGTATCATAAGAGACTAAATTTCCCAAACATTAGAAAAATGGGAAGCTTCTGGGAATGCAAAAAAGAAAAACACCTGCGAAACCGATGTCTACAAGTAGAAATCGCTGTAGCGGATGATTTTTAAATGCTACGTGGCACTGCATTTTATGTATATACTATAATCCATTGAGCAGATCCCTTATCAGCATACATTCGTATAATTTCCTTTGCTATTAAAAAATTAAAAGCCGTGTTACAATAAACATTTTTGTATATACGTCACACACACACACACACACACACAAACATGCAAATGTATTTGTATACTTGGACTTATTTTTATAGGATTAATTCTCGGGATTGGAAGCCCTCATCACAGGATATTTAAAATCTTATATTTTGAGTGCGTCTTGGGTCGGCATAGCCGTGGCGGCTCTTGTCCTTTCTGCCTGTGTCTGCTGACTGTCCCTCCATGCCACTGCCTGGGGCCCCATGCTGGCCATGACCCTGCAGAGGCCGGGTCAGGGCCGGGGGCTTCCCAGCCCGCTTTGCTGGTTGCACAGTTTCCAGTTACACACTTATGCCACTGGCTTAGTGATGCACCCCCTTTGATGTTAGAGGGAATCAAGGACCGTGTTCTTTATGGCTTGAAACTCTGTGACAAGGTTGACCCAGGGAAGCTCTCAGTAAATTCCCACTTTGTGGAAGTCTGGGACTTAGGCAGTGTGGACCAAGTGGAGATTATCATGGCTCTGGAGGAGGAATTTGGGTTCGAGGTCACTGATACAGATGGGGAAGAGTGAATGCATCTCCAAAAAATTGTAGATTATGTTGCAGAGAAGAAGGATGTATATGAATAAAATACCAGACCCCCTTTTTTCCCCTGAGAGAAGTCGAAAGATGCTGGTGAGTGTCTGGAAGTGAGAATGCATTTTGGCATTACTTACTGCTGCCTTTGACAGAGTAATTCTGTTTAGACTTGTATTTAAATAATCTGTTTTGCCCTTGGAATAAAAAGTGTATAAAACCAAAAAAAATATATTTTAATCTATTTTATTTTTTTAAAAGTTTTTTAGAGATTTTATTTTTTAAATTTTTATTATTTTTTTAAAGATTTTGTTTACTTATCTGACAGAGAGAGAGAGAGACAGCGAGAGAGGAAACACAAGCAGGGGGAGTGGGAGAGGGAGAAGCAGGCTTCCTGCTGAGCAGGGAGCCTGATGTGAAGCTGGATGCCAGGACCCTGGGATCATGACCTGAGCCGAAGGAAGAAGCTTAACTGACTCAGCCACCCAGGCCCCCTTTAAAGATTTTATTTTATTTTATTTGTCAGAGAGAGAACACAAGCAAGGGGAATGACAGGCAGAGCAGGCAGAGGGAGAAGCAGGTTCCCCGCTGAGCAAGGAGCCTGATGCGGGACTTGATCGCAGGACCCTGGGATCATGACCTGAGTGGAAGGCAGCCGCTTAACCAACTGAGCCTCCCAGGTGTCCCTATTTTAATCTATTTACACCACTTTCTTCGTAAAACCTTGCTGAAGTGGCTCTCAACAAGGATAGATCATGTTTTAAAGGAGTTGTCAAGTTTAGGGAGTTTAAATAATATCCAAATAATAAAATGGTTAACACATGCATATGTCCATATGGTAAAAATTAGATATTATTATAATATAATGGTTAATTATTATTAAAACCACAATATCTTGAATAAATGGAATGGGCCCTTGCCCTACTGAGCCTGGTAACAGACAGTGAACTATACTAGCAAATCTGAGGTCTCTGCATGGATTTTCCGGTCTGTCAACATGGTCACTGTGTGGCTGGGTCTTTGTGATCCATTTTTGTAATGCTCCCGTAAGCCCTTAGGAATATTGACTCCAAATGGTTCGAATAACCATGGGGTTGCTGCGTGTCATTGTACAGTAGTGATCCCATCACAGTGTAGTCTGGGGAAATTGTGCCCTTGGAGTTGGGCAGTGTATAACCTGTATCCCAGTACAGATCACCTTTGCCAAGCCAAGCAAAAGGGGTCACTTGGAAGTCCTTCCAGTACTCTGTATAGACATCTAATTCATTTATCTAAGGTAACCGATTATGAAACATTAAGCCTGTTTCCCTTCCAGAGCAGAAAGTCAGCTATGGTGACAGTCCCTAAGTACATAAGAAATGTATCTTGAATTCTGTGACATTTTACATTCCCAGCTTTGCCCAGAGGCCAATGGCTCCTTCTTGAAAGTGACATATTGATTGTACATACATGCAAGGTGACTATATTGTGCTCAGTATTTTGAGCTCATCATCTGTTATCCCATTCTCATTGTCATCCTCAGCCCAGACAGTATCAAATTGGAAGCAGTAGTGTAGAAAATTATGAACAAATCAGAAAAGACTACAGCTGTAAAATGAATCAGGCCATTGCTCCACGTTTAGCACTTTCCCTGATGTAAAGCACCCTGCTCATTTCTGTGCCCTGTTAGGAGGTCCAGGAGCTTGGAGGGTATTGGGATCATCAGAGCTGAACTCTGACCTTGCTTTGAAGTTAAGTACCAGCTGTCTCCAAGAGCAACAGATTCTGCAGCTAGAAAAACCTTGTCATATCTTGGAGGCCATGGGGCGGCTCACCAAGGTGTGACAGTGAGGAAGTGGGGATTGACACATGGTGATTTATGTGGCTGTGAATGGCAGTTTCACTCTTAGAGGGCACCAGGGATGGCCTGGTCCCCCAAGTTTTATGAAATTCTCATTAATCACACCTCTCCAGGTGGATTTGTGACCAAGGGGATAATGAGAGGAGGCCATGTTGCTAGTTGGCATAAAGTAAGTGCTGCTCTGTCAGGGTGGATAATTTCATGCATCATCAGAGTGAAAAGCATTAATGAATGGCATGTGGGTAAGGCGCACCGTGAAAACCATAGGCTCCTCTGTCATTGTCCTGTGCCTGTTGTCACTTTTGTGTTTGCTTAACGTACCTAAGGTGGATGTGAATGGGGTGTGCATTTTAATGTTAATCCAAACCAGTGCAGATTCTTTCTTCTTGTTCTAAAAACTTAGTTCTACTCTTTTTCCTGGTTCACAGAGAATCTGGCAAGGAGGATGGGGCCAGGGAATGTCTCTGTCCCGGGTGCTGATCCTTCAGCCTCTGTGGGAAAGATCACCATGGCTGGGGATGGCCATTTGTTTCCTGCCCAGGCTGAGCCCCGGGCTGGTAGCACAGATGTAGTAGACCAAAGCTAACTTGTTCTCCTTGTTGTGGGGCCTCCTGAAGTTGGGCTGTGAGAGGGAGATGTAGAGGGAGAAGTCATTCCCCCTAAGAAAGGTCTGGCTGGAGCCTCCATGTCATGTAGGCTCCTCCTGTGCACTGCCCTTCCCTGCCCCTAACGGGTCCCCCCTTTCCTCCTGCAGAGATCCTGCCCTACCTGGAACCCTCCAACTTGCCTTAGAGCTCTGGGTTTGCTTTGGAGCAAGGCAAGCTCTGAGGACAGGTGAGGGCCTCTCCTACGGAAGGGGCTGGGGCTGTCTACAAATCCCAGCACTCTCCAGGGTTACCCTGTGGGCTTCATGCATTTTTCTGTTCACTTGGGGTGGGAGAGAACCTGACAGGCTATCAACAGACCATCCCTTCTCTGAACTTCATTGTCCCCATTCATATAGTAAATCATCCAACTAACAAATGTCTGTGGATCTATTGCCGCACTGATGTCAGGATTGAGGACACAATAATAAACCAAACAGATAGAAGTCCAGCCCTCATGGAGCTTCTATTTCAGTTGGGGAGAGATAAACGAACAGCAAAATATAGAGGTTGCTGAAAGAAAATAAGTGTCATGGGAGAAGAATAAAGTAGGGAAAGGGACAGGCCATGGTAGGTGGGGAGGAGTGGAAGTTTTAGGTAGGCTGGTCAGGAAAGGCCTTGTGGTGGGGCAGAGACTTGCAGAGAAAATGAGCCCAGTGGGTGTCTGAGGGAAGGGTGTCCTTAGGCAGGAGTGTGCCTGGAGCATTCGGGAATTGCAAGGAGGCCAGGGTGGCTATTGCAGAGTGAGCAAGGGGGAGAGAGGAGGACACAAGTCAGAGCAATGCAAGGCCTCATTGTGTGGGGTCATAAAGGCCCCAGTGAGGTCTTGGGGTTTTCCTTGGAGCGAAATTAGAAGTCTGTGAGAGAGGGGCCAGGAACAGAAGTGACACGGTCCAACTGATGTTGGAGAAGACAGCTCTGACTTCTGTTCTGAGAATAGTCTTGGGTGAGTGGAGCAGGAGCTCAGTGATGTGGCTGGCAACAGTGGAGAGGTCACTGCAAAGGCAGTGACAAGTTGTCTGCTTTGGGATCTATCACATAGGAGGAGCTGAGAAGATTGGCTCTAGAGTGGATTGAGATGTGAGGGTAGGGAGGAGCTGAGGATGGCTCTAAGGTTTCGGACTGAGCAACTAGAAGGATGGAGCTTCCTTCCATTCACTGCCTGATCTGAAGGAGATCACATGAGGCAGCTTTGCGAATATAGACAGGTCAGGAATTCGGGCTTGAGCTCCCTAAGCCCAAGATGCCTATTAGCTCTTCAGGAGAAGAAGCCCAAGATGCCCATTAGCTCAGGATGGTTGGATGTGGCAACTCAGGAAAGAAGTCCAGGCTAGAGACACAAGTCTGAGCTTTCATCTTACACAGGGTGATGAAGGCCATGGAGTTGGAAACTCTCTCCAACATAGCAGGTGAAGAGATCCCAGGATTAGGAGCCAGAGTTCCCCAGCATTTGGAGGAGGGGAACATAAGTGGAAATCAGCATATCAGACTGAGCAAGAATGACTGGGGCAGTGGGGAGTGGGCCTGAGAAAGAAGCCCAGAGAGACATTCCAGAAGGTAGATGGAGGAAATGTTGCGAATACAGGGAGTGATGGGATGATCACCAGACTGCAAGTTCATGTGTGCAGGGGCCTTATTCCATTCTAGTCTATGCTTGATCTCCAGCCCTTGAAGTAGGAC
The DNA here is from genome assembly GCA_002007465.1 of Ailurus styani. Lineage (NCBI taxonomy): Eukaryota > Metazoa > Chordata > Mammalia > Carnivora > Ailuridae > Ailurus > Ailurus styani. The sequence goes on along the minus strand of LNAC01000111.1, from coordinate 1,792,137 downwards.
CTGGCCTCTAGCAGCTGCTCAATGAAAGAACGTTGTTGAATGAATAAACAGGTCAGGTAAGATGAGGATTGAGAATTTCCCCCTGGATGTGGCCACTGGAGGTTACATGTGACCTTACAAGAGCAGTTTCAGAGGAATAGTGAGGACGAAAAGACTGTTTGGGGTGATCTCCCAGGCTGAGGATGTCCTGGCATGGGACAGAGAACTGAGAAATGACCTTGTAGCTGGAGGAGGTAAGGCACTGAATCCAGTCTGTCCTGTGCTATCATCAATGGGGCTACCTTCCAAGAGCTGACTTTCATCCTGTCACTGCTATACCTCCACAGCATGAAGCCCAAACTCCCCTGCCACAATCCAGCCACCATCCATCCTCTAGCTTTGCTTTTCCCTGTCCTTCTACTCATGCTTCCATTCCAGCTAAACAGTGTAGATCCCAGCTGTCCTTGCTACCTGCTGTGCAACTGTGAGTAAGTCGCTTCACCTCTCTCAGCCTCTGTTTGCGATGATCACACTATTTTCCCGTGCGGCTGTTAAGGCAATTGGTGCTAGCATTCAGCTGGTCTTCAGTAAATAGCAGTAATGTTTATTCCTGTTTTTGCGCATTTGGTTGTTGTACTGGTTTCAATCCCCCCATGGTTCGAGGATCACAGTCCTCTCCAAGATCCTGTTCAAGACTGTTCATTCATTTCTGCATAGCAATAATAATAGTAGTAGCAGTCAATATTTATATAGTGCTTGCTCTGCACTAAATGAATACTTCAGATATGTCAATTCATTTAATTCTTGGAGCAACCCTAAATGGTAGAGTCTATTATTGTTCCCATTCTGTGGAAAAGGGAACCGAGACACAGAGTAGTTAGATGCCTCATCTCAGGTTGCATAGCTTCTAGGTAGAATAGTCAGGTTGTTTCATTCTTTTGCTATTCAGTAAGGCTTTACTGAGTGGCCACTCTGAGTGAGACTCTGTCCTAGACCCTGGGAGTTTAGAAATATAAGACTCTGTCTGTTCCTCAAGGATCCCATAGCCTGGCCTTCCTGACCACTTAGGGTGAAAGGCTATCTTATGAACTCTTACAGCCCTTCCTTCCTGTCCCGCTCATGGAGTGCTCAGGCTGCTGAGCGTTCCCCTGATGTTTTACACTGTAAGCTCCTTGAGCTTGGGTTTCTGTTCTGGGACTTCTGAGTCTTAGAATCTGGATCTTGTTTTGCATATCACCAGGACTCAGTAAATAGCCTCTGTGAAATGACCATTTGTCCCAACATCCTCTCCAGGTTGTTTATTCATTCATTTGACACTTATGTATTGAGGGACTGTCATGAGCCAGGTGCTAATGTGGGTCCTGGGGACTCAGTGGTGGACAAGGCAGAGTTTTTGCCCATGTGGCACCATGCACTAAGAGTTGGCACTATGCTACAGGACTTTACTGCCTCCTTCCCTCATGCACCATCACTCATGCCCACAGTAGGGCTTCTCCTCTCACCATGTGAGTTAGATTGGACTCACTTGGATTTTGTTGGGGGAAGAAGAAAGAGTGGTGATATTTGCACTGGTTTTGCAAACTCAAGAAGGAAGAGTCTGGAAAATTTTAAGGAGCTGGTAGAGTTCCATAGCTACATACTTTTCCTATATGAATAGCAGGGATGTATCTTTCCAGATTTGTTGTGGAAGCAGTTGGATTACTTCACTTCAAAACCACCATTGTCAAGCATATAAACACAGTGCTGTCTGAAGGTCACCTTGTCCTCCCTGACCATGGGAGTCCTGTTGAGTTTTAGTTCATTAACCCCCTTGGGGAATTCTGATCCTCAGAGTACCTCATGCATTTGATTCATCATTAAAGCCTCCTAAAAGCAATACATCCTTACTTCCTAACTACCTTCATATGCGAAATAGCAGGGGGCTGTTTTCCATTCCAACTTAGATGTAAAGAACAGATGGGATGGCAATAAGATGTCCATGGTCTCTTTCCTGTGTTTTTAAAAAAAGAATAAAATAGGCAAGAGATCAATAAAATGCCAAGTAGGGGAACTATTTATTCCTTTATCCTCTACCAAGGAGATCCTTTTGTCTGTCTCTTGTTTTTAAAAATGTATACACACACACACACACATATACATATACACATATATACACACACACATACACACACACATATATGGGGAGAGATTATATACAAACCATACACATAAACCATATATATGTATTCATATATATAAGCTGTGGGTGAACAAGGCAATGCTCTGTAATCTATATTGCCTGGGGAAAATCCATTTTCAAGCTGGTTTCTGTGGACTATGAAGGTCCTCTCTGCAAAGTCACACAAAAAATGTCAGAGGAACAGGACATGAGGACACCACTCTACAGTTGTTTTCTTAGTAACATGTCTGACATATCACACTTCTCAGCCAATATCATCTGTGTCAGTACCTCTGAACTGGTGGTATTCCAGAGGACCCATATGGCTACTTAAAAAAATCAATGAGTTGACTTCCACTTCTAGGAAGATAGAGAAGACAGATTTTTCCCTATTCTTCCCACTAAGTTCAACTTAGTAACCCTGGACGTTATATATGAAACAAACATAAGAAGACTCTGAAAGGTAAAGTAAAGGCAGACCCATAGGACTTCAGGACCCAAGGAACATCACAGTGGTGAGTTCCCTGGATTTTCTTTTTGCCTCCTATGTCTCAGACATGGAGCTGAAGAAACCAGCAATCTGAAACTGTCAACAGGTACAGACTAAAAACCCCAACAAAAGCCCTCTTTCTGTAGCATAGAACCAGGAAAGGGACAACCAAATAAAACAGAAAACTTTTAGACAATAACGATTCTACTCCAGGCAAGGACCATAGAAATAAACACTAGCCCCACCCCTGTTCACACCAGTGAAATTCGAAGAGGTGAACCCAGACCCAAGGTGCCCCCAGAATGGTGCCAGAGAAGGCTGAGTAGGAGCCTAGACTTCTACTCCACCTTGCAGGAACAAGGAACTCCTGGTCTAATGGTCAGGAATTAACATCACTGCCTCTCCCTTGTTAACAAGGTCACTTTCTCTCCACCTCTCTTCCCCCATGATGTCAGTAGAAGTCATGTGGTGGGCCGTAATGTGGTAATCCTGTCCTGGGTTTCAGTGGAATCCTATGAAGGAAGTCAAATTGCCACCCCTCCTCAGGAGTAATAGGGAGTCCTTTTCCCCTTAGGTGTCAGTAGAAGCCTAAAGGGCACCTGGACTTCTGTACCCACTTGGCAGTAATAAGATGACATCCCTCCTCTTCCAGGTAAAACAGGTTTCAGTAAGATTGACGAGTGTCGATTAACCTGACTGGTAGTCATTTCACAAAGTACATATGTCAAATAATAACATTGTACTTAAAAAATATAGTATTCTATTTGTTAATTACACTTCAATAGAGGTGGAAAACAGACAAATAAGATCTAGAGTCTCAAAACACAATATTCAGAATGTACAGGCTCCATTCCAAAATCATTCATTGTATAAAGAATCAGGAAGATCTCAAACAATGAAAAAAAATTACAGATGCCAATACTGATATGACAGAGACGTTAGAATTATCTGACAAGACTTTAAGGCAACCGTCATAACAATGTTTCAGTGAGAAATTATGAACATACTTGAGACAAAAGGAAAAATAGAAAGTCTCAATAGCTAAATAGATGATATAAAAAAGAACCAAATGAAAATTTTAAAACTGAAAAAAATAGTAAGTGAAATATAAAATGTAATGGGTGGGCTCAATAGCAGAATGGAGGGGACAGAAGAAATAATGATGAACTTGAAGAAAGAACAAAAGAATCCCCAATTTGAACAATATAGAGAAAATAGACTGAAATTAACAGAGTCTCAGGAACCTGTGGAACTATGAGAAAAAGCTCTAACATATGTGTTATCAGAGTCCTGAAAGGAGAGGAGAAAGAGGGCAGGACTAAAAAAATGCTCAAAGAGATAGTGGTGGAAAACATAGAATAAAATACTTAATTTCTAGATTCAAGAAGATTAGCAACTGCAAAGAGGATAAATCCAAACAAATCCACACCAACACACATTGTAGTCAAACTTCCGAAAACTAAAAACAATAAAAAATCTTGAAAGCAGCAAGAGATACTACACTTTGTATGTCAAAAACAGTTTGAATGACAGAGGACTTCTTATTAGAGACGATAGAGGCCAGAAAGAAGTGGCACAACATTTTTGAATGAATAAAAGAGACATGTCAACTCAGAATCCTATATCCAGAGAAAATATCCTTCAGGAATGAAGGAATAATCTAGACATTCTCAGGAAAAGGAAAAATAAGAAAATGATGCTTCCAGAGGAACTACTGTAAAAAACTAAAGAAAGTTTTCTAAAAGAAAAAGAAATAATAAAAAAAAATCTTGGAAGATCAAGAAGAAAGAAAGAATATGTGAGCAAAAACATGGGTAAATACAACAGATTTTTCCTTCTCAAAGTTTCTAAATTATGTCTCATGTTTGAAGCAAAATTGTTTTACTGCTTGATGTAATTCTAAGTGTCTGTAGAGAAAAGATTTAAGACAATTATAAATGAGAAGGTAGAGCTATGTAAAGGAAGGTAAAGTTCCTACACCTGAACTGGTAAAATTGCTAAACCAGTAAACTGTAAAAGTTATGTATAGATAATACAATACTTTAGCAGCCACTAAAAATCTATATATAGAGAGACACTCAAAACACTACAGATAAATAAAAATGGAACTCTAAGAAAATCTTCCTCAGAAGAAGGCAGGAAAAAAAGATAAATGGAAAAAAGAACAGGCAACAACAACAACAACAACAAAATAGAACGACCGGCTTAAGTGTTAATGTATCAATGAAATTTTAATGATCTAGCTATACCAGTTACAAAACAGAGATTCTCAGAGTGGATTTAAGCAATGATCTACCCTATGACATTTATAAGAAACTCACTTAAAATATGATGATCTAGGGACGTTGAGTATAAAAGGATGCAAATATTAATGAAAAGAAAGCCAGACTGGCTATATTAATAGCAGATGATATAGATTTCAGAGCAAAGAAAATCCTAGAGACAGAATCATAATGATAAGAGGTTTGATTCACAAAGAACACATAACAATCCTAAATGTGTATGTACCAAACAATAGAGGTGTAAAATATGTGAAACAGAAACTGAGAGAACAGAAAGAAAAATGGACAAATCCAAAATTGTAGTTGGAGACTTCAACACCCCTCCCTCAACAATGGGTGGAACAACTAGATAGAAAATCACCAAGGGTATAGAAAACTCAACAGCACCATCAACCAATAGAATCTAATGAACATTTATAGGATACTCTACCCACAACAACAGAACACACATTCTTTCCAAGTGTGCATGGAACATATACCGAGATAGACCATATTCTGGGCCAAAAAATAAACCTCAACAAATTTAAAAGAATTTAAATCATACAGGGGGTTGTGTTCTCCAACCACAATGGAATCATACTAGAATCCATAACAGAAAGATGACAAGAACATTTTCAACACATGGAAACAAAACAACACATTCCTAAATAGCATGAGTCAAAGAAGAACTCTTAGGGAAGTAAAAAAATACATTAAACTGAATGAAAATAAAAACATAGCATGTTAAAAATTTGTGGGACACAAAGCAGTGAAGAGAAGGAAATTTATAGTACTAAATGCATACATTAGGAAAGAGATAAAGTCTGAAATAACTAATCTAAGTTTATACCTTGAGAACTCAGAGAGAGAGGGAGAGAGCAAAATAAATCCAAAGCAAGCAGGAGGAAGTAAAAAATAAAGGTAGCAATAGAACCTGAGAAACCAATGGAGAAGAGTCAGTGAAACAAAGAGATGACTTTTTGAAAAGATCAATCCATAAAATTAGCAAGCCTCTATCAAGCCTGAGAAAGAAAAAGAAGGGAGAAATCACAAATTACCAACATCAGGAATAAAGTAAGAAATACCACTGCAGACCCTGCAAACATCAAATGGTGAATAAATTCATAGTATAAACAACTCTACATGCCTCAATTTTACAACTTGGAGGAAATGGACCAATTTTCAAAAAACACAAACTTCCACAACTCACCCAAAACTAAATCGATAATTGGACTCGTTGTAAACTATTAAGGAAGCTGAATTAATAATAAAAAATTGCCCAAAGGAAAACGTTCAGGGCCAAATGGTTTTACTGGAGAATTCAACTCAGAGACATAACACCAATTCTATGCAATCTCTTCCACAAAATAGAAGAGAAGGGAAGATGTCTTAATCCATTTTATAATGTGACCCTGACACCAAAACCAGACAAAACACCACAGAAAACTAAAGATCCATTTTCCTCATGAATATAGACACAAAAATCCTTAACTAACTATTAACAGAAAATTCAGCAAAATATCAGAAGAATTATATATCATGACCGAGTGGGGTTTATTGCAGAGATGTGAAGCTAATTCAATATTAAAAAAATCAAAGTTATTTACCATATTAATGGCTAACGAAGAAAAATCACACAATCACATCATCAATTCAGAAAATAAAATTTGACAAAACTCAATCCATTCATAATAAAAACCTAAAAAAATAGGAATACAGAAGAACTTCAAATCCATAAAGACCATCTACAAAATGTCTACTGCTAACGTCGTACAGAGTTATGAAAAAATGCACACTCTCTCCCTAATATCAGTAACAAAATAGGATGTCTGCTCTCACTACTCTTATTCAACACAATGCCAGTAGTTTTAGCCCATGAAATAAGGCAGGAAAAGGAAATAAAAGGCAGACATAACATGAAGAAATAAAATGGCCCTTAGTCGAAGATGACATGATTATCTGCATAAAAAATTCCTAGCAATAATGTTTGTTCAGGGAAATTATAGGATACAAGATAATATACTAAAGTCAATGGTATTTCTATATACCTGAAATGAACACATGGATTCCAAAATTGAAAATATAATGCCATTAACAATTACTAAAAAAGGGAGAGAAATAGAAGGCTAAAAAATGCTGATAAAAGAAACTAAAGCTGAAATAAATAAAAGCAGATCTAAATAAATGGAGAGGCATACTAGACGTAGCAAAGATATCAATTCTGTTCAAATTTAGAGACAGGTTTAACAGGTTTAACCTGCCAAAATTGAAGTAGCCATTTTTATAGATATATATAAGATCATTATACAATTACTCAACACATATACCCAATTTCAAGACTTCTATAGCTATTGTAATCAAGATTATAAAATATTGGTAGAGGAATAGAAACATAAACCAATGGAACAGAATAGGGAATCCAGAAATACAAAATATGCTTAACTGAATATTTTATTGTATTTTTACTGAAGTAAAATTCATTTAACACAAAACCATTTTAAAATGAGCACATCCGTGACATTTAGTACATTTACAGTGTTTTGCAAATACCACCTCTATCTAACTCAAAAACATTTTCATCATTCCAAAATAAAACCCCATAACCATTAATAGTTATTCCTCAATTGTTTCTCCAACCACCAAATTGCTTTCCATGATTTACCTATTCTCAGTATTTCATATAAATGGAATCATCCAATATGTGACCTTTTGTGTCTGGCTTCCTTTACTTAACATATTGTTTTTGAGGTTTATCCATGTTGTCACATGTGTCAGTACTTTATTCCTTTCTATGGTTGAATAATATTTCATTGTATCTATTTACCACAGTCTGTTTATATGTCCATCCATTGATGGACATTTGTGTAGATTCTACCTTTTGGCTTTTGTCAGTAGTGCTGTTATGAACATTTGTATGCAAATCTTTGAGAACTTGTTTTCCATTTTTTGGAGCATATAATTAGGACTGGAATTTCTGGGTCATATGGTCATTCAATGTTTAACTTTTTGAAGAACAACTACACTGTTTTCCACAGCAGCTAAACCTTTTTACATTCCTACCAGCAGTGTATGAGGTTTCCAATTAGCCAGGTCCTTGCCAAAACTTGTTATTCTCTTTTTTTCAAAAAATATTTTTATAGCCATTGTAGTGGGTACAAAGTGGTATTTCATTATGGTTGTGACTTGCATTTCCCTAATGACTGAGAATGTTGAACATCTTTTCATGTACTTTCAGGCCATTTATAATATCTTCTCTGGGGAAATGTCTATTCAAGTCCTTCCACTATTTTTAAAATTAGGTTGTTTGTCTTTTTATTGTTTGAGTTGTAAGAGTTATTTATATATTCAGGATATTAATCCCTTATCAGATATGTGATTTGCAAATCTTGTCTCCCATTCTGCAGATGGCCTTTCCATTTTCTTGATTATGTTCTTGCATTAAATGCATAAAAATGTTAAATTTTGATAAAATCCAATTTATTTTTTGTTGTCCTGCTTTTGGGGTCATATCTGAGAATCCATTGCCAAAGCCAAGGTCATGAAAATTTATGCCTTAAAGGTAAACAGGAAAGTTTTCTTCTAAGATTTTATAGTTTTAATCCCTACATTAGGCTGTTGACCGGTTGGGTTTTTTTTTATTTGCCCCAGGGGTATATGTCTGTGAATCATCAGGCTTACACCTTTCACAGCACTCACCATAGCACAAACCCTCCCCAATGTCCATAACCCAGCTACCCTATCCCTACCCTCCGACTCCCCAGTAACCCTCAGTTTGTTTTGTGAGATTAGGAGTCTCTTATGGTTTGTCTCCTTCCCCATCCCATCTTGTTTCATTATTTTTCCATCCCCACCCCACGCGACCCCTCACCCTGTCCCTCAAGTTCCTCATATCAGAGAGATCATATGATAATTGTCTTTCTCTGATTGACTTATTTCGCTCAGCATAATACC
>LNAC01000111.1:1768331-1778350 GCA_002007465.1 Ailurus styani | reverse complement strand
CTGGGGCCTCAGTTCTTAGCGCGCCTCAGAGAAAAGCAGTCCCTCCCGTCTCCTGGTCTCCGGCCGCTCTCCGAGCTCACCCGGCCTGTGACCGAGCGTCACTGTCTCTGGCGCGACCCCGTTTAAAATCTCCGAATCTGGCGGATTCCTGCAGCCGCGCCCGTGCCGCTCCTCCCGGAGGAGGAAGGAGGGGGTCTCTCTGGGTCTGCCGCCCGTGGGGTCCCCACTCACAGAGCCGCGGCCCGGCTGCGCTTCAGATCACAGCCCAAGGTAACCGCGAGCTGAGAGACACCTCAGCTCAGCTCCGTCTCTCCCGCCGGCTTCTCTCTGAGACCTGGGAGCTCGGTCGCGCTCAGACACCCCTGGTCTTTTTGTGTCCCCGCGGGTCCTGAGACCACACTGTCCCTGCAGGGGCGTCACCCCCCGCTTGGTCTCTGGGGTAACGTCCCTCAGTGGAGCCGACTTCTAACAGTCCCAAGTCTGTGCTCCGCTGCTCGCTCCCTTGCCGGCAGCCGGCCCCTCCCCCCGGGGTCTATCTTCCCGTCGCCGCAGATTCACTTCTCCGCACGTCCTACCTTCCAGAAGGCGGTCTATTTTCTGTTCCTAGAATTGCTGCTCCTCTTCTCTTTGATCTCCGGTGGAATTTGTAGGTGTTCAGAATAGTTTGATAGCTCTGTGGGTGAATTCCTGGGACCTGATGATAATCGGTCTCCTACTCCTCCGCCATCTTGCCGCTCCCCCCAGTTTTGAGTTAATTTTTATAATGATGTGAGATTGGGGCCTAAATTAATTATTTTACACATGGATATACATTTGATCCAGTGCTACTAGTTCAAGAGAAAATTCTTTCTGCAGTGAATAGTCATGGGCTCTTTTTGCAATCATTTGGCCATAGAAGTATTTTTCTGGACTCTCAGTTCTCTTCCATTGGTCTATATGTCTGTCCTTATGCCAGTTACCGGACTGTTTTGATTACTGTAATTTTGTGGTAAATTTTGGGATCAGGAAGTATGACTCTGCAAATTTGCTCTTCTTTTTTAGACAGTTCTGGTTTTTTAGGACCTTGCAATTCCTGCCAAACTTATTTTTGACAAAGATGCAAAGAAATTCAATGGAGTAAAGATAGCCTTTTCAAAAACATGATGTGGGGCAATTAGACATTCTAAGGAAGAAAGTGAACCTTATTCTGATTTTTAAAACTTGTACAAAAATTCACTCAAAAGAGGTGACAGATTTAAATATAAAATGTAAATCTCTTAAGCTTTTATATCAAAAAATCTTTGGGATCTTGGGTTTAGATTTGACATCAAAAGTAAGATCTGTAGAAAGAAAAATGGATAAATTTGACTACATGAAAATTAAAAACTTTTGTTCTGGAGAGGACCCTATTAAGAGGATGAAAAGACAAGTGATAGACTGAAGGAAAATATTTGCAAACCACATACCCACAAAGGACTAGTATCTAGAATGTATAAAGAATTCTTGAAACTCAACAGCAGGAAAAAAATGAACATACAAGAAGGAAACCTCAAGCAATCCAAATAGGAAATGGCCAAGAGATATGAAGAGGAATTTCACCAAAGAGACTATACAGATAAAAAATAAGCATGTGAAAATATGTTTAACATCATTAGTCATCAGGGAAATGCAAATTAAAATCACAATGAGATATCTGTACACACCTATCAGAATGATGACAATAAAAAATAGTGATCCCAGCAAATGCAGGCAAGGATGCCCAAAAGCAGAATCCCTCATGCATTGCTTGGTGGGAATATCAGATGGTATGAACATCCTGAAAAATGGTTTGGCTATTTTTTCTAAAACTAAACATGTGACCCTCATACAAACCAGCAATTGAACTCATGGGTAATTTATCCAAGAGGAGTGACAATTTATGTCCTTAAAAAAACCCAAACAAACCTGTACAGAAATGTTTATAGCACCTTATCTGTAAGAGCCCCACATGAAAACAAGCCAGGTGATTTAACCAATGAGGTTCTTGCATACCATGGAATACTACTCAGTAATACAAAGAAACGAACCACTGACAAGGGAAACAACTCGAACAAGTCTTGAGGTAATTATGCTGAGTGGAAAAAGCCCATCCCCATAGACTACATAGTGTGTGATCCCCTTTATAGAGCATTGTCGAAATGACAAAATTACAGCAATGAGAACAGGTTTGTAATCACCAGGGGTTAGGGATGAGGGGGGAGGAGCAGAGGAAAGGAAGATAGGTGGTGGCTATAAAAGGGCCCCAGGAGAGTTCCTTTGGGTGAATGAAGGGTTCTGTACTTTGACTACATCAATGGCAGTATTCTGGTTGTTCTATGACACGATAGTTTTACAAAATGCCGTCCTAGAGGACACTGGGTAAGCAGTATCCATGATTGCTCTGGCATTGCTTACAACTCTATGCGAAATCTCTAATGATTTTAGAATGGAAGGTTTAATTAAAAATCAATAAGTGATATATTGTTTAATTTTTCTTTCACATTTTTAAGAAAAGGCAGCGAGCCTATTGGTGTGTAACGAGTGAGCACACACAGTGGTTAGGTGGAGTTCACATGAGGACGCCCATGGCTCCATCACTCCGTTTATTTCTTGGCTGCACAGAATGGTTGAGACTGTTATATTTTAAATTGTTTTTCTTCTTAGACATATGTTTGATTTATGCTCATAATAGATTGTGTTTAAAGACTAGAAACATAAGGAACCTGATAATGAAATACAAGATAATTAGGAGCAAAAAATGGGAAGACTACAATCTTACTTCAAAATTACCTTCACCAATCTGTAAATCATATTCATCTGATAAAAACTCTTCTACGGAACATCAAGATGTCTTTGGTACTTCAAAAACAGTGTTAAGGAGAGAAAATAGAGTGACAATTATGTCCAATTTGGCTTTTCATTTATTGAGAATAAAGGCTCTTTACACACCCACAATGTGCTATTTGCAGAGTGCTTGCAAATAGCGGCCTGAAATCTTTCCCCTCCTGTCATTTATAAACAAAACATGGAAATTATAGAAATAAAACCATGGCTTTTTTAAGCATAAAATTCCAGAATTTCAGACATCGATTCTTAGAAACCAGTTTTTGCCTCGACTTGATGCAATATTATGGAGTAAAATCCAAAAGTATTTTTTGGTATACATTCAGTCCCCAAAGCAGAGATGACATATCATTTTTTAGCATATTTATCTGAAAATTATATTTTCTCTTATAAAATTAAATAAAAATTAAACATTGTGCATTCACTATTAAATGATATAAAGCAAAATCTTTTGTAATGACTGTATATTATGAATATTATGAATGATCACATTAAAACAGACTGTAGAATACAATATTTAATATGATACCCTTATTTAAGATTTCAAATCACTCACTCGTCACAGACTGCCTTCAAAAATGATAAAAGCAGTTTCAGATTTTTTGAGGATGGTTGTAGTGAGCAATGTCTGTGAGTCACATCTGGTTAGGCAGTGGTGACTGATGTGTGTGTGTGTGCACTTGTCAGCTTTAAAGCATCCTGTCCATGTCACTTGTTATGTGTCCACTGCCTTTTACTAGGGCAATTAGGAAATGGAGGGTCCTGCTTAATTAAATGTTCTCCGTACATGAAAATTCTCTCCATGTGAGCACTGGATTAGAGTCCAGGGACTTCAACCTTTGACTAGCCTGGGTCCTTAGACAAATAAAGTGGGATGATGACAGTATTAATCTTTCACGTTGTGTGTCTAATGGCAGTCAAATAATGGAACAGGCTTTTATGTACATTTGGGCTTCTTTCTCATTTGCCATGTTTTCTACTTCAAGTAAGAACAAATCCAAACCCAACTGATTTAAGTCATGAGGAAAATAAGAACCCGAGATCGGGCAGCTTCAGCAGTGGCTGTTCCAGCAGTTCAGTGGCATCCATAAGGTCTTAGTTTCTTTCCCTGTTCTGCCATCTTTCATGGGTCAACTTGGCTGATCTTCGGGTGACAAGATGGTGACCATGAGCCTGGGGGACCTTTGTAGTTAATGATAGTATCAAGAGGGAAAAGAGGCACCATCTCTTCCCATGCATCTTTTTTTAAAAAATTTTTTAAAAGATATATTTATTTTAGAGAGAGAGAGAGAGTGCATGAGTGCAAGAACATGCACACAGGAGTGATGGGAGGAATAGAGGGAGAGAATCTTCAAGCAAACTCCCAGAGTCTGGATCATGGAGCCAGATAGGGGGCTCAGTCCCATGACCCATGAGATCCTGACCTGAACTGAAGCCAAGAGTTGGACGCCTAACCTAATGAGCCACCCAGGCACTTCTCCTCACCCGCTCTCTCCCCACCTCCCTTCCCCTGCATCTCTTTTTCCCCCCAACTGACTTTCTTTCACCTGTCCTTGGTCACACTGGGCTCCTTGCTCTCCCCTTAACCAGTTCTTGGCAAAGAGAATGGGAGCCTGGCGATTAGCTTCGACTATGCTGAACAGAATTGACATTCTATAGGCAGAGAAGAGAGAGACTATGCATTGGGTTTTGGTATGACAAGGGATCAGAATGAGGACAAGTAAAGAAATACACCAACAGATTCAGAACAGAAGGTTCTCTAGGCACCTGTTCATAGGACATGTATTTTGAGATACGTATTAGCTGCCACATCCATATACTCTGTGTGTAAGTGATACAGCATTGCATAGTGATTTGAGCGCAGGCTTGGAGTCAAATCCCAGCTCTGCCATTTGTGAGACAAACTGCCTTGGATAAATTGTGTGACTTCTCTGAGCTTCACTTATCAAATGGGGACCTTATGGTGCTAAGAGGATTAGGTGATGCAATCCATACAAAGGGTTAGGCCCAGTGCCCAATGCATAGTTAGCAATCAATAAATGTGAGGAGCTGGTGTGCTGCCAGCAAGGAGAATGAGCTAAACCCAGCTTTACGTCTCAACAGCTGAACAGCTGCTGACTGCTTTCACTCCACCAGACCCTGCCCTCCACCCAGTCTGCTCTCCATACAGCAGCCAGAGCGATGTTCAAAACCTACAGTAGGTCATGTCATTCTCCTGCTCAAAACCCTCCAGTGACTCCTGTTACACGTGAAATCAGATCTGAAGTCCTTGTTCGCCAGGGACTTAGCTACCCTAAGTGATTGGCCCGGCCACTTCCCTGCCTTCTTCAACAGCTGTCTGCCTGGTCCCTCTGCTTAGTGTCGGCCTCGCTCACATACAGTCAGGTCTTCATGTGTGGTGTGCTTCTGACTGCCTGTTCTCCCCACCAGATCTTGTCCTACCTCGTCCCCTCATTTCTTCATGTCTCTGCTCTCAGCGCCTCATCATCCTCAGAGAGAACTTTTTAGCTGCCCTCGTGAAAAGAGTCACCACTCTTGCTTCCTCTGCATTCTCCAGAAAACAGAGCCAGAGGCAAAAGCTTTACACCTCAGTGAGGAGTCCAAATCCCAGAAAGCAGGAAGGAGGAGGAAGAAAGAGCTGATTCAGGAGGCCCGGCTCTGCCGTCATGTAGCTCAGGGCTTGGTCTCTGAGGCTGCCCTTACATAGGACCCAGGGCACACTGCATCTCCGTACAGACTATCCAGGGAAGGAAGGGAGAATTTACCTGCTGGCTTCCTCCTGTACCCCGGCTCCCTCTGGTCAAGTCCTCCACTCCAGTCATGACCACTCCTAGCCCTCTGTGTTGTGTGGAGCAGCTCCTCAGGGCAGCCTCTGGGGAAACCAGAGCCCTCAGGGGGCTAGTCTGACCACTGTGCAGGCATGGATGGAGGCCAGTGCCTCCGTGTCAGTTGGTGCCACATGGGGGGGCTGCGGGGGGTTGCTTCTTGGTTTGAGGTGGTGGCAGTAACAGCAGAGGGATCTATCTCCCAAGGCTGTGGGAACAGCTCTGAGGGGCCAGGAAGCAGGACAAGTCGGGTTGAGGGTATGGGCAGAGTGGAGGGCATGGGGGTGGGGGCAGAGGGGTCAGTGTGGCTACTCGGATTTGGGGTGCTATATAAGCTAAGTGCAGTCCCAGCTCACATACATTCGTGTGGCTTAGTGCTCTTCAGAATACTCAAGATGAGTCCCACTATACTGCGCGTGCATCTGAATGGAGCATATATTCACAGGAATGGGATGTCCATAAGGTAAGTACTCATCTGTTTGAATGATCTGTTTTTTTCGATTGGCATGTTATTTACTGCTCTATATTGAAGAGCTGGAAAACAGGGTTGTGGCAAAAATTTGTGAGTCTGAATAAATAAGGGTGAGTAAAGGAGGTTGGTCCCTCTCTTTGCCTTCCTCCTCCTCCTATTGTCCCACTTCATCTCTCTCCCCTGTCCCCCATAGGAGGTGGTCCTCTGTGGCTTGGAGGCCTGGCCTGGTGAGCCCACATTCTCCCTGTGCACATGTCTTCCACAAGAGACTCAGCTTCATTTCCTTCTACTTGGGACCTTTGTTAGGCCCCTTGTACCCCCAGCCTAGGCCCTGGAATCCAGATGGGACTTCTGTCTGGGGATTAACACCGTGGTGAAGGGTTTTATTTTTCATTTTTTTACCCATTCACTGTTCCCTCCCTCTCACTGTAGCTTTTCATTCATTCCAGCTTCTTAATTAAAATCTTCATTCTTTAACGCTTCGTCATTGCCTTGAAAAATTTCCCAAATCACACTTACCTCTTGAAGGAATACCTTACTTAATCTCCATGCTGGCTACTTTTCTCCCTAAATCAAAGTTAAACAATTATTTCTGAGTGTGATTTTAGGTCTAGAATTTTGAATTTATTGCCTCCATTCCCTTAATTTCTCGATGACTAAGTGGACCATGATTTAAGAAATCTTGGAGAAACCCTTAACATCATAGCTCTTTTTAGATCAGAGTGGCCCTCACTTCTATAAATCTTAGCAAAATAAAGGCATGGGCTTGCAGAATGGAAAATGGCCTCAGAAACTGATTGAGTATCACCACCTCCCACCTTGCCCACCTCCAACTCCCACTTGAGACATGAAGAAACTAGGCCTAGAGAGGCCCGGCTAGTCCAAGTGTGGCAGAGGCAAGAGAGAGACCCAGCCCTCATGTCTTTCTGTCTGGGGCTCTCGAGAGACCCAGACTGGTTCTTCAGCTGACTGTATGGTTTGGGTTAAAGATTTTACAAGACGTTTTTCAGATAGGCAGCAGAGTGTTCAGTTATGCAAGACTAGGAAGACCCTTTCTAGCCTTCTACCTTCTCACATGCCCTCCCAGTCTCGCTGCTGATGGGGGTTTCTGGGCGCTGTCTGACCAGCCCAGGGGGCCCTGGCCCATAGCTAGTGACAGAGAGACTTGTGGTTGAATCTGGAGGACGTTCTCTGCTTCTTCCCAATCCCGTGGCTCTGCCGTCTCGGTGCATGACCCTGTGTACCGCAGCACGCTGGAATGACCTGTAGGAGACCCACTGTTTGGCTGCAGTTTTCGATCATATTGTTGTGTTTGGGGTAAGAATATAAATAGAAGAAAGTTTTAAAACTGGTAAAGTCAATATCTATAGGAGATTTTGAATTTCCCGATCTTGCGAAAACACAGTGCTCACTTCCTTCCGTGTGTCTCTGAGTCTGTCTCGGGAAATCGATCACCAAGCCCCTACACTGGGAGTTGGAGGCAGTCATCTGAACTTGTTTCCTTCTAACTTCTCCCTTCCAAGGAATTACCAGACTGAATTACATGAATTCAAAACTTATCCCCCATCCCCTGCCTTTTTCTGGCCAAGAATCCCAGTTGGCCACTGAGAAGCATCAGTACACTTACAAATTCTGAAACAGGGTTGCAAGCAAATTGTTTGTTGGATTCTAGCCTATTTTCCATGTTGGGGGTGTAGTATTCAACCCAGAATTGCCCTGAGAGGTCAAAGCACAAATCAATTCATAGAGGTGTCACGGTCTGCTGGCATCTAGTGCTGCTGCCCCGAAGGTTTGTTTTTTTTCATCATTCACACTTCACCTTTTTTATTCCAAGGTGACTTTAATTCCACACTTATTTTATGCACAGTAGTCATAATAGCTCACTTCAGATGTTAGCATTATCTCTAAGGGATATTCTGCACATCTGGTTTGTAGCAGCTACATCCCCCCTTCTTCGGGAAGCTAAGGAAGTCTGTGGAAGTCCAGTCCCTGTTTGCTGCACTAAACAGAGCTATTTCAGAGCTTGGTCAATGTACAGACCTTGGTTTACATATGACCCAGAGTTATTAAAAAGACACACCCCAAGGCCTGCCTTGGTTATGTAATAGGGCCACTAGGCTGACTCAGGGACTTTGTGCTCAGAGCTGAGAACAGAAATCTGCTTTTCTAAACACCTCAAAGTGTGGGAGGGGAGCTAAACCCAGTCTCTGAGCTGTGGGGCTCCATCTTGTCCACGGACTTAGAATTAAATGCCAGAGGGAGGCATAGCCTGTTTCCAAATTCCCCTGCTTCCTTTTATGTCCGGTCCTTCTCTCTCTCCCAGGATAGAAGGTGCCATCGTTTCCCCAGTCCAGCTGTAGAGAATCTGGCCTCAAGCCAGCCTTGGGGGTTCAGTCATGGATGGCCTTGGCAAAGATTCATGGTCAAATATGAGAGAGCATCATTCCTGCCAAGGCCCTAGGGCACTGAGGATGGAATGGCTTTTGTCCTTCTGAGCCCACATTACGGTTTCCAAGTGGGAAGTCACAGAGATGGAGACCTGGAAGTCACCCAGGTCTCATACACTTCTCATTTTGCTGATGGGGAAACTGATACTTAGAGCAGAGATATGACTGGCCTGGGTTATAAAGTGGGCAGTGGTAGGGGGAGAGCTGATCCCAGACAGAAACCTGTGTGAGGGTAGGGACCAGGCTGGTCCACCCACTGCTGTCTTCCCAGCACCTAGCACAGGGTCTGGTACATGGGAGGGGCCCAGTAAATATCTGCTGAAGAGCAAATGTAATACCCTTTCACCATGCCAGCATTTTATTCTTCCTCTTCTCTTGATATTTAACTAAACTTATCCTTAGAAAATCCTCTCCATCTCCTCTTCCAGACCAGAAGAGATCATAGGGGTATGGACAAGACAGTGTCCCACTACACCAGCCAGTTACCTGGTGCTCACATAGAGCAGGGGCAGTCCCCCAGAAAGTCTCCTGCCCGTCAGTTACCACCAGCCTGGCCTAGCTAGGATCATACTCCTAAATCTGATGCCAGACTTAAGCTACAGATAGACCACTGGTTGGGGGTGTGTGTGTGTGTGCTCTAGTTGTCACAAAAGTGTTTACAGTTTATTTGGACACCAAGACTGATCTCTAGGTCAATTAATGAAAGCAAATGACAACTGGGTTGGGGGTCTCCAAAAGTTCTGGATGGTGAATAAAGATCCAGGCTTGGGGATGAATGAAGTCAGGGCAGTGAAAATGTCTCGTTCGAAGGGAGAATAGGGGACCCTCTTGTCACAGCTTGGCCAGGCCAAGCCCACATCACCTGGGACTGCCTTTGTATGCCCAAGATTTTGTTAAGATTCTCCATTTGGGAGAGGGCAGAGTCAGAAGAGAGGTATAAAAACTTTGCTCTTTCGCAGGCTGTTGGCTCTTGGTGAGGGGGCGTGTCACTTGCCTCAGCCTCCAGGGACACTTATAAGGGCAGGGTGTACTGGCCCGCCGAGGCTCCACAGCTATGGCGGCTGATGAAGACCACTTGCGCACCTTGGGAGCAGACTGGGGAACTCGGCCCGGGAAGGAGCCGGAGGAGGGGAGAGGAGGGGTGTGGTTCGGGAGTGGAAGGCGGATGGCGCCTGCAGATTTCCACGAGAGAGCCAGGGGCTGAAGCGCACCGCCTTCAGCTGCGGGTGCAGAGATCGCCCTGCAGCGCTGGGAGTCCTCGTGCCCCGCGTGCGCGCCCGGCTGCTCCGCGCACCTGCCGATGGCCCCGCGCGGGTCTGAGCGGCGGGCGGGCGGGCCGCGCGCACAGGTGGCGGCGATTGGGCAGGCGGGGCCCGGAGGGTGACGTCACGAGCTCCGGTCCCGGCGGCAGAAATAGGGCAGCCGCGGCGGCGG
>LNAC01000111.1:1578651-1767729 GCA_002007465.1 Ailurus styani | reverse complement strand
CGTCGAAGAGCTAGGCGAGCGGCGGGCCCTTGGCCGCGGGCTGGGGCGCGGAGCGCGTCCTCGCTGCCTCCTCCCTCCAGTTTTGCGGGGAAACTTGCATGTCCGCGCTGCAGCCCGAAGGGCCCGCTGCGCCTCGCCTGGCCGTCGCTCCCCCGAGGTCCGCCGCGTCTGCACGCGGGCGCTCGGCTGAGGCTGAGGAGAAGGGACCGGGGCACCACCTCGTTCCGCGAAGCCCGCGGCGCCGGTTCTGTCCAGCTAGTCTCTGTTCCAAGAGAGCGACCAGGGTTGCCTGCTGGGGAGTCGCTAGGGAGCAGTTTGTTTGGGGCGCGCTCTGGCAGGAGCTTGGTCCTGAGAGAGCTTGTGCGGTGGATGATCTCCGCCCCTCTCTGCACCAGCAAAGGAGATCTCTTTCAAGTTTGGGGGGCACCCAGGCGACGCAGACAGCGCTGCGCTTTGGGCGCTCGTCGCCCCGAGTTGGTGGCCGAGCGCCGCGCGAGCCTTCGCGGCCCGGTTGAGCTGACGAAGCGGCGCCTCCGGCGCACTCGCCCGCGGCCTGCCACCTGAGGACTTGGGCGCCCGCCACTCTGGCAAGGGCAGAAGCCCGCTGGAAGCAGCGGGATTTCTCACGGTGCCCGGGACAGGGCGAGCAGCCCGTGCAGTGCGCCTGCGAGCTCAAGTCCCTGGGGCCCCGCGGAGTCGGACCGTGCTGGGTCTCTATGTCGCCCTGCTAGTCAGTGCCGCTGCGCGGTCCAGCCGACCTCGTTCCCCTGACTGCCGCCGACATTGATGAATCGCGCTGCCGTCCCTCTCCTCCGCTCTCCTCTAGGTGTCGCTTCCTCCGAGGTTTCCCCGCGAGTGAAAAACAGCGCCAGTAGCTTTGATCGGTTCCCTTCCTAAATTTATTGCAAGCCGGTGCACGGGGAATTGTGCTAGATGGGTCCCCGAGATAGAAACATTGGTCCACATTCTGTGGGCCACATACACACAGAATTTCATTAGGAGGTGGCCCGGTAACTCTTAACCAAACGTGCACCGGGAATGGGTTTGTATTACAATGTCTGAGGCATCGGGAAGAAATTCAGACGTTTCTCTAAGGTCTAAAGTTAGTTTCCCACCACCAGGCTTAGGGGGAAGTCAGACATGACTTTTAGCAGTGTCCTGTCAATGCTGCAGTGGGCGGCTTCCTGGGCTTGCCCCTGCTGGCTCCCAGGACCGGCTTTGATGTGGGTAGTGGTCAGGTGGAGGGCTCAGCTGGGGAGTAAATGGTCAGGGGAGTGAGTGATGGGGCTTCTAGGACACCAGAGGCGCACAGTCGTAAGGCGGTAGCTCAAACCTAAGCCATGAACCGATGCCCCACAGGGCCCATGCGGGCTTCCCGTCTTGGTTTGTGAGAAGAGGCTGCAGCATTACTACAGCATTTCTCTTCAGACGCACTTAGCTGAATGATAGCTTTCTTCCCATCCTAGGAAAACAGATACCCCTCGTCCCCAAGACTTTAGACTGAGTCAAAGGTCATGCACGATGATAGCCTACTTCATATATACTGTAATGTGTTAAAGTTGTTCCAGTGACTTTTTCTAAGACATTTTTGACCACCCTCAATTTTCCTTAATCTCAGGAAATCAATTTTTATTCCGGAGAGAGGCCAGCCTATTCCCATGGGCCTTGGGAGAAGTTGTATCCCTTCTGCTCTGTCCTGGAGGTGGGTGTGTGTGGGGTAGTTTGGATTTTTCTGCTTTGACCCATCAGTTGCTCAGGATTCTTCTCTTCATCTCAGAGTTGCAGGATTTTTTTTTTAAAGTGATCTTCATGTTGTGATCTTCTGCTGGACTTAATACTATATTCCAGAAACAGGTCATTGAATAGTCAGAATTTTCTAAATCTTTAATTCCTGTTTTACCATTCTTGGTATGTTTCTGCAAATTCAACCTCCTTATGTAGCTTATGTGTGGTCCAATTGTGTGCTTACTAACTCGATGAAATTAGGAATTTATTTCAAGAGCACATATGCCCTTACATTTTCTTTATCTTAATGCATAACACAAGGCATGGAACTTTGAGTAAAATAGAACTCGTGTTGGGAGAACGTGGTACTTAAGCAGTGTAAATGTTGAAATGATGAGGGTTCCTGGAACTCACAGGTGTGTGGGTTAAACTTCCTGGTATGTAGGAGTGTCATAGATTGATACATTGCCCACAGACTAATTTAGGCGTTCAATTTATCAAATGTTGGAACAATTAACCAAAGATAAAGAGCAGATAATTAATGGGAAATGCACTGTAACTTCATTATGGCTTGCTGCAGGGGTAGCCTGATACATATCCATGCCTAAATTCCCTGGGTTGGTATTTGAGGGGCTATCTTAGGAAGTTTGAACCCCTTGCTTTTTTCTTAAAACACTTGGATATCAAAACTAGGGTCCTGAGCCTTTCAGAGGAAATGAAGGTGTAGCCTTGTGATGTTAGGGTCAATATGGCCTTTTTTTTTTTTTCTTTTAACATTGGGTAGATGTACTAGAGGCTGCAGGATTTTGGTGGTCTCCAGGTGGTTTCCATTTGTTGATTGCCAACATCCCATGTGCAAAATGCAATGCCCCTATAGTAATTGGCTAAAGCATACACTTGGTTAGTTGGAAAGTTTGGAAATTGATGTGCCTTAGGGTCACAAAACTTACTGTTCTCTTTAAGGCTGGGGTGGTATTGTTTGGTTTTACCAAAGCATCTTCATAATTTCTGGTGTTTGGTAGTTACAAAGAGAAGCCATTTCCATGTGCCTAATCTGTAATGTCTAGTTGGGTAACGTTTCCATGTTCTGGGAGAGATGCTGAGAGACAACTGATGAGTAATGTCTATAGAAGCTCTCAGGGTCTGATGGCCCACTCTTGCCAAACAAGGCTGGTTTCCAGAGGAGAAAAGGGAAGTTTGTATTAGAACCACTGCCAGTTCAGTGTCCATGCATCTCTCTGGCCTCTGACCCTGTTCAGTATAGACCACTTGCATGTTGGTGTGTGTTCTGTGGTGGGGCACATTTGGAATCGACCTATTCTCTCCCTAACCACTTGCCATTCTTATGTCACATTTTTCAATTTTCTTGGAAAAGTGAGTCAGTTTTCTGAATGTCACATCGTACAAATTTGCAGTACCTCTGTAATTTTAAATACAAGTAATAGCACAGGTAGTGGCTTCTAATTATAAAACCAGAAAAATCCTGTGCTTTACACACAGAGTAGGCACTTGATCTAGAAGTGTCCATCCAGCACTAAGAAAAGCAAAGTTAGTCTGATCGAGACAGAATGCCAGCATTCCATATGTTTGTGCCAATGTAGGAAGCAAAGCCATTGCCTCGGGGTCAGGAGGCCTGGTTTCAGTCTAGATCTGGCTCCTGATTTGGCTCCCACATGGGGTGAATTCTCTGACCTTCCAGGCTTCTGGTGTCCTATCTGTGCCATAGCCAACCCAGCTCCTGTTTCTCTTGATCATGGGGGAAAGTGAGGCTTGGGTGGAAAACCTCAGAGGAACCAGGTCTTAAATATCAAGTGATGGTGCTTTATGAGTTGTTTGAAAGAAAACGCAGTCTAGCTCTTTTACGAGAACAATCT
The DNA here is from genome assembly GCA_002007465.1 of Ailurus styani. Lineage (NCBI taxonomy): Eukaryota > Metazoa > Chordata > Mammalia > Carnivora > Ailuridae > Ailurus > Ailurus styani. Next base: position 1,764,130 of record LNAC01000111.1, on the reverse strand, counting down.
CTGATAGATTTATAGCCAGTCTTAGGACTCTAACATGGATTGAATGAAGCTTATAAACCTAAATTGATCTCAAAAGGAACTCAAGGTTGAAAAAGAGGGTTTGTGATATTATAGATGGTACCTTCCCATTTCTATAATGAGGAGATTCTTGTATTTTCTTCTGTCTGAAGATCAATAGGGCTCTTTGAAGGTGAGGAGTAATGAGTCAACAGATCTCCGTCCCTCAGAGCGACTGTCTTCCCCATGCTGGCACTCCCCATCGGTTGAGAGACAGCCTTGCTGCCCAGCATTCTGTGCATCTCCTCATGATTTCTCTTTTTTTCCCAACTACATTTCTTCCTGACTGATAAAGACAGCAGCTCTGAGAGCTGAGGACTGTGTGCCCAGTGGCCGCCATTCCGGGGAGGGATGCAGAGAGGAGCAGCGTGGTTCTTTCCTCATGCTCTCCTCCTCTGGAGGAGTGCAGCTCTTGGCAGCTGTCAGAGGAAAGGAGAGACTCAGGATTTCCTATCTTGCTCGACCTAGGTTTTCCCCATCTTGCTAAAAACAACTGTTGATTGAAACAAAATACCGTTAAGTATTGAGAGGCAGTGGAGGGAGGCTGTGCGGAACGCAGACACCTCACCGAATCCACCTGCGTGGCTTGGAGTCCCAGCTCTGCCATTTATTTGCCACGTGGCTTTGGGAGGGTACTTAGCCTCTCCGTGACCTGTCTGCTGTGTCATCTGACCAGGGGATAATTAATGCCCTCCTCATGGAGTAGAAGTGAGGCGAGTGAGTTAATACCTGTGAAGTGTTTAGAACAGCGCCTGACACACATTATTGTTACATAAGTGCTAACCAAAGAGATAGCTCCTATTTGGTTATTAGATAGATCATCAAAATTGATTTAGACCCAATATTAATTCTTTTTTTATGAACTGAGCCATCATAAAACTTGAGTTGTAAATTTTTAGGCTGTTGCTCCTGTAGATAAAATGAATTGTCAATCACAGTAAGTATAAAATGACATCGGACATGCATCTACCGTGCAGATTCATCCCATCTGGTGGTGGCCAAGCTGAGCGAAATGTTACAAAGAACCCGAGAATATTTCAGTCATTAGCCTGGCTCTTGTGTTGCTTTGTCTTTTAATCTTTGAGGTACCTCACCATAAACCAGATAAAACCAGAGATGCGTTCAGGAGCCACAGGGCTGGAGCCCAGGCTTCCTGAAGCCACAACTCAAAACAACTGGTTTAATACCACAGGTGTGGGTATACCTTCTGAACTAGTTTTGAAGCTTGCCAAAATAACAATTGAGGTGAAGGGATTTTACTTTGATGCCATCCATTAATAATAAAACATCAAACATAATTGGTCTTGGATTACTAGGCAAATTGAAAACTAAATAGTCGGTTTCATGTCTTGAATATTTCATAACTCCAGAAATTGACATTTGTATGTTAAGTAGAGTCAGTTTTGATGATTTTGCTATTTTTGGTTTATTCAGGCTTGAAAACATGACAACAGAGAAAAGAAGACCTTTTGTATGTGTGCTTGTCCCATAAGTGCTGTTTCTTAGTGGATAACTAGGGAAGAATTATCAAAAATAAAGTAGGAAGTAGTGTCTTTCTAGTTCTATCTTAAGTACTGGTGTTTCTTTCTCTTTTTTAAAGATTTTATTTATTTATTTCACAGAGGGAGAGAGATCACAAGGAGGCAGAGAGGCAGGCAGAGAGAGAGGGGGAAGCAGGCTCCCTGCTGAGCAGGGAGCCCGATGCGGGCCTCGATCCCAGGACCCTGAGATCATGACCTGAGCCGAAAGCAGAGGCTTTAACCCACTGAGCCACCCAGGCGCCCTTAAGTACTGGTGTTTCTTGAAAAAAATTATTTATTTTAGAGAGAGAGTGTGTATGCATGAGCGGGAGGGGCAGAGGGAGAAAGAATCTTCAGCAGACTCCAGGCTGAACATGGAGCCTGATACGGGGCTTGATCTCACAACCCCAAGATCATGACCTGAGCTGAAACCAAGATACCCAGGTGCCCCTCAGGACTGGTATGTTAAAAAAAAAAAAATTCCAAAAATCTAGTAAGTGCTTTCTTCAGTTGCAGGCACATGGCTATGCGCTCAGAAGACAATAATTTATGGAGAGTAGGGAGTCACCCTATTTATTTTCAGAAGAACTGGTGGCAGTTTTTATTTTCTTTTAGTTCTGAATGTGATTTTTCTCCACACTCTGCAATCTGCGTGAAGAACTCACACATTGTTACCAGAGCTCTGGATTGGGAGCATGGGCTCAGGGGCTGCTGGGTACACTCCAGTTCTGTTCCAGGTAGCAGTGCGCAAGGCACCCTTGCCCTCAGCTCTGCCTTCTTCAGAGTGTGGAGCAGGTGCTAACTGTGACAAGACCGTGACCTTTACATTATGTGTATTGCCCACTCAGACTACTGCCCCAGTCACTCCAACTTTGCCAACAGATGTCAAAGACGAAGAGACGGAGGGGTGGAAGCCTGTGGACTGTTTGTATGACAAGAGACACGTTTTCTTAAAAGACCGTCATGACTTATAACCCTACCTTTTCAGAGGCCAGTGTTAGAGGCCATAATTTTTAGCCCGTCTTCTTCTTGTGGGCATTTCTCTCAAGTGAGGGACATAAAGCATATCTGGAAAGGCAGTTAAAGGAAGCTGGGAATGTGGTAGGAGTGAATTTGTTTAGTGGTCATGGCATCAGCACTAGTGATGGTGGGATACCTCCAACCCTTCTTATTCAAAGTAGGCACCCTCCAGAGCTCTCGCCATGAGGGTGAGCGGAGGTGGACTCCCCCAGCAGCCTGTAATGTCCGCCAACCTGCTCATCCTCTCTGACTGGGACACCTGCCCTGGACCAGTTCGAGGCCAGATCACATGGGTGTGCTGGCCTCCAAAGAGCTCTGTGTTTTCATCTTCCAGCCACAATCAGGATGCCGTGTGCACCACATGCAATTAAGCACTAAATTGTGTAATGCTCACAGAAATCAATAAGCCCTCCGGTTTCCTTGAGGATGAGTTGTAAATACTGCACGATGAGTTCTATCTCCCTGGCTACATTTCTCAGACAGCGATGCTGAAATGAAGGTTGGAATGTTACAGTGGAAATCTTTAAAAAAAGAAAAAAAGAATAAAACGTAGAGCTGATTGGACACGTTGACTAGCCTGTGTCCTTGTCCCATTAGCACCCCAGCACATGATAGGGAGTTGACTATCTGTTGTCGCTGATCCTTAGTTTTTTCATCCGTGCAATTCTTTGATTACTTTGAATTGCCCATTTCTTGTCTTCTAGGAGTTCAGACCTCTTACCCCATGAGCCTCAGGAACCACCTTAAAGGTTATTGAAATTCTATCATCCATTGGGTGCTTGAATTCCTCTACAGGAAGGAACAGTCTTGAAAGGAAGATATTGAGCCTTATGCCCTTTTGAAGCTCACTGACTTATAAACTGAGACATCAGCCACAAACAGCCTGCCTTACATTTAACATAATTCCTCATCAGTATTCACTGATCACTAATCGTGTGCCCAGACCACAGTGCTTTCTGAAGAGACTGAAGCATGGCTATGTGGTCACTGAACAGAAGTGACACAGCTGCTTCTCCCTCACTTGTTCTTGTAGATGGAGTGGTAGCTGGCATGTTGGCTGGCTTTCCACATAACCTTTAGCATGTATAGAGTTGTTAACTCTGTGACTGACACTCACTTCTTCGAGCCTCACCATAACCCTATAAAATACATATTATTGACCCCATTTTAGAGGTGAATAAACTAAGGCTCAGAAGTACTAGAACTTCTCCAAAGTAGAACAGAATGGTTGGTGGTAGGATTTAAACTCTGGTCTCTGTGATTCTGGAGTACATGCTCTACCTACCCACCCTGTGATGTGCTTATGTTTTACAATATTTAATTCTGAACACTTGTCATTTTCTCAACAGACTCCACGAAATGAAACCAGGACGCTTATGGCTACATCTCATGCTGCTTGGGGCCTGCCTTCCGGCTGTGCTGGGATGGATGGATCTGGGACCCAGCAGAGGCCTGAACATGGGTGTGGGTGACCCACAGATGGAGGTATAGTCACGTAACACCTGAGAGAACGCTTAAAACTTGCTGCTTTTCAGTGTCGGCATATCTGATTTCTTCTCTCCCTTTGGTTTATATCAGTTAGATTGCAGTGTGAATTAAAATTGTTCCCCCTTTTTGATAGGAGACAGAAGGACACATCATGCATTGGTCTGGACAGGAGGTTTTATGTCATGCTGTAAGTAATAGTCTAAAATCTCTGCAATGCTGAAAACGTATTTGAAAACCAAGCTGTAGTTTTGTGGTTTGTCTTCCACAAAGACCCTCAAGAGAATGGCCTTTTTGTATATTTAATAAAACTGTGAAAATGCAGACTCAATGGTGGAGCACACCCATGTGAATTAATGAAGTCTTTTAATTACAAAATGTGCTTTAAAAGAGAGAGACTCCTTTTCACGTACACAGATAAAAAGCACCAGGCTGAGGAAGAACTGGCAAGTAGGGGCCCTAAGGGAGCCTGTCTTAATGAACAGATAAGAATGATTAATGGCATGTTAGGTATATATAAATGCTTCTAAAGTGCTTGAAAAACTTATTCTCAAATGCCTCCTGAGAGAGTCTCGATATACTGCTAATTGCTTAGTGAACTTGGTCTTAAGTACCAGAGAGGATTCATAAGCTGCACCCTAGCCCTGCTCAGGTAGGAGGCCTGAGGAATTTGGGCCTCGTGAGGGAAGCAGCTTCTTTGCAGAAATTGCTTTGTGTATGCCAGACCCTAAGAAATGACTACACCCTTTCATTAAAGCTACCTGGGATTTGCTTTATGACATGGTAAATACAAATTGTTACCCAAGAGCTTCTCAGGCCATTTCCGCTCACGTTGCCTCCTGGTGCACGCCCTGCCTCTTGTCTCTGTGCTTGTTTCCTGTCCTGTGGAATGAAAGAGAAAAATTACCTCCCAAAGTCAACATCACCAGAGAGTGAATAATGACACACAGTGTGTGGCTGGTAGGATTAATGCATTATTTGATCAAAAGACACGATTTCTTTCTCATTATTACTTAATCGTAATGCAATCCCAGACCTACAAACCTTAATCTCTGGGGAGCTTCAGAAGTCATTGAATGCCCACGTTTGCTGCTGAGGTTCACGTGGCTTCCTTTTGTGGTGAGCGGATGATTGAAGAGCATTGCTATCTCTCCCATCGCAGTCCGTGAAGGACGTGACTTAATGGTCTTATGAAAGAGCCTGGAGGCTGACTTGCTAGCCAGCACAGCATTTCCCATATGGGATGGCTTAATCATCGCACTCATATCCACAGAGGGAAAAGGATCCTACAAATATATTGTTGAATATTTAATAGCAAAGCAAACAGGCAAGCACACAGATAAGCTTTTTTTAGTCTTCTTACTATTGAGGCTCATTGGCCCACTGTTTTAAATTGCCTATTTCAATTAAAGGAGTCAAACCAATTAAGGTAGGATTTAGCTGGAGGTAAAGTGAAGGTAAGTTAATATCAACCTAGGGCATCTTTATCTTGGCTGTTAGCAGCCTAACGCTTGGTGCACCACCAAGAAAGAGCAGATGGTGCTCATTCTGAGGCACGGAGGCTTTTTGTTGGTTAGTTTTGGGGGTGTTGTTCTTCTCCCCCCATCAGGACAGAGCCCAGGAAATGAATCCCTCTCCCAGTTGTAGGCCTTGTGCTGCTTCAGGAAAAGGAAGTGATGCCCACGCAGACTTCATACGCAGGGACAGCTGCCCTGTTGATCCAATGTTAGTGGCTGTGGATTGTGTTTTTGCAAAGTGTAATAACTTGTACTCGTGGAGTCTGTTTTTTATCAATGATGAGATGAGATGAAGACCATGTGGATGGGCCTAGGATATAGGACAGCCTCAGCAAAGGTTCCAATAGAGCAGAACATGGGTATGGAACTGATCCGTTTGCTGATTTTGACTACACTTCATGCATGGCCTCTCCATGCCATTCCTCACTAGCGTCCTCATGCCTGGGATGCTGTCCCTTCTTCCCATGTGGCTGACTCCTCTCCTCCAAGGCCCAGCTCTGGTTCTTGCATTTTCTCTGGAACCTTCTTTGAGCACACTTTGGTCACATTTGATGTCTTGTTCTGAGCTAGTCCTTTTTTTTTTTAAACTCTTATATTTTTATTTTACCATACAGAGGAAGCCTATCTTATTTATGTTTCTCTTCCTTATCATGTCTAATAATTTTCAGATCAAAGTAGAGGCTCATTGTGTTTTTGAGCCGGTTGGTATTCAACATTGAGTATTAGTTGTGAAGTCACTCTAGCGTTGTCAAACTTCAGTCTAGACAGTCAGTTATTTCCGCATGTGACAGACAGCCCTCCCTGCACAGCAGGTGCATGTCTAGCGGGGACATGAATGGTCCCCCAGCCAAGCTGTAAGCAGCTTGCTGGCCAGGCTTGTCACTCATCAATGTCCAGGGTGCTCCTTGCATGTTAGAGGTTCTGGGCATTTCTTCTTTGAATTGTAGCTATTAATATGGCTGTAACTGACTGTCCAAACTATACTAAACTCCTCTAGCAGTTTCCTCAGACAGTCTTACTTTCTGGAACAATCATAACCAATCAAGTTTCCCAAGACTCCATAAATTAATTGGAACCTAAATGGTAAAATGTTTCTGTGTATGTTTTCTTCCTGCTAATAGTACTTTACAAAAACATTCATTGACTTCAGATTTTTAAAGTACTTGGAAAGCATTAATAAGATTTGACCTCCCTTTAAAGTTATTATACCAATCACTTGAGCGTCCTAAGGGGAAATAAGGATTAAATGACCAGTGCATGTGTGTGTTCACTCATTTTTAAAGCAATGATAGCACATGTAAATATTGTTAAATTATTGTTTTATGTACAAAGACTGCAGTTGAAATAGCTTCAAGGAGTTTATCATCTTACAAGTGTAGATGAAAAGAAATGGAGCTGGGTGGAGTGCCTCTTTAATAAGAGCTGAGTGGCAGACTGTGGCCTAGAATACTAATGAAATTCTGAATCCAGAGGAAACAATTATGAGAGATACAACTCAATGAAATTCTAAAATAGTTAAAATTTCCCCCTTTCCCCTATACTCTGGCCAAGATAAATTCAGTACTAAAATCAGTATTGGTAAAATTTTATATTTGGGGAGACCAGGAAAATGAGAGGGGTCTGCCCCAGGGACCCATCTCCTTCTGAGGGGCAGACATTTGTGGGAGAATCCCCCCTGCCTTTGAGCCCTGGATGCTGTGTTCCCACTGTTCTTTGGGATCAAGGATTGGATGGTGGCCATTAACAGCCTTATGTGTCCTTCATATATTCTACTATACCTTCTCTACATTGCTCTGACCCACAGTTTCTAGTCCTGCACTAAATATGGAGATTCCTTTAAAACTGTTAGCCTCAAATGCCTCGGTGCTTACAGACCAGGGAAGTTCTGTGAGGTCAGATACCCAGTGTTTCCAATGTGTGCAAGCTCTCAGAGGGCAGTCTTTGAGGAGTAAATGTACCTGGTCGTCTCAGTAATCAGGGTGGTCACCCACCTCCCTAACCCCAGGAGTCAGCCTAAGAGAGCACAGAACGGCCCTCGGGCCTTCCTGCACATGTTGGTCCTAGATGCCGCTGACTGCACTCGGGTGCTCCCGTCCCTGGGTGGGGGCATCTCCTAAGGCCGAGACCTGGAGTGCCCTGGCTCCCTTTTACATTGGTTGGGCATTGAGGAAGATGGGAGCTGCTGAGACTGGACACTAATTTTTAAAAAATAGTTCTTTTCTTGAATCAGTGTTGTTGCTGTTACATAGTTTTGTGGGGGTTTTTTAAGGTTTTATTTATTTATTTGACAGAGAGAGAGAGATCACAAGTAGGCAGAGAGGTAAGCAGCGGGAGAGGGAGAAGCAGGCTCCCCGCTGAGCAGAGAGCCTGTTGTGGGGCTTGATCCCAGGACCCTGAGATCATGACCTGAGCTGAAGGCAGAGGCTTTAACCCACTGAGGCACCCAGGCGCCCGCTATTACATAGTTGTTTGAATTTAAGACAGTGTTCTCTCTAGTTATGGTCGGCTCCCCACCCCTACCCCATGCCCCTCTCTTCTGATTGGTGACGGAGAGAGCAGCCGATCTTCTTGTGGGCTTTGAGGCATCCATTATTCAGTTGTCCTTCCTCTTGCCCCTCAGTCTGTGGGTTTGGAGAAAGCACCTCCGTTCTCCCTGTGAACAGTTGGGGTCCGGGCTGGTATCTTCTGAACCTCATCTGCAGACCTGTGTGCATCTCTTATGGATGTTTTCTATGGAGTCCCCATTCCTAGACACTCAGCAGTGCTAACTCCAGCATTTAACTGGCTGGCCATGATGAGCTTCTAGGTGAGCTGTCTCAGCAAGGGGCCTGCATGGGCTTTCCCCAGGGTGTGGGACTGCAGGCTGCACCGCTCTTAGAGGATCCAGGACCTATGCGCAGTTGTAGAACTGGCATTGGNGGGGGGGGGGGGGGCTGCTTCTCTGATTCTGGAATATTCAGGCATGGCTGTCTACTGACAATTCTCTATCAGAGGTGTGGATTTTTAGTTACTCAGCACAGGTTGGGAGAACACAACCTCCCATCTGCAGATATGTGAGTAAATCCATAGTATTCTTGGTGAAATTTGGTGGCGAGTACTCCAAGCTCCTGGGGGGGGGGTGGAGTTTGGAGGAGCCTGTTCTCACCTCTAGAGTTAGTGCAGGCTGTGCCCTACACCAGCCTGTCTTGAACTTAAGTGGGCTTGCAAAGAGCCAGGGGTCCTGTTAAAATGCCGATGCAGGGCGCCTGGGTGGCTCAGTGGGTTAAAGCCTCTGCTTTCGGCTCAGGTCATGATCTCAGGGTCCTGGGATCGAGGCCCGCATCGGGCTCCCTGCTCAGCGGGGAGCCTGCTTCCCCCTCTCTCTCTGCCTGCCTCTCTGCCTCCTTGTGATCTCTCTCCCTCTGTGAAATAAATAAATAAAATCTTTAAAAAAAAAAAATAAAATGCCGATGCATTAGAGCTGGGGGCGGGGCGTTCCTGTGATTCTGCGTTTCTTAGCTCCAGGGGATGCTGCTACTTCTGGCCCCAGGGGACACTGGGTAAAAAAGCCATAGAGGAGACCCCCTACCCTGCCTGCACACATCTCAGAAGGAGATTCCATTTGGTGATGAACCCCAGCTTTGTTGTTGTTGTTGTTGTTGTTTTTCACTTTTGTCAATCTGATGAGGCTGCCTACAGTCAGCAAAAGGAGCAGAAGTATAGGCTGCAGTCCTGCGGGGAGATAGCTTCACATTGGGCTGGGCGGGCTTGCGGCTGGTGGGCCAGGGGAGCGGGAAGGAAAGTAGCCTGGGTTTCAGAGTCTGTTCACCTATCTTGAAGCAAGCAGGTGGAGAGGCAAACCTGGCTCTCTGTATGTAGGGTTCTGCACTAGCTTGGGTGCAGGTGATTTAAATCCTGAGAGTCTACCCACACTCCCATGCTCCCACCATCACGGTCTCCCTGTCACCCGTACTGGGGTCCTGCCCAGTTCCTGTCCCTAGAGCCCAGCCAGGCTTTCCTGGGGATGCACCTGCCAGGCTAGCGTTGTGTTTGAGGGTCTTGTTTTTGTGTTTATCCTCGGACAGGGGAAGTCGCTGTCTTTGTGTCGGAGGTTTCTCCTCTCTCCCTGCTCCCGGCAAGCCTCCCACCCTGTACTGGTTAGTGCACTGTGGGCCCCTGGCGTAGTTTGAGATCGTAGTTAATAGAGTTTTAATTGGCTCTGAAAAGTTCTGTGACCCAGGAAAATGAACATTTATGAGTTCACAGAAAGCCATTATTCTTCTTCCTCTTAATTTAGCATTTACTCATCTACTTTTTTTTAATGCCTCTGCCGCTAAGATAATCTATGCTTCTGTAGGAAACTTTCCACCCTTATAATCAGGACATCAGGCCATGCGTTGTAAATGGGGCTCTGATTTCCATTTCTCGGGGAGTTGGCAGCATCAAATCCGCCAGACCCCAATCATCTGCTTGATTTATTCTCTATGACTTGTGGGTTATCTCTCTTGTTTACCACTGAGAGAGAAGTAAATGCCATGATGGTGTCAGACAGACTCTAACAGGCTCCGTGTGAGTGGGCTCTGCTCTTCTGTCCTGCCAAGCCAGGGCCGTTGTCCTTCTGCTTCCACCATTGTGATTTCTGCTATGAGTCTCTTGTGCCTTGTCTGCAGCCACTGGGGAGATGGAGGGCCCTGGTGCCAGAAATGGATGGGGCAGGATAAGATGGGTCCTGTACTCAGAGCAGGTACCACCTGAGCTGACGGCACTGAGACCCAGGCATGCTGGTGTGGGGAGTAGGAAGCCTGCCCCTCCGGCCAAGAGGCCCCCCATCCCTTCGGCCTTGCTTCTCTCTTGATGGGTAGCCACACATATTTGCTTTTTGGCCTTAGGCCTTCCTTTGAGTCCAGAGACATGGACCAAGAGAAACCCAGTCTCTTTCCTCCTGATCCTGGTCCCAACACTAGGAGGTTTTGTAAAATATAAAACCTGGGTATTCTCATTTAATACTTGGTCTCGATGGAGCCACCAGCCAACCCTGGAGACCAGCAGTTCCGAGCTCCATGCTGTGTTCGGGTGTTGCAAAGACTATCATGAAATTTGGAAAATAAAATTAACTTCACTTTAGTTTATTTTCAAAGTCTGTTTCCCTGACAGGACTTCTGGGCTTATTAGGGAGTGGTGATGCTGGATCCAGTTGTGAAAGGACCCCTGCAGGGTGGAGAGGGGAGAGAATTCTGGTGAGGACCTGTGGGGGAGGGGCAGCTCATGATCTATCTGGGGCTTCTTCCTTTCCTCCCAGGGATGGTGTCATAGCACCATGTTTTGGAGGAAGGAGCCCCCGAGGGAAGGATCTGTCGTAGTGTGGTCAGACAGAAGTGGAGGGGGTAGTGGGGAAGGGACGGGAGGGTGGAGACAGAGATCTCTGAAGTACGTACGTTGGGTCAGTAAGTGAGTAGAAGTGCCCAGCTCTGGCACTTGAGCAGGGAACGACATCTGGCATGTCCCAAATGCTAGTGACTCACCTGTTTCATGGGTCACCTCTCTGCAGTCCAGAGTAAAGCCTATTAGCCCTTTGACCCACTTCTGAGACTTGCAAGATGCCCCGCTGGGGAGAACCAAGCCAAGCCTTGTGAGCCCTGCAGAACCCCTCTAATTCAGAAGTGCAGCCCGCCCCAGGTGGCTACTTCTGGATGAGAACACAGGATGTCATATGGGCTCTGCGTTCTAGGTCCAGCCTGGCACAAACGAGCTCTGGGGACCTGAGACCCTCACTGCTCCTCTCTGACCTCTGTTTACTTGTGTGGAAGGTGAGAGGGTAGCCAGGGTGCTGCCTCAGATCGTCTTCACATTGTCTACCCATCTTAATTCTTTGGCTGCTGAGTGCACCGTTTCACACCACGTGGGAAACATTTTAAGTGTTATTTCTTTATTCTTCTAAGGCCCTTCAGCATGTGTGAAATCAGAAGGTTTGGCCCATCCTTGTGTGTCTCAAGTCACCTTGTGTGTTCCCCTTTGGGAAAGGATAGCAGGGAGTTCTCTGTCACTTGACTGGGGGTGAGGGGTGACTCTTTGGGGTTTGTTTGACCACCATTGCTCTCCCATCCCTCTGTACAGACCTGAGTTCAAAGAAGGTTTTACTGGGGTGCCTGGGTGGCTCAGTTGGTTAAGCGTCTGCCTTGGGCTCAGCGTCTGTCCTGGGATCGAGTTTCACATTGGGCTCCCTGCTCAGTGGTGGCCTGCTTCTCCCTCTGCCACTTCCCCTGTTTGTGGGTGCTCTCTCTGACAAATAAGATCTTTTAAAAAAACAAAAAATCAAAGAAGGCTTTACTGCAGTGTGTGCTGATGGCACAGACTCGGGTGCCCCANCTGGGATCGAGTTTCACATTGGGCTCCCTGCTCAGTGGTGGCCTGCTTCTCCCTCTGCCACTCCCCCTGTTTGTGGGTGCTCTCTCTGACAAATAAGATCTTTTAAAAAAAACCAAAAAATCAAAGAAGGCTTTACTGCAGTGTGTGCTGATGGCACAGACTCGGGTGCCCCATGGGTGTCCCCAAGAGGAGGGGAAAGTCTTCAGAATACTGAGCCGGAGAGGAGCTTGAATGGACCGTCTTCTTCGTTGTGTAACAGGGACTAAATTTGTGTGGTGTGCTGGGAATGCACCCCGAGAAGTGGCTCCTAGGCTTTTTGATCTCACAGAGCAGAGAATGAAAATTTTATTTTTAAAGATAAAGGTATTACCTAGAATTCCCGTTACCTCCTTACTTATGTTTTTATTAATTCTTTTTTATTTATGAAAGAAATGAAAGGCCATACTCCTGGAACCAAGGGTGGTACATCCCACAAGAGCCTCACTGGCACATTCTGCGTTGCCCCTATAGGTGTGTTGTCTGAGGACTTGTCACAGTGCCCCCTGTGGATCACAGAAACATTGATCTAAGACCACTGCAAATGGAGGACCATAGAAGCACGTGGTCCTATGGGCTGGAACTTGCTGGCGAGCTGGAGTCAAAGCCACATTGAGATACCAGGTCCCCAGATGCAGGTCCGGTGTTGTGCTCTGTGATATCTGTCTGAATTTCAAGGTGGGAGAGACATAGCTCCAAGCTAGGGAAGATGGGTGCCCCTCCCACAAAAAGGCCCTTGTGCCCTCCACATAGCTGGGGGAGTCCGCCTGCATGTGGGTGTTCAGTGTCCCATCCACATACTTCTAAGTGATAGGTTTGTCAGGGTTGTAGGAAAAAAGTAGGGTACAGGGTTTCTTGTTCTTGGTTTTTTAAGTTTCTTCACCATCTCTTTCTTCAGCTCCTGAAAAATGGCACACCACTGCTATTTGGTTGATGGCAACTTCTAATAAAAGGCAGTTTTATTTCACTCCTATTGGAGGTGGAATGGAGAATGGAGGATGAATGGCCTCTGAGGTTCAGCTATTCCCTCAATCAAATCAAGTGGGGTTCAGTGCACTTCACCTCCACTGTCCACAGGGGAGGGAAGAGGACAAACTAGTACTGGTAGGAGGCTGGTGTTGGTCAACAGGGAATCACCTGAAAGACCATTGTCTTCCCTCCATCTGTAAGAAGTTCCAAGAAGATTCCTATGTAATTGCTTGATGGTTCATTTGGAGACCTAGTCCTTGGTTTTCCCCTCTCTTCACTGTTTCAAGAGGGCATTGAGTTCATGTTGAAATCTTTCTGGAGGTTTTAACTGGAAAACAAAGGTTGTCTCTGTTACTTTTGTTAAAATACTGTACAGTTTAAGTTTTTAGTTCTGGGTCTAGACTCAGAGAGAAAGTGTGTGTGTGTATGCNAAACAAAGGTTGTCTCTGTTACTTTTGTTAAAATACTGTACAGTTTAAGTTTTTAGTTCTGGATCTAGACTCAGAAAGTGTGTGTGTGTATGTNGACTCAGAGAGAAAGTGTGTGTGTGTATGTGTGTATATTTTTCAGAGTTGAGAAGGGAAGCAGTTGGCCCTATTTCTCACAGAAGTCTCTTCCAGAGAATACCACTGATCACTGTGAGCCTCTCATGGAGTCTGTAGTGGCTTCAGAAACCACTTCTGCTGGCCACCTACTCATCCATGAGGGTACTGGCAGCCTGGCTCAGCAACAGAGTCACTGCTAACTTGACACGCCGAGGATCAGTGCCAGCCAGGGGCCTAGGCCTCTGAAGCACAGCTTGCTTTTCTGACCATACCTCTCTCCCTGCTCAGGCTGAGTCCTCCTCTGAGCTCCTGGTAGCCTGGCTGCCAGTGGGGCGAGCTCCTGCCACGGGCAGCTCTCTGCGCTCTGAGGAGAAATGGCTGCTGTCTTCCCTGCCCAGCTCTGTGCACCAAACATTGTATGTTCTACATTTCCCCTTTCTCCTTTAGCATAGTTAATGTTTTAAAACCCAATAGTGGGTGTTTTCCTGCTGAGGCTGAATCACTCGCTCCGGCTGGTACCTAGTGCCCTGCTCCTGAAGTATCTCCGGTCCTACCTTTGCCTCGGGGGCCCCTCACATCAGAGGGCCCAGTGGCTCCAATCTGCTTTTTTCCAGCTCTGTAGCTGAGGAAAGTCACTTAGTCTCCCTGATCTTCAGGTTAGCAGTGAGGAAAATGCAGGCGATAATAGGGCTGGTTTCAGAGTCATCATGACTGAGGGGGTGCGTGTACTAGTGGCATTGAACTTGGCAGTCAGAGCGGTGGTTTGTGTCCCACTAAGTACCCATCAGGAGGGCTGTGCACCTCTTCTTCTCTGTGGCCTTCATGTCGTTCTACGCTATAGTACCTGCTACTCAGACCCTCAGTGGGTTCTCTTTCTGGTGGATGCTAAGTCCCCTTGGGTCTGGATCCCTGGAACCCCCAGTGGCCAGGGCAGCCTGGAGCACAGTAGCAGGCTAAGATGTTTTAAGGGAGTGAATGAGTCCGTGATCTCTTACGCATTTTGGCATCATGTAGGGATTTGGACAAGGTGACTTGACTTTCTAGGACTCCTTACAGAAGAAGCCCCGGGAAAGACCCAACTGTCTTCAGTTTCCATTTAGAGTGGACTCTCGTCCCAATTTCCAATATCCTCATTGAAACAGTAGAAGCTCTAGAGAGTCCTGTGGATGCTGAGTGTGGGAGGGGGTGAAATGCCTGACTGGCTCAAGGTCCCCTTCCTGCAGTGGTTGCAGGCATCTGCCTGGCCCTGGCTGTCCCTCCTGCCAAGAAGCCAGCATCAGTGTGGTCGGCACATCACAACCTCGGCCCACATGGGGACCCAGAGAATGAAATGTAAACTCCAACCAATGCAGGATGTTTTGTTTGAACTTAGAATTTTCAGGGTCAGCAGAAATAGCCTGCGGCTCCAGGGAGGGTAGCTGCCACATGTCCCTACAAAGAGAGGGAGGGATCGAGGGCAGTGGGAACAAAGTTCTCTGGGGAGGCATCATTAAATAGGTATAAGAGTCTAGATGGCTTTTCTTGACACTAGTCTTAGGACAGTTGGAATAAAAACTTGTTTAAGTTCTGTCATTCACATCTTGCTCTCTAAATAAAACAGAGCTCTTTTCCCATTTATTTCTAGCCTTGCATTTAAAACATGCTCAGATACTTCCTCTGTAGGAAGGACCTCAGGTTTCTGTGGTTCTGCCGATGCCACATTTTGTGTGTCCATTGCAGCGAAGTAGGCTTTGAGGTGGGCACGCTGGGAGGTATCAAATGGGAGAGGCCTGCCAGGCAGATGTTCTAATTGGAGTGCTTCTAGACTATGCCCCACCGTTCCTCCTTCTCCTCCTCCTCCACTCTGTTTGGTTGTTACATATGCTGTTGTTTTCCCTTTAGCATTTGGCTGTGAAGGATGGGATTCTCCACCTCCTGCTTGGGTGTTCATCCCCTGCCAGTATAGCTTCGGAGGATGTCTTTGTGTCCCAAAGCACAACTTGCCATTGGAAGGAACACTTCTCAGGATGCTGTGTAGCTCTCCAGTGTGGGTCTCTGAGTCCTGGGCTGTCCGGGTCATGTGGACATCTGGTGGGTTTTGATCTCAGGAATCCGGTATCCACTGAGCACCCAGCTATGGTCAGGTGGCTGAAGAGAAATGGCACCTGGGAGTCTGGGGACTTGGGATGGAGGGGATGTTCAGAGCAGCTGACTGTTGCTGAACAGGAGCTGCGTCAGCAGGAGGAATTAAACACCTACGTCAGCTGTTGGTCTTTTATTACCTATGTGTAGTGATTAAGCTAATTTCTCAACTGTAGCCTAAAGGAAATGAGGTACATTTATTGAGTAATAAAGAGGAAGTAGCTCCTGCCTTCCCTAGTCTTGTTCCTTCATTCCTGATCCCAGCCAGAGCAGGACACTGGTTCTCAGTGTCCCCATGCCTCTCACCTGCGGGCACATGCCTGATGGCAGATCTAGTGTCACAGGTGGGTCCCGGGCCATGACTTGATGCTCTTGAGCCGTCAGAGGGTGGGCTGGAGGCTAGAAGCAGCCCACGTGTCAGTGTCCTCCATGTTGACTGGAAGGAGCAGTGACTGCAGTAGCCCCATGGGGTCCTTGTTTACTGGAACAGGGCTCTGTAACCTCTCAGAAGGTGGTTGTACCAGATGTGACCATGTCCTTCTTGTTGGCTCAGTGCCTCCTGGATCCCCCCTGCCCCGCTGGAGGATGAGGCTGGCTGCGGGGTGGGGGAGCCCTTCATGGAGCTCATGACGCCACAGCACGGCGTTCCCGCCCCAGAGCCTGAACGGTTGCACTGGAAGACTTAGCCGTAGCACTGGAGCCTGCCTTGGGCTACGTGTCCCTCCTTGTCCAACTAGTTACACCAATGGGTAAGGTAATTTTTAGTAATGACAACCCTTCTGTGGCCATGTGGACTAGAACAAAATTATCTGTGACTCATCATACGTTCTAGATGAATATGTATAATAAAATTTAAACCGAATCTCATTCAAAGTGACTTTTCTTAGATACAAGAAAAGTTGGTCATAAGCTGCATTCTATAGGAAATTCCTCTCCGTGGGCTGATATCTCACCGTGGGATCTTGAGAAAGGAGAAAGAATAGTCACAAAGAGCGCTTCAGGAACTCACCTGTATACTTGCAGTATGCTGAGCAGTTAATACAGAACACATCCTGTTCAGTTAGCAGTGTGGGCCAAACCTTGGGGGACGTGGCAGTTGCGAGTGGAGAGGTGCTGGGGGGAGGTGGGGTTGGGAAGGACCTCGTGGAGGTGGAGAGCCTTGGAGAGGATGCTAGAGCTGTGTGTGGGTGGAGTACTTAAGTTACTTGTCAGGAGGAGGAATCCTTGAGTACAGACTGGGCCTTGGAATAGGACCCTGTCTCGTGGGAAGGAAGAGAGAAGAGATGTGGGGGTGGATGTCCAAGCCCCCTGTCAGAGTAATTGATCAGAAACGCTTTGATGACCAGGGGAGGACTCACATTCCACTGTGCTCACGTGCAGTGAAGGGTTATCCTGGGGCCCCCGACATGTCCTGGACTACACCACAGACTGCCTGTCACCTTGCTTCTTCCAGCCACATCTTCTCCCACTTTTGTTTCTCTCTCTCCTGCCTGTCCTCAGGGTGGAGACCCGGGGGGCGCCGGCCATTCCATGGACCTGTGAATCCCTTCCTATGTCCCTCACCCTGGAACCTTAGCCCCAGGGCCCTGGCCCTGCTCCCACACAAATCTACAGCTCTAGGGCCAAGGACTGCTCAGCCCAGGGCTAGCCTCTGGGAACATGGTTGGCTCCACTTGGAGAAGCCAGGGGACAAGTACCCCCATGTGAGGGGACATTTGGGGGCTCTGAGCAGGAGTGTGGGGGCAGCCCTGGGAGGCTCTAGTGAAGGAGTGGGAAGGCAGGTTAAAGTGAGGTAGAGATGGTGAGGCCAGGGGGCCTGGCTCCACCCTCTCAGTGCTCTGAGCAGCGGGAGCTGAGATTTTCAGAAGTCTAGGGAATTTATCGAGTTGAACTTTCTAATCTTGAATGCTGGAAGGGAGGTATGAGGGCCTGTCACCCTCTTAATTCTTAATTCTTAGCTCTTGTGCTCTCTAACCACTTTGTTACATCTGACTCATTGGTACCCTCCCCGCCACGCTCCACACACCAACCTGGCCTGTGTACTCGAGGCGGCTTGGAAGCCCAGCCTACCCATTCCAAGGTGATCCCAGCAATCAGCCTCTCCAGAAGGCCTGACCTCCAGGGGCTGACTCCCACCTCACCAGTCACTACCCCGGCAATCCTCTCCCTCCCGAGACCTGTGTCCACATCCTGGGTGCCAGTTTGACTGAACGGGAGCAGGCTTGGATGGGGCTTGGATATGGCCCTGTGACTCCAGAGTCACGTCACCTGTGGCTGAAGGAAGCTCCGTAGTACAGGTGCTTTGAGGTTTAGCTGGAATTGTTTTTGGGAAGAAAAGGCTCCATGGGGAGAGAGTCATAGCTTCTTCAGATGTCTCTTCTAAGAGACTTTGCCGCCCTGTGGAATCCAGTGAACAACATCACAATTGAGCTGTTGTAGACTAATTAGGCCAGTCATCATGGAAGACAAGATGCGATAAGTGATCTCCCAGTTGTGGGGCTGAGCTTTGCTCCCAGCCAGGTGCGAAGTCTTGTTGCATTAGGAGCTTTTTTTTCCAGTGATGTTTGTTTCTATATAACCAAGAATTATGGAATGTTAGGGAACGAGAGACACCTCACGGATGAGGATGACAGAGGAAGGTGGCCCCTGGAAGTCTGAATGGCGCTTCTCTTCCATTCCTTACAGGAGAAAGGAGATTCTTGGTAGGAATTCTGACTCCTGATACAGAATTCCCTGAATTCCATAGCTATTAGCGATGATAACATTAATAAACAGCTACCATTTTGTCAAAACTTTGAGTGGATTACTTCACTGACTTAAAAAGGTTCTTTGAGGTCCTATTCACTTGCTTATTTTGAAGATCTGGAAATTGAGGCTTCAAGATAGTGAGTGAGCTGTTTGAGGTCTCTCGAATATTACATGGTGGACCTGGGCTTTGCACCTAGCCTTCTGATTGTCCCAGTTGCCCTCCTCACCACAGCCCTGTGTTATTACTGCTCCCTCTACACATATTTTTGAGGCTAAGAAAAGGACATTTGATGACACTGAGCTCTGAAAGTCGAAGCAGACCCTCTCACATCAGATAACGCATCCCCACCTCCCAGAGAACAGCAGAGCCTGAGGTGGCCGCTGGTGATTGGGGTGTGGGAAGTTTCTTGACATTCCCTGTGTGGAGTGACAGAGCATGTCCTGTCCCTGTTCATGCCCTGTGTCCCCAGCATGCACACCTTTTTCTTCCCTTCTCCTACGGTGGGAATGGGCCTACAGGGAAGCCATGGATGTTAGCGGAGTGAACATGTCTTTGACTGTTAACTTCCAGTTCGACAAGGGGGTCCCGTGGGACTTTATAGTCATATGCATACATGTAGTGTGTGTCCCTTGGCATCTGCCCCCATGTGGGACAGGGCCTGAGTGGGCCTACTGCTGGGCTTGTGCTTATGGGGCAGTGGGTGTTTGGGTTCTGGGTGGAGACATCAGTGTGATGATGTGTGGTGGTTTCTGTTCTGCTTCTAAGAAATGGCCTTGGGAGGTTGCCAAGGGTCAATGAAAACAGTCTCCCTTCCAAAAGGTGGGCTCTGGGACCTTGATGTGGAGGCAGGATTCCCTGCTGTGGTGACCAAAGTGGTTACTGTTAGATAGAGGTTGTGGAGGGTCAGGAAGCCCAGGAGGGAAATGTTGGTGTTGCTGAGTCTTCCACTGGCACTGGAAGGTAGCAAGGGGTGTCAGCGCTGGGTTCCAGCTAGAGGCGAGCCCTGTATCTGCTGTGGAGGGGCTCTCATGCAAGGAGGCCCTGTCCTTCCCAAAGGTTGGGCAGCTCCATGCACATGGGGAATGAAGCTTGGTCAAGCTGTGGTGGTGGGCGGTGGTTCTTTAGAGGTATGAGAGGTATGTTTCCCTCAGCTACGTGGGTGTACAAACCCCCAGAGCTTATGGTCCCTGCTCCATGGGATGGCTATGGCCAGCCAGTGGTCAGGGCTGCTGGAGAGTGAGGAGGGAAGGTCAGCTCTGTAGGCTGGGCAGGTTACACAACGGCAGACACCAAAGGCAAGGAATCCTAGCATTTATTTGTGCTGGAGCCACTGGGCAGCCCAGAGGCTGAGAGAAAGTCAGGCATGACAGCCTGGGGTGAGTCTAAGAAGAGGCTGGAGGGCCACTATGGCCAGGTGCTGATGATCTACAGGTGACATTCTACCAACCCCTGGAGCCTTCCTACCACTCTAACCTTCCTCATCATTGCACACCTGCCTTGGCAAACTCCCAGCCCCTCCCTGGCTCCAGAGACCCTGAGACCTTGCCGAGCATTCTGGGTGCTGTATTCAGTGCTGGGGCACAGGGAAACCTGATGTACCCAGGCAGCTATCTGCGTGTGGACACTGGTGAGCTGCAGCAGCCACCGGACGTGGAGTGCTCTTGGCTTCCCTCCTCTCTCACTTCACACCACTGTCTCCTAGCCCCCACCCTGAGTCTCCTCTTAAAGCCAAGGACACTGAGGCTTCTAGAGGCCAGCACCCTGTAGTCGCTTGCCCTGTGTGAGCTGGGGGCCCTCATGGCTGCACAAAGCCAACTCACACGCTCCAGACCAGCCAAGCCATTCTCTCCCTCTCTGGAGAGGCCGCCCAATGCCGGGTGCTGAGCCTGCCCTCCCCCGCCTGTACCCAGTGGCTGCTGAGGTCTGCTGAGACCTGGGGGGTGAGGTGGCATCACTCCCTGTGGTAACAGAGGACAACCTGCCTGGGCCATCTCCCTGGCTTTGCTAAATCCTGCTGGGAAAGAGAAATTGGCACCAGTGTGTACAGTTGGTGTGCCAGTGACACCATGTCCTCTGGGCAGAGCCGTGCTTGCACTGGGGAAGCCGTGCGGGCCCATCAGACACTGCCCAGCATCACCATAAGTAGCAGTGACCTGGGAAGTATCAGCCTAACTGTGAAGAGAGGGTGTGTAAGAGATTTAGTTTGCCCTGTGGTTCCCAAACATGTCCGCGTGTAGGGATCACCTGCATAGTTCCCCCAAAATACTGATGCCTGGCTCCCAGCCCCAGAGATTTTCCTTTGATTGGTCCGGGATATAGCCGGGGCTCTGGATTGTGTAAAGATCCCTATTCGGGAACCCGTGGGCTTGCCTGAGGAAGAAAGGCAGACAGAACAACTGCTTCTCCCCTCATTGTCCTCCTAAGCCTCTGTTCTTCAGGGGAAAGAGGGCGATATATCTTTCATGTGCCTTTGCCCTAAGCCAGGGCCGCTTCTGGAAGGTGTGGGTGACTCAGGCTGGCCTGACTCCTGGGCTGGTAGACACAGGGCAGGCATTTCTGCAGCTCAGGAGTGATGAGCAGTGTTGTTGGATCACGCCTGTTCTGTTCCCATCAAGCATCTCATGGGAACTGCCCTGAAGCTCCTCCCACAGCTGAGCAAACTGAAGCTCATGGAGCTGCCCAGCTAAGGAGCAGGGGGAAGGATGGGGGGAGAACACTGGTGGTTTTATCTGGGCCTCTTAGACAGGCTAGTTACTATGTGACTAGCAATCTAGCTCGACTGACCATGGGTGTCTTTCTTTCTTTTTGACTCTGTTATAAGAGAAAATTGAAAAAGGTCCTTATTGTGCCTTAAAGGCTTTTTAATTATATATAACTCATTTAATTTAAACTACTCTAAGTTCCATTTTTAATATAAGTTTTATAGTGGTACAGTGAAAGTGCCTTCTAATCAAAGTGTGTTTGGAGATTTATCTCCCTATACAAAAGCAGATACCCCTGGGAGCCCCAGCCAATTATTTATTCAGACAGCAATCAAAAATCAGCAAGTACTGAGTGGAGGGAATGGTGGTGGAAGCTCGTGGGAGTGTGGAGGTATCAAAGAGGCTTCTCCCCGGGGCGGGGGGGTCTCTGAAGGTTGAAGGAGCCGGGTCAGCACACACAGGCTGCCTTTGTGACGCTCACTGCCCTTTCTGGGACAAATGCTTCCACTTCTCACTGCTGATGCTTCAGCTATGGAGCAGGGAGATGATGCAGAGTGGGGCTAGCTTCTTGGTCAGAAGGGATGACTGAGTGATCCTGAGCAGGGAAGGTCAGGCTCCGAAGGGATTAGTCTCAACTATAGTCACAACCCCCTGAGGGAGGGAGGCCCTCCCTGACCACCCATCTAGAGTAACCAGCGCTTTTACCTTCATGATTCTGCCCCCCCCCCCATTTTATTTGTGACCATGGTGCTTCTTACCCTGAGATGTTCTGTAAATTTCACTTGCTTGTTGTCCATCTCTACACATCAGATCATAAGTTTCATAGGGACAGAGACTGGTGCTGCTGTATCCCCAGGGCAATAAATAGTTATGGAATGAATGAATACATGAAGGAATGAAGGGGTGAATAAATGTCAGGAGACCATCAGGAATATCACCAAGAGCCCTAGGTAAGAAACTCTCTTGGGGGGACTCATGATAGTAGGAATAGCAGGATAAGGCTTCCCTTGGAGGCTGGGAAGGCGGAAAGAGAGGTGAAGAGAGAGTGCAGGTGATGCCCCGGAGGGTGGAGGGGCCACTGGCCAGGTAGGAGAGTGGGAGGAGAGGGACCTGTTTCTGGGTCAGAGGAGAGATTCTGGTGGGGATGGTGAGATTGAGGGAGCTTCTCTGTCCCTTCAAGGGCAAGAACTTTGCCCATCCTTAGACATCTGCCACTATCAGGATATTCAACCTGCTTCTCATCCCGTACCACCCAGGCTGGCCTGCAGGGCCCCTTTTTCCCCTTGTTCCCCATGTCACTCACCCCCAGCCCTACTGTGTCTCTGGAACCTTTTGCACTTCATGTTAGGTCCTATCTCTGACACCCCTCCTCCCATGCTCCACGTTAAAAAAGAAAAATGAAATAGAGACCTGAGGACTGTGCTGGGAGCAGAGGGAGACAGCCTTGTTTCCTTTTTTATCTTTTTATTTTCTGGACATAGGTTATTTTTTGTTTTTGTTTTTTTAAATAGTTTTCACAGTGCAGGTCTTTCACCTCCTTGATTAAATTTATTCCTAGGTGTATTATTATCTTTATATTATTATCTTTGGTTGTATATGGGATTCTTTTCTACATTTTACTCTGATGCTTCATTATTAATGTATAGAAACGAAACTGGTTTCTGCACATTGATTTTGTGGCCTGTGGCCTTACTGAATTCATTTATCAGTTCTAGTAGTTTTTTAGTGGACTCTTTAGGGTTTTCTATATATAGTATCATGCCATGTGCAAATAGTGAAAGTTTTACTACTTCCTTACCGATTTAGATACCTTTTATTTCTTTATCTTGTCTGATTGCTGTGGCTAGGATTTAAGTACTGTGCTGAATAAAAACGGTGAGAGAAGACATCCTCGTCTCATTCCCAATCTTAGCAGAAAAGCTCTCAGCTTTTCACCATTGAGTATGATGTTGGCTGTGGGTTTGTCATATATGGCCTTTATTATGTTGAGTTATGTTCCCTATTAACTACTTTGTTGAGGGTTTTTGTCAGGAATGGATGTTGTAATGCTTTTTCTGCATCTGTTGAAATGATTGTATGGTTTTATCCTTTCTCTTACTGATGTGATGTATCATGCTGATTGATTTGTGAATATTGAATCACCCTTGCATTCCAGGAATAAATCCCATGTGATCGTGGTGAATGATTTTTTTAATGTATTGTCGAATTCAGTTTACAAATACTTTGTTGAGAATTTTTACATTTATGTTCATCAGACGTATTGTCCTGGTATCTTTATCTGGGTTTGGTATCAGGGTAACACTGGCCTCATAAAATGAATTTGGAAGTTTTCCTTCCTTTGAATTTTTTGGAGTAGTTTGTGAAGAATAGGTATTAACTCTTCATTAAATGTTTGGTAGAATTCACTTGTGAAGCCATCTGGTCGTGGACGCTTGTTGGGAGGTTTTTTTTTTTTTTAATTACAGATTCAATGTCATTGCTGGTA
This sequence comes from Ailurus styani, assembly GCA_002007465.1. NCBI lineage: Eukaryota > Metazoa > Chordata > Mammalia > Carnivora > Ailuridae > Ailurus > Ailurus styani. The sequence continues at coordinate 1,740,579 of LNAC01000111.1, read as the reverse complement.
ACTGATCAGTCCCAATTGTATATTTCTCCCTGCTTTAGTTTGGTAAGTTATATGTTTCTAGGAATTTTATCCATTTCTTCTAGGTTGTCCAATTCGTTGATATATAATTTTTCATAATATTCTCTCATAATTGTTTCTATTTCTGTGGTGTCAGTTGTTATTTCTTCCTTTCATTTCTGATTTTATTTGAGTCCTTTCTCTCTCTCTTTCTCTTTTGATGAGTCTGGGTAAAGGTTTATGAATTTTGTTGATCTTTTCAAAGAACTAGCTCCCAGTTTTATTGATCTGTTCTATTTTTTTTTAATTTCTAGCTTATTTCTGCACTAATCTTTATTTTTTTTCCTTCTTTCTGCTGGTTTAGGGTTTTGTTTGTTGTTTTTTTTTTTTTTTTTTTTTTAGCCCCTTTAGGTATAAGATTAGTTTGTTAAGGCATAGGTCATTCTAAACCTCATCTTGGTCTTACAGGTGGCGTAGAGAAAAATAAGTGGCAGATTGGAATATCATCTTAAACAGGTTGATGCTAAGCTACATCATCTATTGGCTGGTACCTGGAGGGTATAATAAATAATTGAAATGTGAACTTCTGTCCCCTTTCCTCTCAGAGGCCATCTGTCTTCACTCACATCTGTCCTCCCCTTAACACCCACAAAGTGGTCTTGATTTTCTTACAGTATGCGGTCTTCTGGAACCAAGCCAATGTAGGGGAGATGCTTATTTGGTAGGACAACTAGTGGACATGAAGCCTCTCAGAATGAGGAAGGCATCCTAGGGTGTCCCTGTTTCTCTGGAAAGTTATCTGAAAAAGGAAAAGTATAGAAACCAGGCTTCCATGAAAACCGACGTGCTCTGTGACCCTCATGGAGAACCTCACTTATCCCCCATTTCTCACCAGGAGATCTTGAAATAATCTGATTCCATTCTTACAGTAAATGCATTTAAGGTCTATAATATGCCAGACTCCATGCTGGGGTGAGAGATGAATGACTATGGGCCGTCGGGGAGACAGATGCTGCTCTAGAAATGGCAGCCCGGCGTGACTGTCGCTCGTGGCGGTTAACTAACTCTGCACATAAGGGGCTAGGCTTTTTCAAGGAGGCTGGTGTCCCTGGAGGTGACAACAGCTGTTAATGAGGCACACCCTCAGGTGCCGAGTTAGAACCCCATGCTGCTAGCTGTTAGGAGGGTCTGGCACACCGTGATTGCTTGTTCTGAGGCAGATATGTGGATTACTTTCTAAATCAAATAGTTAATTAGTTTTTCATTTGTTAGATTGTCAGAGAGAAAAAACTGGAAAGTGCCCCTCTTTCCTCCTTGGTCTCATGATCTTGTACAGGTGATGATGTTGAGCAAGGTGGACTGATCGATGAGTCATTGACATTTACTCCTTCAGATGTGATTTTGTGTTTACTTGTATTGTCATGTTGGTAGATTTGCCACAGAAGATAGCCTTAAACTCAGAGCCAACTTCTTTTTTTAAATTGTATGTGAATAACCTTTAACACATAGCTTGAATACCTAGAATTTTAAATCCCTAAATCCTCATATAATACTCTATTCATGCCTTACTTACAAAACCAAGAAAACTATCATCCAAGTTATCTTAATTTCTGAAGGCCTGGGAAATATCTGCATATTCGATTTTCTATCTGGTGTTTCATAATCACTCTCAATATCTTTTCTCTTCAGAGTAGCACAGCTTTCTCCTGTCCTGGTCACTCTCTGCTCCCCATCGGAAAGCACTGGGCTGAATTGGCTATTAGACTCAGCCCGTGGTTCTGAGACGTCCCCTAATTGATCTTGGCTGGCCTGTCTGGTCTCCCATTTTACAGATGGGTAAACTGGAGTGGGAGGATCTGGGTGTCTCCCTCAAGGCTGCAGCTGGTGGAGCCGTTACTAGTAAAATCAGGTTGCTCAGATCTTCTGCAAGCTGTGAAGGTCTTGTTTCACATTGTCCCTTGTGGACATAATCAAATTGATGCTCTTCGTAAGTGTGCCACGGAGAGACTATTTGCAGGTTCATAATGATGCTTTTTTTTTTTAAACAAATGCCTTGTACCTTAATTGTACAGAGATTTCTTTGATATTTTTTCAAAATCATCCATACATGGTCCCTTCCTTCTGTCTTTATAAACTCTCTATTCCTGTTGCCAATTTCCTGATCAGTTTTTGTTAGGTAGGACATAGAAGGGACCCAGAGCTTGCTAAGGGTATCTCCATGGTTCAGCCCCAGAGTGTTGGAGAAGGTCACTTCTTTTGCCTGTGTGGCCATGCCCAGACCTACCCTTCCCTTTCTTGGTCTCCTTAGCAGGGCAAGTAAGGCCTCCCCTGATAAGGTGGCACGCAGGCAGCGCTGCCTGAAGGTGGAAGGGCCTATGTCTCATGCCCAACTTCCTTAGCGCCTTAAGCATTATTGAGGCCAAGTACTGCTGGCTGTGCCTCTGACTCCTTTAACATATCTTGAGGGCATGAAGACAGTCTACTAGAGAGGAAACACAGCTTTCTACCCTGTAGGGCTCCTGGGCATGTGACTCTCTTCTATGCAAAGTTCAGAGATGAGCTCTGACCCCTCGACTAAGTGGTATTTCTCAAGAGCCCACACTTCCTTGTTTGGAGATTTCCTTGAGCACCTGCCACAGGTTCCACATGACCGCAGGAGGCAGCGGATGTTCAGATTATCCCGCCCCCCCCCCTGCCCCCGAAAATCCTATTGTTTGCTGGATAATTCAGCTTGGCTTTCAAAGTAGCCCTTGAGTTTAGGGTTAATCCCCTAATCCTCTTGTCATCTGGCTTTGAAGACCCAGCCGTGATGTGCTGGAGAATCTAACAATGTGGCCGTTTTCCTCCTGCCTTTAACCGAACCATAGATATGAGATAAAGTGTACAAAGTGGTTGATTTGTGCTCAGTAAATGGGAGCCAGTAACGGCATACATGCTGCATAAGGCATCACTTCAGTTAGCTGTATCTTGTCAGTCCAAGTGAAGACTTTAATTGCAGAATGGTGTCTTGCTAGCAAAAATGAAAGTGGTTAAAGTTTTTAAAATTCAAGTGAATAAATGAAAAACTGTAAGAAAGGTTGTTAAAGAAGCATTAGTTTTAAGAGCATCTCAGACATGAAAAACTTAGATTTTAGATGTCAGGATTTCAGTAATGATTAGTGCAGAATGTTAGCAAAGCTTTGATCTTCCCCGTACCAAATGGTTTATAAATCGAGCACATGGACTTCCTTGTGTAGCTTCTTCCGGCATTTGGCGCCTGAGGAACTCTGACACAGAGGGTTTCTCCTGCTCCTGCGATGCTGGCCTGAGACACTGTGCGTCCTGGGCTCACTGTTGGAACACAGGTGTGGGCAGAGGGCTGGCAGCTGGCCACCTCCATGGGCCGTGCCACATCTGCCCCAGATCTGCTTGTGCTTTGTGTGTGAGGACCTGGCCATGCTGAGTCTGCTCAGCTTCGTGCTTCCATGTCATCCTCCTCTTGGTTGTGGATGTTTTTGATCCCCATCTTCCTAACCTGCAGAGCCAGCATTTTCCCAGAAGCCATTAAATCCCATTCATATTCAGACTGACAGTCTGAGGTTTCCCCCCTAAGCAAAGATGGCTGGCCACATGGCTGCGGAGGGGTGCCTTTGGTCTGTGGCTGTGCTCCACCAGCCTTTTCCTGAGCCTGACACACAGCCTGAGACCACGGAGCATGGCCTATGGTGGACGTGACAAGGATCTAGGGATGGAATCTGAGGATCCTCAGTTATACTCTTAGAGCTGCTCTCAAACTACTTTTTGGGAGCTGAGAATCTGTAATAGTTTTCTGGATTATGAAAAATATTACTCAGCACTCACATTATATTGATTCAAAAATAAAGATTATGCAGTTGAACTGCACAGTAAAATACAGCTTTATGGAATGGTAATTTTTTACTTAAGTTCTTCTCCATTATAGTGGAAGATAATGGATTCAGGAAGGGTACAATGAGGAATAAAGCTGTTGTATTGTATTGGTTAAATGACATTTAAAATGATTTGGCTGTCAAATTCATGGAAAGGTTATGAACAGTGAATGAAAAATCTAAAATTAATTCCCTACTTCAAGAAAGTGTGATTTATACCATAATAAAATTAGATTTTTAGTTAAAGAAATGTAGTCATTAAGTAATGCCCATGCACTAACTCTCATTTATAACCATCTGGTTTGAAGGTTCGGCAGCAAATAATCTCTTCCTTAGGCAATGCATCCAAGGCCCTGGTGTCATTTCTGCCAGTGAATTTTGTTCTGTACTGCTCTGCTACGGTTTTTTGGGGGTTGCTTTTTCAAGTACTAGAGAGGCAGGTTGTTATTTAGCCTCAATAATGGATGGAGCCATTGAACTCACTTGCCTTCCCAAATGATCCTGTCCCCTCTCCCCCTTAGTCCTCTCCATTCATGGTGATAGCAGTGATGACCGCCACCACTGGAGGACACCTGCGTGCCACCCACTGTGCTAAACATGGTCCGGGTCTTTTTTTACTTGGCCTATTCACCACCTGGACTCTATGAGGAAGGCACTGTGCCCGCGTTTGTTTTACAGATGAACACACTGAGGCTTAGGCCGATGAAGGTGTTCACCCAAGGTGGCAGAGGCCCAACTGGCAGGAATAAGCCAGGATCCAGCCCACATCCTCTGGCTTCAGGCTGTCAACTTTTAATCCCTGTCATAGGTCTCCTGAGTCCTGGCTGAGCATTTGCTCTGAGGCAGCAGAGTGTGGTGGTAGCATTTCGGAGACTGACGTGTAGACCTGACTTGGCCCTTTAGCCCTCGTGTGACGGTGAGCATGCTGTGGCCTTTCCTTCTGTCGAAACTTCCCCCTCTGCATGTCAGGGAGTGTCATTTATGCTCTCTATCAGACAGACTCCAGACTGGTATGGTTGGGTACTTTGTCCTGGTTCATCTTCTCATTTTAATGGAAGCATATCAGATATGTGGGTAAGAGGGCACACCTTACCCTTAGAACTCAATGTATTTTTACAAGTGGACACACCCATGGGACCGCCACCAAGATCACAACTGAGAACATTCCCAGCATCCCAGAAACCACCTCAGTGTCCCTTCAGCCATGTCCTCTCAAAGGTGACCACCAATCTGTCACCAGACATTGCTTTTCTTTGTTTCTGCACATTATAAAAACAAAATCCTACACAGTGCACTGTTCTGTGTCGCTTTCTCTTCCTCGACCCGAAAGCTGAAATCCCAGCTGTGAGGTTGACTTCAGTTCCCGCTTCTGTTCCTTGTCACAGAGGGCAAGTTTCCCACCGCAGGGCCATGCCAGCATTCAGCTACCCGGGCTGCCGGCATGGGCACCTGCTGGTCCCGTCCCTGCCTGTAGCGGGCGTGCTGGGACACGCAGGTGCAGACGCTCTTAGTGCGCCTGCAGACCGGCTTCTGCGGGCACTTCCCAGGAGCGGAAGCGCTGAGTCAGAAAGAGGAATTCACACTGTTTAAAAACAAAACAAAAAGAATTTAATAGAGGGAATTGGTTGAACAGGTATTAAAGGATTAAAAAGGCAAAAAAAAAAGGAGCCTTGAGATAAGGAAGAGGGCCGACAGCAGGGAGCCCCATCCAACTGATACTCAGACCAGTGAGGCAAGTCTTGCCGGGGCTGGTTCCTGAAGACTAGGAAATCAGTTGCTCCATGTTCTCGCACACATTTGATGTTACCGTTGTTGTTGTTGTCTTTTAACTTTTTTTTTCCCTGTGGTGTATAATAGTATCCCACTGTTGTTTTAAACTGTGAAGTTCCTTTCCAAGTACGTGAAGCTTATTTTTCAAGTACGTGATTTTATTTGTTTTATATATTTGCACAGGTATTTTCTACATTCTGCCTGAGTGCTCTGTCAGCTCTGTGTGTTGTAAATACATTCCCCTGACAGCTTGACTCTTCACCGTCTTAATCCTATCTCCTGATGAACAAAAGTCTTTGTTTAATAAAGTCCAGCCTATCATTCTTTTCCTTTATGGTGCTGCCTTTCCCCTCCTATTTAAGAAATACTTGCTTAAAGGTCATAAAGTTACTCTCTTAAGGTATCTTCTAGGGACGCGATTGTTTTACCTTGCATGTTTACATCTGCAGTTCACCTGGAAGTGACTTTTGTGTATGTTGCAACGTAAGAGGTTGAGGTTCATTTTTTTTACAAAAAAAAATTTATCCAATTGATTAAGCACTCTCTATTAAAAAAGCCATCCTTTCCCCATTGTATTGCATTCACACCTTCGTCATCCATTCAGAAACTGGGTATGTGTGATTTCCAGCTCAATTACAAATTCTGTGTCTTTCTTTCCTTCCTGTCTTCCTGTCTTCTTTCTTTCTGGTCCTCCCCTCTTCCATCCTCTTCCTCCCCCTCTTCCTTCCCTTCCCTCCCTCCCTCCCTCCCTTCCTTCCTTCCTCAGGTTTCTTAGGGATCCATCAAGTTTATTCATCTCTTCTAAGAACCAACCTTTGGCTTTAAATTTTTATGATATATATTTCTTCCCTATTTCATTGATTTCTGCTCCTATCATATTTGTTTCCTGCTACTTTTTGCGGGCTTAAATTGTCCTCCTCCTAGCTTTCAGAGACAAATGCTTAGGTCATCGATTTCTAGCCTTTATTGTTTTCTAACATATGCATTTTAGGTTGTATTTCCCTTGAAGCATTGCTTTATTCACATCCCACAATTTTTTAAATGCTATAATTCACTTGTCCTTCATTCTAAAATACCTTATTTCTTTTGTGATTTTCTTTGGAAATTATGTGATATCCTCATATATAAATCCATGGGTCAAATATTGGGAGATTTTTCTCCATATCCTCCTGTTATTGACCTCTAATTTAATTTTACTCTAGTCACAAAACTATATTTGTCATCTGTATTATTTTAGTAATTTGAAGTTTGCTGGAACTTCTTGATGGCTCAGCATATGGTCAGTTTTTATAAATGTTGAATGGACAGTTGAGGAGAATGTGTCGTATGCAGTCGTTGGTTAATGTTTGATGTACATCTTTGTCATCAACCCAGAAACTGGGTATGTGTGGTTTCCTGCTGAATTTCAAATTCTGTGTACATTTTCTTTCTTTCTTCCCTTCCCTTTTCTTCTCTTCTCTTCCCTCCCCTCTCCTCCCCTTCTTTCCTACCTTCTTCCCTTCTTTCTTTCCTCTCTCTCTTTCAGAGATAGACATAGGTCAAGTTTGCTAATGATGAGGTTCAAATTTTGTAGATCCTTACTGATGTATTTCCTCTACTTATTCTGTCACTTACTGACAGGTGTTTCTTTAATTCTTGGACCATTATTGTAGATTTTTCCATTTCTTCTTTTAGTTTTGACTTTTTGATGTTTAAGCTATGCTATTGCTCTTCTACAAGCTTAGGATTGCTATGCATTCCTATTAAATTGTCTTGTTATTATTATGAACCATCCCTTTTTGTCACTGATAATAATTCTTGCTTTGGAGTTTACTTTATCTATACCAACTTTCTCCTGGTAGGAATTAATAATGTTTATCCTTTCTATTTTAAAAAAAAAAGATTTTATTTATTTATTTGACAGAGAGAGACACAGTGAGAGAAGAGATGCAAGCAGGGGGAGTGGGAAAGGGAGAAGCAGGCTTCCCCCTGAGCAGGGAGCTCGATGCAGGGCTCGATTCCAGGACACTGGTATCATGACCTGAGCTGAAGGCAGACCCTTAACGACTGAGCCACCCAGCTGCCCCATATCCTTTCTGTCTTTTTACATTCAGCTTTTTTGTATCCTTTTATTTATGGTATGTTTCTTATAAGCAGCATGTTGTAGATTTTATCTATTATGTCAATCTTAGTCTTTTAATTGGGTTATTTAGACTACTTTTATTTAAATGGAATTAATTCTTGATTCTTTTTTTTTTTTTTTTAAAGATTTTATTTATTTATTTGACACAGAGAGAGAGATTACAAGTAGGCAGAGAGGCAGGCAGAGAGACAGGGAGAGGAGGAAGCAGGCTTCCTGCTGAGCAGAGAGCCAGATGTGGGCCTCGATCCCAGGACCCTGAGATCATGACCTGAGCCGAAAGCAGAGGCTTTAACCCACTGAGCCACCCAGGAGCCCTAAATGGAATTAATTCTTAACACATTATTCTTTCTATTCTTTTTTCTCTTTTTTCCTACCCTTTCTTGTCTTCCTTAGGAGCAGTCAGGTTTTCTATTATCCTTCTCCTTTTGCCTCATAGTAGTAATTTTACCACTTTTCGAACAGCAAAAAACCATTCTGATCACTTCTGTTTGACTTCCTGAACTTTGTGATCATATTGTCATGTATTTTTCTACAAATTTTATTACCTTAAAGGACATTATTGTTATACTAAGCAGACAAAAATAGATTTATCCCTTTTTAACCCTTACTGAAGCTCTTTATTCCTTCTTGTAAAAACATGCATTCATCTGAAAAAAATTTCCTTTTGTCCACAGTGTTCCCTTGTGTTGCTCTTAGTGGTAATCTGCTGGCAGTGTATTCTTTCTATTTTTGTTTAGATAAATCTTTATTTTGCCATACGTATACCTATATTTTCACTGAGGACAGAATTCTAGTTTTCAGAATTGTGAAGATTTCATTCCATTATTTTCATTTCCATTATCGGTTCCATGATTATTTTCTCCTGCAGAGTCATCTGTGGTCTTGACTCCTCTCCGTCCCCACCACCCACCCACTTGCCTGGTTTTGAGATTTTCTTTTTGTCTTTGAATATTAGACTATTTTTCTATGCATTCTATGCATCTAATTTTCTAGCATTAGTTTTCTTTGTGTTTGCCTTGCTTGGGGTTTAAAGAGATTGCTAAATCTTTGGCTTGACGTTTTTCCTACATTTCAGAAAATCCTCAATTGACATTTCTTCAAATATTTATTCTGCCTAATTTCCTCTCTCCTTTCACTTTGAAACTTAAATTGCATGCTTGTTGGATGTTTGCCCCATGTCCACTAACGTCTTTTATACTCTTTTCTTTATTTTCCACTCTTTTTTTTCTCCTTTCAGATCTTCAGTCTATTTTCTGCTGATCTAGCTTCCAGCTTACGATTCTTCTCTTTAGTTGTGTTTAATCTTCTGTTAAATCCATTTGTTGAGTTTTTTTGTTGTTTAACTTTAAGTTCTAGAATTTTCACTTGATTCCTTTTTAATGGATTGTGATTTTGTGATGAAATTCGGTGTCTTTTATTTTCCTGGACAAATAATTCTTCATTATTCTAGAGCTTGTGTTCGATAATTCTAAAATCTGGATAAAGTGTGGGTCTCTGCTGTATTTTTTGTTGGATTTTAGTCATTTGATCTCATTGCCTGCCATACCTAATGATTGTGGATTGGGTGTTAGAGATTATGTATGAAAAATTATAAAGCCTGTGGATATTTTTATCTTCTAGGGAGGATTTATTTCTCTTTGTTAGACATAGAATACTGGCAAATCATCTTGATCTGCTAGGAATTGAAATTCTTGGAAAGTATATGATCTCAACTGAAAGTCACCTGCATTTACCAGGGCCACTTTTTCTTGGGAAGCCTAATTTTTGTCTCCCTCATACCATGATAAGTACCAAAATCTATGCTTAGTTTTTCAGCTGATTTGAGACAGAATTTTTTGCTTATTTCTCCTCCTCTTGCCCTTTATATGTGCAGCTCAGGCATAATTATAAAACTCAAGAGAGGAAGCTGGGTGCAGATTATTGGGCTCACTTCTTTCTGGTTTCCTATTCCGGGATTTCAGACCCTCAGGTTCTAGCTGCTTTGGTAGCCCCAACTCTGGTTATCTCTCAACTCAGTGAAACTTCTTTCAGCTCTAGAGCATTATGTTTTGTTTGAATTCTATCCAAAACAGTTAATTCCCCAAGGGGAAAATTAGCACCCCAGTGGGCTTTTCTGTTCTCTGAATATTGTCTTTTTAAGTTCTGGCTGCTTTTGTTTCTCTGATATGCCTTCGAAAAGTTGGGGTTTTTTTTGTTTTTGTTTTTGTTTTAAATCCAGCTCTTATAGTTGCTTTTGATTGGTCTAGTGCAAGTTCTTCTTTCATAGCCTGAAGTAGAAGTAGCTCTCATCTGATTTCACACTACCTCATGAATTAAGTAGAGATGTGCATAAACTTTGTTATGTGAGTAAAATTTGAAATTTAAATCTCAGCGGCCACTGACCAATATGTGAAAACTTGGACAAGCTTAACCTTCTTTCACCTTTTATTTCCTCACCTTTTAATCAATATGTGAGAAATGAAGTTGAGGAGACCTTTAAAGATCAGTTAATCCCACTTATTTAAACTATTTCAGAGCATAGTAAAAGGAAAACTTCTGAATTCATTATATGAAGCTGGTATCATCTTAATTCCTAAATCTGAGAAAAAACTGGCACCTAAAAATAATAGAGCAATCTCACTTATGAATATTAATGTAAAAACATACTTAAAATCACCACAAACAGAATCCATCAATATTTTTGAAGAAGGGTATCATGATTAAGAAATGCTTATTCCAGAAATACAGAGATAGGTGAATACCATGAATTCTATTAGAGCTAAAGAGAATTCTTCTAGAATAGATCTAAGGAGAAAAAAATCACGACGATCTCCTTAAATGGAGGAAAAGTATTTGATAAAATTCAACACACATTTTTTTTTTAATTCAACAAATAAGTGTCGAATGTCTGCTTTCTTACAGCGTTGAGGATAGCACTGAGGATGCAAGAATGAAAAAAGATACTGGTGCTATCCCAACTCACATTCCAGTGGAGAGAAGTAGTCAGTAAATAAACAAGTAAAAGGACAAGCTAGAACATTCATTTATTTCAAAGACTCAGTAAAATGTGCATGGATTTCATTAATTTGATGAACATACCTTGGGTCAAAAGCCAGCATTTTGTTTCCTTTTCTTCTTAAAGTCATACACAAGACAAGTATGCCCATGGGCACACCAAGTTTCCACAACACTTAACATTAGATAGAGGAATTAGCTGAAGCAGTAAGACAAGAGAAAGACATGAGAAACCTAAGAATTAGAAAGAAAGAGATAAAATCATAGCTGTTTGAAGATTACATAAATATATAGAAGGAAACCCCAAAAGAATCGATGGAATAACTATTATAAATAGTAAGAAATTTAGTCAAGTGGCTGGTTAAAAATCCATATATAAAAATCAATTGCACTCATATATAGAAATAAAAAGCAGTTAGAATATATAATGAAAGAAAAATTCTATTTATGATAACAAAAGATCTACAAAAAGGAAATATTCAGAATATATAAAGGAAAATTATAAAATACTCTTGGAAGAAATAAAAGTAGACTTGAACAAATGATGAGAAATACCATGTTGTTAGATAAGAAAATACAACATAATACAGATGTCAGCTTTCCTTAGTTTATAAGTTTTATACAATTGCAATAAGACATCCCTAAAGTCTTCTTCTTGAAGTGTACAAGTTGCTTGTGAATTTTTCCTGTTCGAAAAATGCTAGTTGCTTCCAAGGATGTGGTGCCCACCCCTGCAGCTGAGAGCTGAGGAGCAGTGTGGGAGGGGCTGCCTTTGCTTTGGCAGTGCTGTGCCTTGCAGCTTACCTAGCTCTCATAATACTTAGTGCTCTCCATGGTCTCTCTTCTGAACCATTACCTGGTGAGTATCCCTTCAGGAACCAGCATTCTAGAAGCTCATTTGGCTAACTGTGCTGTGCTGATGGGCTACAGACCTGTAGCATGTGTCTTCCATTGGTTTCCACTTGGGCTTTTGACTCATTACAGAGGTGGCTATCAGAGAATGTAATTTGGGGCAGGGGGATGCACTTTCAAGTGCCTCCTCAGTTTCATGCCTCCTATTACCTCTGTTTTCTGACCCCACAGGATACTAGACAAGAATGCTAATATTGTGAAAGACACATGCCATTTGCTACAAAAGTGCTGGTGCTGAATGGTCCTCTTTGTCATGATGGCAAGAAGTTGGCCCAAGTTAGTTTGGTATTTTATTCTCTCTTCTTTGGTTGCTAGCATGGATTTTCAACTTATTCCTGATATTAGACTTTGGATTCTAAACTGGTTATTAATGATGAATTGTGGGTACTTTTTATTAGTTGTGAGACCACAGTATATGTTTCCAGCCTTTCCCTCCTATCACTTCTCACTGGGCCATTTCCTGCTCCCTGAGCATACCCTATAGTCTCCCCTCACCCTGCCTTTTCTTAAGCCTTTTTTTCTTCCTGGTGTATCCTCCCTCCCTTACTCCTGTCTGAAAGCCTGCCCATTCTGCAATGCTATTTCAAAGGTTCTTTTAAAAATCCCTTTCTTTATGTATCCACCTGAATATGAATATACTGGTATTTTTCAAGGTAAAACCACCCCTTCGCTTCTCAGTAATTTGTGTTTGTTCTGTAGCCTCCTGTTCAACTATGAATGTTTCTTTTTTTTTTTCCTTCTTTTTTTCAGCTATGAATGTTTTCAATGCAGGAATTCTATCTCTTTTGTTTATGTAACTTCTCAAACACTTTGCTTATTGCCCTATACAAGCAGGAAGATGGAGTTGAATTAAAAAAAATATATACCCAAGGGCTTAATTTAGTCCAGTGGCCTGCACTGGCTGCCCAAATTGTCTATAAGATCCCACCATTTGGAAACTACTGAGTTGAGCACAGTCAATCACTGGATCATGCCAGTGATCCATTCAGGAGCAATGGTGGTCTTCATTATTGCCCCACAAGTCATAACTTACTGCAGGTCAGATAATTCTGACTCCTAACTGCTTGTGTTTTTCCCAAGCCCTATAGTACCTACAGTCTAGGTGGAAGATGTGGTATCAGTATGGGTCAGGGTCTTCCTTAACACTTGGTACCCGTCCAGATTCTGCATAAGGAAGACCATGAGAGTTGTCTCTGTTCATTAAAAATTGAATGATTGGGGCACCTGGGAGGCACAGTCATTGAAGTGTCTGACTCTTGATTTCGGATCAGGTCATGATCTCAGGGTTGTGAGATTGAGTCCTGACTTAGGCTCCCTACCAGGCATGGAGCCTGCTTAAGATTCTCTTTCTCCCTTTCCCTCTGCCCCACCCCCAAGAAAAAACTTGAATGATTAATAATTTATTTTTTGATTAAGCCCCCAAAGAAACAAGTTGTTTACCTTTACTGGTGTGGGTGTCTGTGAGTGTCTGTGTGTGTCTGTGTGTGTGTTGGGGGTTTAGTAGACCCAGCATTGCTGAATGTCATGTTCTTATGAAATTATACATCTTTTTTGTGAATAAATGTCCAGCAGAGGTAAGATATTTGCAAGTATCTGTACATATGAATTATTCTTCAAAAACACAGTCTTTCTTTTCTTGCAGGAGTCCAGAAGCTTTGAAGTCACAAGAAGAGAAGGTAGGGAAAATACATTCATACCCATTTCATTCTCAGTGTTGACATTTTGGAAGTAGTTTGTTGAAGCTAACATGAACTACAGACAATGGGCAGCCTGTTCTTTCAAATTTCATGTGGCCTTTTCTGGGTGCTGTTTGGTACTTGCCTGAAAGGACTGTAGGAATTGAAATCCAGGACTGCTTGAGAGAACTACGTCTTCTACTTTCAACCACCCAAAGTGGCAGTCTGGGGACCTGGCTTCTTCATGATCACATCTGTGGTCTGGAGAGGAGCTTTATTTTTTTTTTTTTTAAAGATTTTATTTATTTATTTGACACAGAGAGAGAGATCAGATCACAAGTAGGCAGAGAGGCAGAGAGAGAGGAGGAAGCAGGCTCCCTGCTGAGCAGAGAGCCCGATGCGGGCCTCGATCCCAGGACCCTGAGATCATGACCTGAGCCGAAAGCAGAGGCTTTAACCCACTGAGCCACCCAGGCGCCCAAGGAGCTTTATTTTTGAGTGGAGTTTGAAGTAATTATTTGGTTTCATCCAGCAAAAACAACATCAACAATAAAAAATGGTTTATGATTTGAAGTATTTCAATAACTGGGAGAAGATGCCACTGTGAAAAATATTTGTGATTAGATTTTTACAGCTTTCGCTAAGCTGAAATAGAAATAACCAATTAATGTCCCTTTTGCAACAATTCCATTATGTTCATTTTCCCTGTCGGTTCCTCTAGCACGTCTGTTTTTCATTCTCTGAGGTAAGTATGCATGCGTGGTGATTTCTGAAACCTTTCCTTAGAAATTGAAGTTTCCCTTACTCACTTTCAGCAATACCAACTGTCAAATAAGATGTATTTTCTACGGTGTGGGGCATCTTTGCCAGTCATCTCTTTATTGCAGGGCTAGGAGGAAAAAGTCGGGAATCAAAGTGAATTCTTGGTCTGGGGTATTAATGACAAACTTCTCTGTAGCGCCGTCTCCAGAAAGAGTGGTGATCTGAAAGGTGTGAGCAAATTTCTCATTGACCTCTAAATGTGATACATCCTTGGCTCCTGATTAGTTCTTCTTTTAAGCACCACAAAGAAAGACCTAGAATGGCCATGTTGTCAAAATATGTTCCTAGAGCTTAGAGACCTAAGCCTTGCATACACTGTCTGTATTGGTAAACTAATCTACCTGGTTGTTTGCTGCGACGCATGGGCCTTGAACTCTGGGTTCAAAGGAGCAGGGTAATCTGGCTGTGAGATAAACTTTGTGGCTTCCATTCCCATTTGCCATTGTCTCTGGTTTTGGTCTCGGTGTCCCCTGAATGGCATCTGTAGGGTAAGCTGCACTGTGTCATTCTCAAAACCAAATGAAATTGGATGGATATGGGTGGAGCCAGGAGGCCATGTTTCTTATTGATGACCGTGTAAATTGGAAAGAAACAGCCTTAAGCAGAAAAGTCGGCATGAAATGTGGTTTTGAGTATTAATTCATGTAGCCCCGAGTATGAATGTTTGGAATTAATTTGCATTATGGAATCACATATAAACCTAACTATTCTGGATCTTACCTTCCTTGTGTTAGAAAGGTCTCTAAATACTAAGGCTGGGATATAAGAGAATCATGTGTATTTTTGCTCAGAGGCCTTAAAAGGCCGGATTGGACCCCTTGCTCCAAATCCACTGAAAACTGACACCATCGGAGGATGAGCAAAGGTGTGGTTGAGCTGTGTTCTACTCATCCATAACCTTCTCGTCTTTGGAAGCAGCAGCTCTCACAACGGGCTGACTGGGAGTGGATGATTCAAGTTTGTACCAGCAAATTTGTCCTGATATCACATAAACTTTTTTCCCCCCTATTGTGAACTGATGTCTTTCTTGCTTGTTTCTGTCAAAGTTGAGTGTTGGAGAGTTCCTAAAATAGCTTAGTGCCTTAATGTCAGTGCTTATAATGTGGCAGGAAGGAAAGGAGGAGGAGTGGGACCTTACAGGTTGGTTCCAAGTATTTTCAGGCTTGAGAATTCACTTGCTTGAATGGTGGGGTTGTTAATCTTCTCCAAAAGAGTGTACAAGTATAAAAATAATAGAAATGCTCTAAATATTTCAATGAACAATTATTCCTACAGACCAAAATAAGACATTATTGTCTCTCAACAAACACTTAGGGTTATTTTGCAGTTGGAAATGAAAGTCGAGCAAAAAAATAACACTGAATTTTTCTGCCCAGTTTACCAGGCCCAGGAGACTTTGGAGAGGTCTGGAGGAGGAAGCCTCTGGGTCACACAGTCCAAGATGTCTTCCCATTTTTTGTTCTCATACTACTTCTGACTGCAGAGTATCTTCTCCGTCTCAGGTCCAGTGCTACAAATGGATGACAAGCCATAGGTTCATACTATGTGACTTTTGGAAAGTGTTGACTCAGTCTGTGAAGTGAGAAGTGAGAGGGACTAAAATTCGCGGTGGGAATGGAGTACAGGATAGGCCACAGTGGGGTTGGAGTTTGTGGTACTTTTCTGTTACACCCTCAGGAAAATAATACACTTGGCCAGTGCTGGACTCAGTATGGAGTTAGTTGTTGAAACTTGTACTGCAGAACTTCTTAGACCTTTAAGATGCTAAGTATGACTCTCCAAAGGGGGTGTAATATGCAGCATTCCCCAAATTTAGTTTCCTACGGTGTCTTAATCATGTGTGTTTGATCATCTTGGGGCTGGCATTCCATGCAGTGTCTTCTGCAAGTCCAGCTCCAGGGAGTTCAGGCGGAGGCAGTGCCACCTCAATGCCCAGGATGAGCCTATGACTTGGTTCCAGTAACTTCTACGGGCTTTGCATGGACAGAATGGTGATGGGATGATAATGAGAATAACTTCTCAGTTCTCAAGTTTTCAGAGAGCATTTACCCTCAGCAACCCATGACAAGAGGAGAGCACCTTACACATGAGACTCCTTCCTTCCTTTCCATGCTAATTTCTGGGAACAAGGACTCCCTCTGGACCAATGTCCCTTTCATGCACTGATCCTCTCTTGTGTATGTTCTTCTGCCTGTTCATGCCTACTGCCAAGGCGAGAGAGCTGAGGGACTCTTGGAAGAAAACTGTCTAGGGATCATTTGATTGCAAGTTAGATTAGGGGTAGGACTCTCAGGGGAACCTGGAGGGAAACATGTCATACCAGTAAGTGTGGCAGGACTGCAGGACTGACAAGGGCACATGCCCACCCTAGCTACCGAGCCCTTCCTTCTTCAGCACAGTCCCGTCTTATCCTTGTGCCCTGGGAGCCGCTGTGCTAGCTGCATGGGGAGGTCAGATGGCTGCACCTTCATCTCCTTTCCATTGTATGTGTTTTTATACCTCCCTCTAGACCTCTTCAATTTAATTTCAACTTTTTCTAAAACTTCAGCCAAAGGTGCCAACCGCACCTCTCCAAGACACTCCCTTGTCCACTCTGAGGGCTGGTGCTGATGGTAACTGCCAGAATTCCTCTGCTCAAACCAGTACTTTTCTCTGATTCCATCACATCGAATTACAGCCATGAGAGAACTCTTGAGTGAGCTAAGCAAGTGGCCAGGATAACTCAGCCCTTGTCAGCCATCTCTTAGGAACATGTGATGAGCTAGACACCATTCCAGATGTCTGCAACTGCATTATGATTAGAGGCTGTGAGTTTGGGGGTGGGCACCAATGTCCTGCATGATCCACCCTCCCAGGGATGGCTCACTCACAAACCAGCCTGGCCTGGCTTCCCGCAGGATGTGAGGGAGACCTGAGAGCAGGATGCTGCTGTCTTCCCAGAAAACAAAAGAGGGAGTGACAGTCACACTACCTGGGGGTCTCTGACTCCTTAGCAATGCAAATTTCCTAAATAAACAGACCTGCCAGTTCCCCCCCACTGTGTGACTAGAGCCTCCCTTTCTGAAAACCTTTGGAATTAGCCAGTAATTGGCAGCTGCCTCTAATAGCCCCTTTATAGTTCTCTGCATCTGGGTGAACTTCGGCTATCAAGAATTGCATTCTGTTTACCATTAATTCTGATTTTGTTTAGCAGCTGTTTTCTGGGTCTCTCAGTTGCCTGAATAATCTGTCTTGGTATAATGTGAACTGGCTGACTCTCTTCCATAAAACAGATTAATAAACTCCTAGCTGCTTTTGAGGTAGCTTCTTTAATGGCTACAGATGCAGGGAATTAAGATAGCAGCCATCCACATTTGGCAGTGCCTAGGGTAGGAGGTCCTTTTCAAATCAAGACTGCCATCTGGGCAAAGAGATGAAGTTTCCCTCACCTTTCCCTCACCTCACTCTCACGTAGGGGGCAGCTTGCTGGTTCTCTCCTCCAGTCCTTGGGCCTCAAAAAGATCAGAGTGACAGCGATCTCTTTCTACTTCTAGCCCCACAGAAATTGGCTTTTTCTGCGTAGTGCCGCCATTTTTCAGCTGCTGGAAACCTATCTTGTACCTCCTTGGCCCAGCTTGAGTGGGAAGTGGTGGCACAGCTGGCTGGTGTGTTCTGGTTGAATACAAAGATCTGATACCCAGTTGTGAGCATGACCAATGGGCAGGCAGTAGACTTCGACCTCTCTACTTACTCACCGGCTGACTTTGGGTATGTTTCTCAATCTTATTGGAAAAAAGGGGCATTGTAATACTACAGACCATTATTCCCAACCCTGGATCACAGTAAGCAAGCCAGTTTGCTCTGGCAAAAGCCTGAAAGTCTCATGAAACTTGAGAATCCAGGGGTGGCTCTGGCTACAAGCACAGCTGATAAAAGGCTTTTCTCCCTCTCTTTCCCTCTCTTGGCTTGTTGGCCTCTTCCATGCAGCCTTGCAGGATGGCTACAAGCAGTCCCAGTTCTGTCCTGACTGCTCACCAGCCCAGAGGGTACAACAGTTACCCTGAGAGTAACCCCAGAGATGTCCCAGCAAGGACTCTGATTGGCCCAGCTTTGTATCAGGACTCAAGCCCTAAACCAGTTACTGGAGCAGGGAGGGGATGGAACACTGCGATTGGCCAGGTGAGATCCATGCCAAGAGCCCTTGGCAGTGGCATCCGTGCCTGCTGGGATTGGTAGTCTTCATTATGGCTCTTCCTATCTTGCCTGTATGGATCTGGCCTTAGACCTAGAGTGACGAATATCTCCGGTCACCAAGCCCATCCCTCTGTCTTCAAGCAGACTTGTATGTGACCTTGCATGTTGTGGCCCGTTGACTGTGAAGAGTTATCTGGAACTTTGCCCATTCCCCTCCTCTCTTCTATCAGAGTCTTGCACTTTTTGCTTGAGTTCTTTCATTTCACAGTCAGAAGAACCAAACAGCTCTCTTCTTGATGATGTCTTTAAGAACTTAAGGGCAACACACATAGAATTTCTGTCCCCAGATTAAGGTTCCCTGGGCACTGGGGTCAGAATTGTCCTTGAGCGTCATAGTTACAATCCCTTCAATTCCTCCACTGGACTAAAGCTCAGGGAAAGACAAGGGCCTCTGCCAAGGATCATGCACGGCATTAGCCAGAGGAGTCTCAGGCTGTGGGTCACCCCTAGCTTCTGTTCCCTGAGCTTCCCCGAGATAATTCTGAGTGCCTGGGCTTAGAGAGATTAGAGGTGGACTGAGACAGCCGGAGTGAGCCCCAGTTCTCATTCCTGCGCCCGCACGTGATCTTCCTTGATCAAGGCTCTTCCTTGATCTTCCTTCCACCAGGCTCTGGGTCAGCGGCTGTTCCCTCCTAGCCCCTGGGCGGTTTCAGCTGTCTTGGCTGCAGCTCAGGGCAGACGATGGTGGCTGCCCATGCTGCTGTTAGAACTGCTCATGTGTGACCCCTCGCCCAGGGCCTTGGCACCACAGGACACAGCACAGGTGGTTGTGGCCTTGCTCAAGGGCCAGCTCTCATGCTGCTGTGTAGGGCGAGCCCTGGGAGGGCAGGGAGCGAGGCCCTTCTCTCTGGCCTCCCATGCCTCTTATACACAGCAAGCCCCGAAGAAGTGTCAGACGCCCACTAATTCCCAGGGTCGACCTGGCCCAATGTGCCATCTCTACTTCTCCTAAGGCAAAAATCACAGGTATGGGGGCTGCCGGCTTGTTTGGCTCTGGGTCCCAGAGCTCCAGGACCTGTATCCTATCTGCTGTGCTGCTTCTCACCAGCACCCTCGGAAGGCTCACCCTCCTTCACAAACATCCTCAGAGTTGCTGTGCTCTTTCTGGGGACTTATGGGTCCCTCTGCTAGCTGGTACTGACAAGCTGCTGGTGCAGGTGAGCTAGATCTCCATAGTAGGGCCTCGGTAGTTCTGGGTGGGCCGGGGAACCCCTGTGCACTGGGCTGTGCTTGTCCCGGAGTCTCCTCAGGGTTGTGGCTGCACACTTGGAATAAGGTCCCTATCTGGAACTTGTACGGAAAGAGCTGCATAGTTTAACAAGTCCTAACAACTAAAGGGTGCCAGCCAGGGACAATGGATAGGGTCAATGAGGTGAGCCCTTCATAAGACAGTCCTGTCCTGCAGCACGCTGAGCTGGCCCACCACGGGCGGGAGAGGGGGTGATGGCACTCCCGTTACAGCTGCTGAGACCTGTCCCTGCCCTGGAGGCTCCCCTCTCTTCTCCGAGGCCCCACAGTGAAGGTTGACACTGGCATCTTCGCCCCTTGCCCAGCCCATCAGCCAGAAGGAGTCTCTGCTTTTCAGGAAGCCTTGAAATTGTCTTCTCCATATAAACGCTGAAGCTCTTTTCAAACTTGCTAAGCCATTTGCCCTAGCAATATTCATGTGCCATCGGCAAGCCTCTGGGGTTAATTATCTGTGACTTAAAAGGCATTTGTTTCTGTCTCTTTTGTCTCATTGCTGCTGAGCAGTCTTTCTTTATTAGGAAATGAGGTACAGAGTCCAACTGACCATTATGTTCTAATTCTCTTCTTGTCATGAGAATTAATTCATCTTTTTAAATCTCTCTTAAAAAAAAAAAACCTGCCTTCCTATTTTCAGATAGTGTTGTTCTCTTAACAAATGTTTAATCTCTCCACTTCAGTGGGAACAGAGCCCAAACTAGAAATAATCTGCAAGGTGAGACATCTCATCAAAATGAGCGAGGCTTGCTGGTGCTCTCTCTTCTGGTCCCACCTGCTTTTGGGAGCTCCCTGCTGCCCAGCCATGTGTCTCTCGGTTTCCTCGGGCTGTGGTGAGGGCTTCATGTGCGTCCTCTGGTGAAAGCGCTGTGCTCCGTGAATGAGCCACAGTGTCTGGGGCGGTGGCAGGGGTAGGGGTGGGGGCAGTGGGGATGCTTGCACATCCGGCAGGTGGGGTCATGAGATCCAGCGCATGGCAGCCCACCCTGTGGTTCTTTCTTCACTCTGTCACCCTTCTTGGCCAAGGCTGCCACTGGATTCCAAGAAATGCTTCAGGGTCTACATGTAGAACGTTTTTTGCAAAATGTTGTCTGTTGCGTGAGGAAGGCTTATTAGCTTGCCTTGTGCTCGCCAGGAAGTATGAGAACATGTGCCACAGAAATGAGCGGTTCTGACTGGCCTCTGGTTCCGTGGGAGCCAGACGGTGATATGCAGCCTTCGGGGGCACAGGGACAGTCAACAGAGCGAGGGTCTGAGTGCTGTCAGTGTGGTCAAATGGCACTGCTGCTGTTCCCCCGGGTGTGTAGGCTGGCCAGTGCCTACCTGTCTTAGTCTCTGGAAGTCCCCAGAGAGTTCTCAGCCTCTTGGCTACCGTGTCACCCCTGCAGTGTTTCTGAAGCAATGTCTGAGAGCCTTGTTTGATAATTACTACTTCCCAAGGAGAAATAGCTCCTATGGAAAGTAAGTTCCATTCTTAGGGTTTCTCCAGGGTTTTTTGGATGCTAATGGAAGTTTCCTTGGGTGTGTTGGAGTTTACTGGGTGTGCAGTGCAGATAGGGTGTGGTCCCTGCCCTTACAGAGCATGCACATCAATGAATGTGTCACCTGAGAAGATGTACAAGTGTCCTTTAGACAGAAAGGCCTCCTGGGTATGCTGGCCCCCTGGCCAGGCAACTCACAGATGGGCCAACAACTGAGTGTGAAAGTGTTTGCTCAGTGTAGACCATTATGGGAGCCCCAGAAAACAACTCACTGAGTGTTTTGGTAAAGATGAAGTCTGAGGGTCTTTTCCTCAGAGAATGGTTATATTGACAAACGGTCTCCTTTTGACTCTTAATGGTGGTATCCTGTCAGTGGGGACGTGTGGTTGCAAATAGCAAAACTCAACCCAACCAGCTCCAACAAATAGAGGGCCTTATTGGCTTATGTAATTGGGATAGTCAGGGAGGGGATGAAGGGGGAAGGGTGCTGGCTTCAGGCATGCTTGGTATAGGGCACAAGGACCTGGTTTTTCTCTTCACCCCCTTCTAGTTGATTCCCTTATATGGTAAGTCCATTCTCCCCGTGTATGACTCCATATCCTGTGGAAGAGAGAGAGCCTCTGAGCTGGTATTTCCTGTAGCCGTGTGAAGATCCCCTCGGGTGGGCCGAGCTGGGGTCATGTGCCTCCACTGGAATCCATAAGAAGCCCAGTGGGCTGCTTCGTGTTCCTGGGCTCCACACAGGCAACAGGCCAAGCCCCCACAGTCAGGGTGGCATAAGAGAGAGTGGGGGTTAGGTGGATCCCCAAAGAACAAGTGGGGCTCTGCCCAGTTAGGACACATGGATGCAGGAAGGTAGACAAGGTCCACTCTGTGTATTAGCATTTATTTGGTGATTCCACATCTGAGTGTCTACCCCAGTATCTATTCCCAAGGGATCTGGAGTGCCTTGCAGGTAAGATGAGCGTAGCCAGTGTTCACCCAGCATTTCCAGGGAGGGCATCTCTTGTCTTCTGAAGAAGGAAACCAAGGTTAGGAGACGACTCTGCTGACCAGAGGTTTCGGGAGCTTGTGAGGGAGCGTGCATCTGGACCCAGATTCCCGACAACAGGCACATTGGCCTTGTTTGTTTTTTAGCTTCAGCTGCCTCCAGCGATGGGGTGTCTTGCTCTTTCGCCCCCTCCCATGGTGACACATGCTGTGACCTGCTGGGGTGATTCGCCTCCACTGGCCCAGACTATGGGAGTGTTACAGTTCCTTCAGGCCCCCACCATACCCTCTTTCTTGAGCCTTTCAGCCAGGGGCATAAGGATCAAAACCTAAGGTTCAGCTTCTCCCCTGAAGGCGACCTCAGTGCTTGCCTCCAGGAGGCTTCTCACAAGCTTTGTTTTCCATTTTTCATTAGAGCCCCTGTTCCTTTTTGGGAAGGAGGCGGGGGTGGGGGGAGCGCTCACTGTGCTAGCTGCTTGTGATGACATTGTGGCGGGGCGGGGGCCACAGATGGAGGTGGGGGAACCTGGGCTTCACGTACAACCACAGTTCTTGTTCAAGAGCCACCTTTTACTAAGGCTTCTTGGTTGGCCATATATTAATTTAGGGTCAAAGCCTCATTTCACTGCTTTCATATAAATTCCCTAGATTGGGAGAGTTCTCAATGGACACCTTTTCACTTCCAGTCATTCCCTTAATTCTCATGAGCACCCTCTGACATTGGCATTGCAATTGTATTTTGTAAATAGAAAAAGATGGGGGAATCCTTTGAACTTGATAGGAAATTGACCAAAGAATTTAAATGGGCTCAACTGAGGTCTGTCAGGAAAGCACATTCTCCATGGAAATGCAGCATTGTTTGTCCAGTGATGATTGAAATGTTCATACTCACAAACGTGGAGTCGTCATTCTGCAATCGAAATGCCTGTGGGGTCCAGGTGGCCAGACCTCATGTGTCTGCTGATGCCAGGGAGAAACAGGGACCTCCACATTCAGAAGAAATATGCCTTAAAGAAAAAAAAAATCACAGGTCTGGAAAACGAGTTGTCAGAGTAAAAATACATTTCAATCTGTTTGTTTTACTAATTTTAGCAGTTATTTGCTTCTTTTTTTTTCTGGAAGCAGCATTCCCATCCAGCTGCTTGGCTGCTGCATTTGAATTTTTATCATTTGTGCGAGTCGCTGCCTATTTGGACACAAAATGGGAGTCCTGTGGCTAAGAGGGGACATTTGTCTGATAGGGTCAGATCTAATCTCGCGCTTAGAAACTTCAGGTGAAAATAAAATGAGTTCTTTTTTTTTTTTTTTTAACTGTGGTTGTGTAAAGCTGTGCTACCAAATCACTTCCCCCTGTATACAGAATTTAGAATAAGAGCATCTTCTACTTGGATAGTGTTAGCAGGCTGCTTTTTGCTCTCAATGAGCTTTGTCATCTGTCATCTCATATCCTCTTTCATGAAAACCTTTGAGTCGGGTAGAAGAAGGAGATCAGCATGGGTGACTGACAGATGAGGAAACCAATCCTCAGAGGTCCCCAGGGGCACGTCCCAGATCCCCCAGCCCATCGGGGCAGGGCTGGAGTTGATGACCCTCAGTTGGAGCCCCTCCCGCCCGCCACGCTTCCTCTCCACATGAGCTTGTGGCAGGAGTTTTCAAATTAAAACCCAGTGCAGAAGTACAGAGTTTTTAGTCCTGTTTTTGTTCTTTTAAAAATAAATTATTATAAAGACAGCTTTTCTCATCCATCAGTGTAATGATCCTATACTGTGGGGATTCAGAATCTTCAAAATGTATGTGGGGAACATGGTAAAAGTTAATCATTTCCACAGTACCTGTCTGTGGTGAGGTTTAATTATCACTTGACATGTTTCATGGTTTAAAATGATGACAGTTTAAAATAGAGCCAGAGAAAGCCAGAAAATACATTCATTACCTTGTGTCGGGGACTGTTTTAGAGTAACCCCCAAATGCAGATGTTCCCCAGACAGGCAGCTCTGCAGCATTTTCGCTCAGCTACAGAGGTCCCAGGAATTGAAATCCAAACTGGGAACTCTATCCTGACCCTGCTGTCACCACCCGGAGGGAGCTTGGGGGAAAGCCAGCAGCATGGTTGGGGCCTCACACCCTGTTCCAGATGCTCACTTCCTCGATGCTCTCCCATATCCCGATCTCCCACGGCCTCCTGCAGCACTGCTGATGAACAAGATAATTTGTCCCGAAGCAGGCTCTGAATGAATGAATGAAAGCTACTGAAACTTCAAGGGGCACGAGTCTCTTAGGGTATTGCATGCCTTCCCAAGATGAGAAGGCTGAGAAGCAGCTTCCAGTTGTGATCGTGATTGGGCTGGTTGTTTAGTAAGCTCAGCACCGGCTGCCTGTTTAGGAAATAATTAAATAATTGTTTCTTTCCTGTGAGATTCTGGAAGAGGAGCTGTCCAAGAGCAGACCCGTCCGTCCAGATTTCAAACATCAGTTTGGAGAGTCCCGGGATAGGGAGCAGATGAAGCCATCTCAGAAATGCAAATGCTGTCTGACGTCTATTAGCTCCATGCTTATCCACAGCTGACAGGCAGATCCATTAGGATGCCAGTGTAGCGGATCAGAGATGGTTGCAATAGAGTGAGAGTCATGCTGCCCCTGGCCGAGCCCCCGTGCGATGATCTGAGAGCTCTCTGATGTGCCTAGCGCTCCAGCCTGGGCATCGCCCCATCCCTGCCCCTCATTCTCTGGTTTCCAGGGCTGGGTCTCCAGCTGGCCTTCATGGCTGTGCCCCTGCCACCGAGCAGCCTGCCTGAATGTTCTGCCTGGCAGTGGTTGTGTCCTCCGTGTGCAGTCCGTCTCGCTTCTTGGCACCGCCATTCATGGGACCTTCCTATAGATCCACCTGCAGACCTGGAAGATCCCTGTGGGATTACTCATTTTCACAGCTGAGGACAAAGTCTTGAGCAGGTGAAGTGTCTGGTCTGAAGCCCCATGGCGAGTGGGTAGCAAGCAGAGGTGGGGCATGAGGACTGAGCAGGGTTCATAAACCTCCCGGCTCTCCATGGCTGGCTTTCTTTGGTACCTTCCCTTTCACCCCATCCTTGGGGCCATGTTTACCCTTCTCTCGAGGGAGGCACAGTGTCTAGCATTGCCCTAGATGCTCAGCTAGCATGTCCCAGGGATGGATATTCTAGTTTTCTAGTAAAATTCTTTGCTTTGACATTTGTTTAAAATACTTCTCCATATGTTGTTTTCCTGTTTGGGGGGAAGGGACCAAGTGGGAGGGGGCACATGGTAACCAATGTCATCAAAACCCCACCATAAGCTTTGCTGAGTTAACTTGTTTCAACCCTCTCTGTCGTCCAGTGTGGCCAGCTAGTGTGATCTGTTTTATGGAGGAGGAAACATGTGCTTTTGAAGGATCAGCGATCTGGCTGGTGGGACGCTTCAGCTGGTGGGCAGCCCTTCTAGTGGCCCTCACTGTAATGAAATATTCAGAATCTTCTGTGTGTCACTGCTGTGGCCTCTCTAGGAGCCCCGTCCCCAGGATTCTCAGCTATAAGGCAGATGTCTAAGGTCTCTAAACAGTCTGCTCTTAAAAAGCTTGGGAAGAGCAGGTGCCCCTGTGGCCGTTTGTGATGGGAATGGGAGCAGTGGGAAGGACTGATGGAGATGGACAGGGTGTGTCAGATGCCACATACTGGGAAGCTGTGGCCACACCTCCGAAAGGAGTTTAGGGTACTAGTCCCGACCCTCGAAACAGGCCGTGAGCTACAGGCATGGTGAGGCTTTCCCTGTCCCACACCTATGGTGTTCAGAAGGAGAATATGTTTTGTGGGCCAGGGGACACGATGGTAGAGACTACATGGCCACTTCGGTTGGAGTCCAGGGAGAGGCGGGAGCAGGAGAGGGTGCCCATAGACTGCCTGTGAATGCTGGTGGGTCTGGGGCCCTGCTCCAGTGCTGAAGGGGCTGGGAAGGACTTTTGCCCACACCTGTCTCTCCTGCCTACAGGCTTATGCCTAAACCTACCATTACCGATTCAAACCATTTTGATCATTTTGGATCCTGAAGGCATCATGGAACTTCCACTGAACCACGTCATACTCTACCGGGGGAATTCACAAAGCCTGGCGGCCCCTTTGTGGGGCTTCTCCTAAGACCCCTGAGCCCATTGTCTGTTCTGTATTGGTTTTGTATGATAAGTCTCAAGGTGGTGATCCATGGGCCACATTCAGCCCATGGTCATGTTTTGTTTGACTTAAATTATATTGGCCTTCGTAGGGTTTTTTTGTTTTGTTTTGTTTTTTTCTATTTTAAGTTGAATAATTGACCAACATTTAAAACAAAGGATATTGTATGTATAGATCCAAATAGATTACTTTGAAAAGTGAAATGCTTTAGTACTCTGGGCCCACGTGACTTCACAGCAGTAGCGGGGGTTGGAGTAAGCAGCCGTGTCCTTAGAGAGTGCACATGTTCTCCTCTTTGCCACAGTCCACACTACTCCCTAGTGCCTCCTTGCTGCTGAGACTGTCAGATGCAGTTTTGAAAAATAAATAGGAACAAGGTAAAATCCCAGAAGAATCATACTCATTAAATTATCTAGTGGCCTTTGTAGGCATTTGAGTTTTCAGGCTGTTTTATATTCAGATTTATTATTAATCACAGCACAGTAGAGCTGGATGTTGGCAGGTGGAAAGGGGGTCAAAGATAGAGAGGGATTTAGTGTAAAGGCGGGAGTAATCCTTTATACTCAGCACTCCTTGAGAGCTCTGGTGTCTAGACATAGGTCCTTGGTTTAGGCAGTTAAGTGTTCCATTAAATAACGACTTTTCTGATATTTATGCCTTGATCTGTACATATTCACTTTAGGCTATAAGTTTACAAGCGAGTTTCCAGCTTGGTAATTAATATTTGTGCCTCTTTATGTAAGTTATGTCTTTAAAATGGATCAGTTGCTTTAAGTATTTAAAAGACATTCCACATATATTATAAAGTAATTACTTTCCAAAGGTATTTCCCACTGATATTTGTTCATCTAAATATACAGTTACAGTATTCACTAGACCAGAATAGTTCTGATTTATATATTTTGGTCCACTGAGCTAAAAAAAAAAAAAGAGAGAGATTTTTTCAAGTATTTTTTTAATCAGTGTATTTATTCCAAACATTCTTTTGGCTCCTCCAGAATCAGCCACATAGTATTAGAAAAATAATAAACATGGTGTGTTCTCTGAGCTGGTTTAGAATTTAATGAGAGATGACATCTCAGCCTGAGAGTGAACATGGCTAACTTTTAATCTGGGCTCCGAAGTGTCCTAGAACCTGCAGGAGCTTATTAACTCTCTCTGTGTCATGTTCTTAATGTGCAAAAATCAGATGATAAACAGTTACTGTCCTTGTGTAGGAAGAGTTACTGCTTGCTGAATAGCAAGTATTGTTTTAATAAAGTAGTCTTAATTGTTTTCTTTGTACATTTTCTGCTTTATTATTTTTATTATTTCTCTTGCCTCTGTAATTGGTAGTTATTGGGTTCTCATTATTTCTTTATTAGTCATTTCATAAAAACTATCTTGTGATTTATCCTCCCTCCCACACTTGCTTTTGCCCACACATCATCAGCAGAGGCAAGAGGTAGGCCCACGTAGCTCGCTTCTAATGGCTCGCTGCAAGCAGTTTCCTGGGGCTTGCCCCTGGTCTTCAGGAGCCATGATGCCCAATTTGTTGGCTGCTATGCTGTGAAAGGGCTGCATGGCACCCAGGAGACTTAGTAGAAAAACATCATTAGTAACAGTGAGAGGGCAAGACATACAGGGTCTGCACGGGATGGTGAGTTCCCTCCTTGTGGGAGAGAACAAGATGTGCCCATCCAATGTGGGACAGGCATCATAAGTGTGCAATGACCACATAACGTGGGGAACTATAGAAAAGGCAAGAAAAATCCTCGTTGCATCGTGCAGAGAATCCCACAGTCCATTCTCCCTCTAAGTTGGCTTCTCTGTAATGTTTCCAGCCGCCATTACCTGGGGACTTGACTCTACTTGCCTTCCTCATAGACTGTCACAATAGCTGTTCTTGAGCTTTCTAATCATTCTGTGTGGTTTTGCAAATTGATGTAGCCAGACCTTGTAAGTGTGGTCTAATTTAACAAGCTGTGTTAGTCTGGGCACATTACTGAACTTCTGTGGCTAGGTTTTCTTACCTCCAAAATGGTAGTAACCATTCTCTATCCTATATGGCAGTTGTATAGATTAAATACATTAAAAAAAAAAAGGCTTAGTGGAGCACTGGCCAACCTTCCACGCAGACCCCGTGTTACCATCACTGTTAGCTATGATTCAGCCACACTGGGGCTGGCGTTGGCTGTGGTTGTGTGTTCTCAGTGCGTCTGTAGTACTGAGAAGTAGGAGATGTTCAGTGAATGCTTGCTGAAATGAATTGGGTTAGAAAGCCTTGGATTTGGCAGACCAAGTTATTGTCTTTCATCAAAACTAAGTAACTAGATTTACCTACAACTTTGGGAAGAGAGTGGGCAATAATAAAGTGAAAACTGGAGAATGGTTTGAGCAGGCTTTTGTCTCTAGCTGTGTGGGAGACCAGTTACCTTAGCTGACTCTCTCACCTAAAACCATTTAAAATNAATAATAAAGTGAAAACTGGAGAATGGTTTGAGCAGGCTTTTGTCTCTAGCTGTGTGGGAGACCAGTTACCTTAGCTGACTCTCACCTAAAACCATCAAAAATGATGGACAAAACATTGAAATAATCTTTGACCTCAGTGAGAAGGCAGGAAAGTGAAGATTTCCTAAGAGTCTGAATATTCAGTGAAAGCTGAAAAATCAGGACTCTGAAGCTACCTTTTGCTTTGAATGTATTTGGCCAATGTGGGTGACCTTGACCTTTGATTCTTAGGACCTCAAGAGATATGGGGGACAGATGCCAACCCCAGGACATGTCATTTTGTTAGGAAACCTCCTCCACCTAAACTGAGGCCCCCCAAAAGCTACCTCCCTAGTGTAAGCGTGGAATAGAAGTAAATATGCCCTGTCTCCCCTCAGGGATGAGTGAATAAAATTACCTCCCTTGAACCTTGGTGCTGGGTAGAGGGTCAAAATATCTCATTTGATAACTAGAATCATGAGCTGGTTTTCAGCTGAACTCATAAGCAGGCTGGCTGAGAAAGCCTCAAACCAAGAATTTCGTTTATTTTTTTAAAAAAGATTTTATCAATGCAGGGCCCAATCCCAGGACCCTGGGATCATGACCTGAGCCGAAGTCAGATGCCTAACTGACTGAGCTGCCCGGATGCCCCCAAGAATTCAGTTTAAAGCAGTCCTGGCTGGTAGCACTTTGAGCACTTTGAACACATCCTTGAAGAATACATTTTTTTTTTTCTTTTAAAGATTTTATTTATTTAGTTGCCAGAGAGAAACACACCTAGAGAGGGAACACAAGGAAGGGGAGAGGGAGAGGGAGAAACAGGCTTCCTGCTGAGCAGGGAGCCCAATGTGGGCTCGATCCCAGGACCTTGGGATCATGACCCGAGCCAAAGGCAGACGCTTAATGACTGAGCCCCCCAGGTACCCCGACGAATTCATCTTCAACATAGGTCTTAAATGATTTTGACAGGTTACCATCCACAGCACATGAGATCATAGTCAAAAATAAAAAATCCCTAACAAAATTAAAAAGATACCAAAGTGAAAACCAGTAGAAGCAGAACCTCAGATACTGGTATTAATAGATACAGAATAAAAAAAAGTAACAATGTATATTATAAGATCTAAAAAAGGAAGCTGAAAATATGAACAAAGAGTAAGACTATAACAGATGACCTTGGTGATGTGAAAATAACCAAGTGTCATTTCTAGGAATAAGCACTGTAATCAGAATTGTCAAAATCAGTGGATGGATTTAAGAGCAAATGAGATGTCATGGAAAAGAGCTAGAAGGAGTGGAGACAGAAGCCAGAATGCACACAGCACAGGGGGAGTAACCCTGTCCCTCAAGTGCACAAAGTTTGAGAAGATTGCCACATGATAAACCATACAGTAGTTCTTACAAAGTTAGTGCCCTTGATGCGGTTAGCTAAACAGTTTTAAAAAGGGGACCAGAAATACTCTCCTATGTTTGAAGATTTAATACTTGTCTAAATAATACATGAGTGGAAGGGGAAAAAATGGGAAAATCTAACTGAACAATAATAAACAGTACGTATTAAAATTTGTGGGAGGCAGCTTGAGTGGAAATTAGTGGGAAATCCATCATCTTAAGTATTCCCATTAAAATGGAAGAAAGGGACCAAAGTTAATGAATTAAACATACAACTCACAAAGGTAGGTAAAGAATAGTGGAGTAAACCAAAACAAAACAGAAGAAAGTAAATAATGGAGAACAGCAGTAAAAAAGAAATGGGTGAAGTTGAAACAAGAAACACCACAGAAAGGATGAACGATGCTCGTTCTTTGAAAGGGCTAATAAAACTGACAAAGCTCTGTAGGAGGATAAAGCTGCAGAGAGGAAGGTGGGGAGGAGAGAGAATAAATGCTTGATATGAAAAATAAAAAGATGTAATCACTGAAGCTGCAGACATTAAAGCAGTAACAGAATCTTTTTTGCCAATAAAGCTGAAAGCTCTAAGGGTCCAATTCAAAAAAAAAAAAGTAAAATAAAACTTGCTGGAACTTAAGTAGAAATTAAAAACCCAACTAGCCTTATAATCATTAAAGAAATAGAATCAGACTTTTAACTAGAAATATTCCCACAATGATGATACCAGATCCAGATATCCGTGGGTGTTAACTAGCATTCAAGGACTAAGAATTTCAAACTCCTGTGAACTATTCCAGGATGTAGAAAAGAGGGATATGTATATATGAGGCTAGAATACGCTTGACACCCAAATGTTGGCAAGAAGGGTATGAAGGAAAGGTAGGTTTTAAAGATAGTTGTGAAAATCCTAAAGACAAAACTAGCAAACTGAATTTAGGCATGTATTCATAAAAGAATGAGCCATGGTAATTTAGGATTATCCCAAAATTAGAAATTTGATAGCCACTAGAAATGGCCTGATGTCTTTCATGACAGTAGTGATTTTTTTTTAAAGATTTTATTTATTTATTTGACACAGAGAGAGAGATGACAAGTAGGCAGAGAGGCAGACAGAGAGAGAGGAGGAAGCAGGCTCCCTGCTGAGCAGAGAGCCCTATGCGGGCCTCGATCCCAGGACCCTGGGATCATGACCTGAGCCGAAGGCAGAGGCTTTAACCCACTGAGCCACCCAGGCGCCCGACAGTAGTGATTTTAAGTAGAAAAGTCATATGCTCATATCCCTAGACATAGGGAAAGCATTTGAAAAATCCAATACTTATTATTTCAGAAAATTATTAGAAAAGGAGGACTAGCATAGAGGGGAACTAATTTAACTTAATAAAGCATAATTTAAAAAACACAATAGCAGACCCATGAGTCAGTATATTGAATATAATGATAATTCCCTTAGGAAAGGAGGTTACAAATATGGAACAAGGAAGATCTGGGATATACCGCTCCTTGTTGGACTGGAGTTGGAAGTATTAGTAAGAACTCAAAGTGTACGTGTGTATTTGTAACATTTCCTAGCATTGTCTGCTGAGATGGGCCAGAAGCACAACACTCCCAGACCCCCGAGAATTTTTAGCACCTAGACTCTCCACTAAAAGGAACCAAGACTTCTTGGTGAAAATGGCTAATTCCACTGCTGGAGCAGAAAAAGTACACAGTAAATCTGGAACATTATTTTGTTCCAGGAAGTAAGGCCGTGCTCACACAATCATGGTGACTTGTCAAAAGGATGTAGTAGCCAGCTTGAAAGGGCTCCAAGTAGCCACATCTGGGCAATTTGAGTTTAAAAAAGGAAAAAAAGATAATGGATTTATGGCAGATTGTATTTTCCAAAGACAGCTACAGTGGTGTTTCCCATTGTACATATTCTTACAGAGTGCCTTGGTCACCATTCTTATTGAGAGGTGGAGTTGCTGTTCCTTGTCCCTGAATCTGAGCAGACTGATGGGTCTGGAAGTGATGCCATGTGACTGCCAAGACCAGATCACAAAGGCAGGGTAGCTTCTACCTTGTTGGCTAAAGCACTTATGCTGGACCTCTGAGCTACCACATGAACTGTCTAACTGTCCTGAGGTCAGTATGCTATAAGGAAGCCCAAGCTAGTTCATGTGGAGGAACCCGTGAAGGGACCCTGTGAACAAAGAGGAATGCTGCACGTGTCCCCACCTGCTTCAGCTCCCCCGTTGCAGCTTCAACCGCCATCTGATTACAACTACTTATAGCCTCTGAATGAAAACCACCCAGCTGCTCCCTTCGCAAATTTCTGACCTAGAGAAATACTGAGCAGTAATAAAATGCTTGTTGTTATACGGCACTATGTTTTGTTATGGTTTGTTGCAGAGCAATAGATAATCATGACAGATTTTGGGATCTGGATATGGAATGGTACCATAACCAAAAATCAAAGCATATAATATTGGTTTGGGGAGGTAGGAGGGAGCAGAACGGGCCTTGAAGAGATTGCTGGTGAAAGCTTGAAGGGTCTCTATGACTGTTAGCAGAAAACTCAAGGACCTTGAGGAGGCTCTCAGTGAGAGCTGGAAGACCAGGAAAGGAAAGTACTACTAAGAGTTGGGTGGAAGAGGACCCTTGATTAGGACAGTGTATAGTTTGGTAATGTTGTGACCTGTCACAATAGAATAATGGGAAATAGACCAAATGAATTCAGTGATCCAACTCAACAGATGATCAGACAGAATATTGAAAGTACCCCCAGGCTTCTTCTTGCCTGTGATGAAACATGAGGAGAGAGAGGGGAACAATGGAGCAAACTGTTAAATATAAAGGAGTCAGGACTCACTGCCTTTGAAAATAAAATTGTTCCTCATTCGTAGCCTCTCAAAATGGCAAAAAGTGGTCACATTAAGAAAATATTTCAGGGCAGAGATCAAATCCATGGAGGCACTTGTAAGATTTTCCTTTATTATTATTATTATTGTTGTTGTTGTTGTTGTTGTTATTAACATATAATGTATTATTTGCTTCAGGGGTACAGGCTATGATTCATCAGTCTTACACAATTCACAGCACTCACCATAGCACATACCCTCCCCAATGTCCATCACCCAGCCACTCCATCCCTCCCACCCCCTCTCCCTTCCAGCAACCCTTAGTTTGTTTCCTGAGATTAAGAGTCTCTTATGGTTTGTCTCCCTCTCTGGTTTCATCTTGTTTCATTTGTCCCTCCCTTTCCCTATGATCCTCTGTCTTATTTCTCAAATTCCTCATATCAGTGAGATCATATGGTAATTGTCTTTCTCTGATTGACTTATTTCGCTTAGCATAATACCCTCTCCTTCCATCCACGTTGTTGCAAATGGCAAGATTTCATTTTGTTGATGGCTGCATAGTATTCCATTGTGTATATATACCACATCTTCTTTATCCATTCATCTGTCATTGGACATCTGGTCTCTTTCCATAGTTTGGGTATTGTGGACATTGTTGCTTTGAACATTGGGGTGGACGTGCCCCTTCAGATCACTACATTTATCTTTAGGGTAAATACCCACTAGTGCAATTGATAGGTTGTAGAGTAGCTCTATTTTCAACTTTTTGAGGAAACTCCATACTCTTTTCCAGAGTGGCTGCAACACTTGCATTTCCACCAACAGTGTAGGAGGGTTATGGGAGAAGTTATGTGCAAATGACATACCAGATAAAGGGCTAGTATCCAAAATGTGTAAACAACTTATCAAACTCAACTCCCAAAGAACAAATAATCCAATCAAGAAATGGGCAGAAGACATGTAAGATTCTTTTTTAAAACTTGAGAAAAGGGCGCCTGGGTGGCTCAGTGGGTTAAAGCCGCTGCCTTCGGCTCAGGTCATGATCCCAGGGTCCTGGGATCGAGGCCCACATCGCGCTCTCTGCTCGGCGGGGAGCCTGCTTCCTCCTCTCTCTCTGCCTGCCTCTCTGTCTACTTGTGATCTCTCTCTCTGTGTCAAATTAATTAAAAAATAAATAAATAAATAAATAAATAAATAAATAAATAAATAAATAAATAAATAAAACTTGAGAAAAATTTAAAGTATCATAGGCCTTCCTTCCCAGGAGGGGGAAAAAAAAAGGTCTTCTAAAGATCTTAGGGGTTTGCCTTTCTGTTGAGCAATAGGACTTGCCGTATCTTAAGAGGATTGCCCCATAACAGCCCCTCACAGGGCTGAAGATCCAGCAAGGTTTATCTTGAAGAGGTTTTTAGGTTTGGCTTTTATCTGAAAGAGTATGTGTTACTCAGGCTTCTCTACATCAGCAGAGCCAACAGAGTATGTTTATATTGAAGGAGATCTATCTTAAGGAATTGAATCACATGATTAGGGAGTCTAGCGAGTCCAAACTGAGTAGGTAGGCTGGTTGGCTGGAGATACAGGAAGGAGTTGAAGTTTGAGTTTGCTCACAAAATTTCTTCTTGCTCAGGGGAGATCAGTTTTTCTTCTAGGCAGAACTTCAGCTTATTGGACAAGGCCCACCCACGTTTTACAAGGTAATCTGCTTTTCTCCAAGTCCATCAATTTATATGTTAATCTCATTCAAAAAACACCTTTACAGAAACATCTAGAAGAATGTGTGACTAAATACCTGGTCACTGTAGCCCAGCCAAGCTGATACACATAAAATTAACAATCATAGAGTATACTATAAATGGGTATATTAAAAAACCCACAAGTGTTATTGGTTTTTTTTTTAAAGAATTACACAAGTTTGGAATAAAAGGGATAGGCCCTTTAAATGAAGAGGCCCCTGAATGCCCTAACTTCTATGTGTAGGAATCAGGCTGAGAGAACTTTTAACTAAAATACAGGCTAGTTTTTATGGAAAAGGTAGATGGTTCAAAGGGTTGGTGTCAAGAGCCATGGAGAATTATTTCTGTGAAGCAGACCTGAGTACTAAGCAGGGAACTGGGGAAAGTTCCTGTTGGATTTCACAACTGTTGTAGATCAGTAATGGAAACGTGCCTCACATTATCTACCTTTTTATTTTTTCATATTTTTTAAATGGAAATATCTGTACATGTTATCCGACACCTTGTCTCACCATTATAAATTGGTGTATGCGGGGAGAGGAGCATGTGTTTCCTTAGCTTACATGTCTTCAGATGAAGAGGAACTGTACCTGGACTCTGAACTGGACCTAATTCAGATCCTGAGATCCTGGATTTTGTGCTAGTGCCCTGACAGACTGGGGGATATTAGGGAGAGGATTGCATGTGTGCTTACAGAAGGGAGGTGAATTCTTGTGGTCAGATAGCGGAACGTGATGGATGACATTTTCCAAAGATGACTGCAACATTATTGGCCTTCTTACAATGGCACTTTAACCTTCCTTCCATCAAGAAATGGGATCTGTTTCCTTCACCTTGAATCTAGGCAGCTGTGACTGTGACAGAAGTCATGCTACATGGCCTCTAAAGGCTTTGTCATAAAACGTGATAAACCTTTGGCCTCCCTGCCTGGATCAGTCACACTGCTGGGCAAATAGTCTGACTGCTGTGAAGGCATCCTCTCGTGAGGGAAGCCAGACAAGCCAATGTGGGAAGACCACGTGGAGAGTCTCTGCAACTGCATGAAGAGAGAGAGAGGCTCAGCAAGCCATCAGCCATCAGGTCACAACCCCCCCCGCCCACCATAAGTCCTGCTGTTGTCTGACTTCAGCTACCCGAGGGGCCTTGAGCCAGAGTCCGTCCTTTGAGACTCTTGACCCACAGGAACTGTGAGAGATAATAAAATAAGTGTTGTTGCCTCAAGCCACTAGATTTTTGAATGATCGGTTGAGCATCGAAAGATAATCAGAACAGGATTAGAACACACAGAATAAAATAGGGATCTGTGAGTCCTATCTTATATAAATGAATGAATGAAATAAGGGAGATAAAGGAAAGCTCTTCTTTATGGTACAGTGCCAGATAAGAAATAAAGAACAAAAGATGGTGCTAAAATAGTGCTCAGTGGATACTGACAACCAGTAGTCAAAATTTGATGAGTAAGAGAATATTAACATATTCTGAAAGTACTTCTTCAACAATGAGTTTTTAATTACAGAGGGAAAATACTAACTCTGCTTTGGAGACACTTGCTGGATACTACCTTAAGCAGAAGATTAAAGTTAATACCGCCAGTATTGGGACAAGCCAACATTGTATGCCTCTTGATATGATGTACTGAGAGGGACAAAATGTCAACTCAGTGGTATTCCTGTGAAAAATTTATAACCTGAATCTTATCGTGAGGAAACATCAGTCAAATCCAGGTTGAGGGATATTCTACAAAATAACTTGACTGTACTTTTCAAAAATAGCAACATCAAGAAACACACAGAAAGGCTGAGGAACTGTTTCAGATAAAAGGAGACTAAAGAAACATAACAACTAAATGCCATCTGTGATCCTGGGTTGGATCTTGTACTAGGAAAGAAAAATAGCTATAAAGAACACTATTGGGACAATTGACAAGATTTGAATATGGACTGTGGAATAGATGATAGTATTACAGCAATGCTGACTTTTGCAATTATACTATAGAACGATGTTTTGATCTTAGAAAATACACTTTAGGGTTAAAGGCATGGGGTGCTTTTCATTTGCTCTCTAATAGTTCCCAAAGAAGCATGTGTATGTATTGAAAGCATTCCCTATGAGATGATGAGTAAGATAAGGGTACCATCTCTCTTCTATTGAACATTGCACTGGAGGTCCTAGCAAGTGCAGTAAGGTAAGAAAAAGAAATAAACAGTATAAAAATTGGAACAGAAGAGACAAAACTCTGATTATTCATAAATGATATGGTTTTATATAAGAGAAGCCGAAAGACTTTGTGAATAAATTACCATGATTAGCTAATACATTTTAATAAGGTAATTAAATACAAAATTAATACACAAAGTCCAATTAGATTTGTATATAACAGCAACAAAGAGAAATTATAATTTAAAAGATATCAAAATCACTGGAATCAAAAAGAGAAAGTTTCTAAGAATCAATATAATTAGAGTATGTAAGACATTCCTAGAAAAAAGTCATGATGGGTTAGGTGGGTGATGGGTATTACAGAGGGCACATATTGCATGGAGCACTGGGTGTTATACACAAACAATGAATCATGGAACACTACATCAAAAACTAATGATGTACTGTATGGTGACTAAAGTAACAATAAAAAAAATAAAGCTCTAGCAAGAGAAGAATTTATAAGTAAATTGCATTATAGTCTGTAGTGCTCACCATAGAGTCTGTTGTGATACTATAGTGAACTATTTTCTAGTGATATACAGAAGATACCTAGATGGGTGGGTGGATGGATAGACAGATAGCTACATAGATGCATAGATAGGAAATAGATAATAGAGTAGATCTTGAATACTGTACCACATGGAAAATGAATGAATTATATCTACCTATAATAACATTGATATTACATTCTCAGGAACATAATAGTGAGCAAAAAGAAGCAAGTTACAAAACTTGCTTTTACTTATATAGAACTAAAAATAAATAATTTACATGGATGATCATTTTGTTGTTATATGCTACATGAATTTGATACTTTGTTTCTATTCAGAAGTTAATTTTAAGTAATTATAATTAAATGTAAAATAGTTATCACAGTACCAGTTATAGTTATAAAATATTTTAAAATAATAAAAAGGAATTAACTAGGGGCACCTGGGTGGATGAGTTGGTTAAGCAGCTGACTCTCAATTTTGACTCAGGTCATGATATCAGGGTTGTGAGATTGAGCCTCATGCTGAATGTGGAATCTGCTTAAGATGCTCTCTCTCTCTCTCCCTTTGTCCCTCTCCCTGCTTGCATGCTCTCTGAATGAATGAATGAATGAATGAATGAATAAAATCTTTAAAAAAAAAGGATTTGACTAAAACACTCATGGCACATTTGTGCTGAACATACTAAGCATCTGTTTAAAACATTGTTGTATGTTTGTTGAAATGGAAAGTGGTTCACAGTATGCTCTTAAGGGGGAAAATAACAAGTTATAAAAAGGATATGTCCTGTTGGATTGTAATTTGCAACAAAATAAATGAGATAAATACAGAAGTATATAGAACAAAAGACCAAGAGGTTTATTTCTTTTCTTTTATATATTTTTTATTTACTTATTTGACAGAGAGAGAGATCACAAGTAGGCAGAGAGGCAAGCAGAGGGAGAAGTTGGGAGGGGAAGCAGGCTCCCCGCTGAGCAGAGAGCCTGACTCAGGGCTCCATCCCAGGACCCTGAGATCATGACCTGAGCCGAAGGCAGAGGCTTAACCCACTGAGCCACCCAGGTGCCCCAAGAAGTTTATTTCTGAATAGTCAACTTGCATAATTTTTCTTTGACTAGTTGTATTTCCTAGTATCTTTCCAGGACAAACATATAGTCCGAGAGTGAGGAGGGAAGTCTGCTGCCAACCAGAGACTGGTGGGGGAGAACATATTCTACCCTGTGCTCAGGTCTTTCATTCATTCACTTTCTCCTTCCTCATTCAGCGTGTATTTACCACACATCTATTGTGTGTGAAGCCCTCTGCTTGGTCCTAGGAAAGAAACCTGCCCTGGAGAAGTACAGTCTATGTGTGAATAATAATGTAGTGTCAGATGAATGATGAAAGCACTCATTCATACAAGAGTGTTCACTGCCTCTTCCCTTCATTCAGTCAACCAAGGTGCCATAACTTCCAACCCAGTTTCCCCCCTCTCTGCTCTCCTTCCTTGCTCGTGAAGGGGCGGGGCGATCCACGTATTTGAAGGTTGAAGTGGAGGTGGCCTGGAAGAACAGCCAGGGCAGCTGGCAGTGAAGAGGTTAAGACTATGGTGGGTAAGAGATGCCTTCGACAGCTGGAGGGGAGAGGGAGAGTAGGCGGGAGCAAAAACGGATGTGAGCAAATGTTACCATAAACTATGAATTTGTCCCTTAGTAACTGTTTTAGAAAAAAGAAAAAGAAATTGTGTTATTTGTTAAAATTATTTTTGACCCTGGGGCTGTGTTCCTTCAACCACATTTTTCTTCCAACACTGGACCTTGTGCGTCTGGGTTTAATGGTTACCCAAGAATAGTAGTTAGGAGTTCTGCAGAGCTCCATTACTAGGAAAAAAAAGCAATATACCAGGGAGAAGAAATGCATCAGCATGTAAGGAACTCGTCACTGTAGTTAAATGTGTTAGACAAGATCAACAAAACATTTTCCTTGCAACTTCTCCTGGGGCTCGGTCTCCCCCCGCCCCCCACCCCGGACTTGTCTCAGTTAGGACTGAAGTGTAGAGGGCAGAGCAGGACTGGGCTGGAGCAAGTGACAGAGGGCTTCCGGACTGACCTTTCTGTAACTCAGGTGATAGAAAAATAATTGGCATCCAGGAATTCAGGATGATAAGTTAACTTTAACATACAGATTCTATTTCATTGGTGGTTTAACTTTCAATTTCTGCGGGGGGGGGGACGGTTTTCAGAAACAACTGGTTAGTCTTCCCAGGTGACTTACTCTGGCCTGTGGTTTCAGTATAGAAATGTGAGTGAGGGGCCGCAGCTCCGTTAGCCCAGGCTGCCCTCGCTGTGGTGGTGAGGGGGAGGGGGCGGGGATGACTGGCGAGGGAAGCCCTGGGTGGGGGGAGGGCGTGGAGAAGGGTGGTGAGGCAGATGGCAGATTCCTCAGGGCTGACTCTGCCACCTCCCCTTCCTCCCTGAGGACCTCAGTCAGTCTGCACTGGGGTGTGTGCTCAGGCAGCCTCGTCTCTGACATGAGTGAAGGTGAGGCAGTGGGTCCGTTGCTCCTCAGCAGGCTCTGCGGGATGTCTGTCCTGCCCAGAGCAGGGTGCACGTCACTGTGTTTGTGTTCGTTTCCTATGGCCATCAGCTGGGTAGCTTAGAACAACAGACAGTTATTGTTATGGTTCTGGAAGTCCGAAATCCAACATCAGTTTTGCTGGGCTAAATGGAAGTGTCAAGCCCCATAGTGACCACATTATTTTCAGTAGCTTAAATTCCATGATGAAGGCTTCTAAGCTCTCTTGTTTCCTTCATTAACTCCTTGATCCCTAGGTACCCGCTAAGCAGGAAGTCCTTGGAACCATGGCCTGGAAGTTTCGCAACAGAGACGGGGTCTGTAAGGTTTGTCCCTGCTAGGAGTGGGGGCTGACTGCTCTGGGTGTGTTTGGGCCTCTCGAGGCTGGTTTTCTCCAGGAGCTCCAGGGCCTTTGACCAAGGGCAGAATCAGGCTTGGTGCTCTGGAAGGCTGACTGGCCAGC
The DNA here is from genome assembly GCA_002007465.1 of Ailurus styani. Lineage (NCBI taxonomy): Eukaryota > Metazoa > Chordata > Mammalia > Carnivora > Ailuridae > Ailurus > Ailurus styani. Next base: position 1,700,135 of record LNAC01000111.1, on the reverse strand, counting down.
CTCCCTGAGACCAGCCTCTCTGAGCCAGGAGGTCTGCAGATGACGTCACCACGGCCAGGGTTGTCAGTGAAGGCTCTGGACTAGGTTCTCACAGCAAGACCGGCTATGTTTGCTTTGCAGTGTGTATTTTTGCCCTCTTACCCTGAGAGAATCAGAAGTACACATGGGGAAGATAAGACTGAATCCCAGAGTCTTGTCTCTGAAGTCCAGAGTCCTGTGAATGAGTGGCTCATGGGGTGGGGGTCTCAGTTCTTTCTATCTGAAGTCTTCCTTGGGAGCTCTTTACTAACCAGAACATTGGGTTAACTAGAACACCTACCTCCCTGGCCGTGTTCTAGGGGAGACTTTGTCACGTAACTCCGTGTCCAAAAAAGAGTCTATTTGTGCTTAAGATCATACATAGAGGTTATATTGCATATAGTTCTCTGTGCTGTGCATGTATAAAACACAAAGCCCGGAGGTGATAATATGTGGGGTCGTTCCTACTGAGTACAGATTCCCAGAAGTTACGATGGTTGGTCTGTGTGGCCTCAAGCACAAGACAGGGCTTCCTTCTAGCAGCTGTAGGAGACAATCTGTTGCCTTGCATCTTCTAGCTTTTTGAGGCTCCTCGCCACATCACTCTGACCTCTGTTTGCCTTGTAATGTCTCCTGCCTCTGCCCCTCCTGCCTCCTCCACGTGAGAACCCTGGGGATGACATGGCTGAACCCAGATGATTGTTCCCACGACCCTTCACTAAGTCACATCTGCAAAGCCCCTTTTGCCATGTAAGGGAAGGTGTATGTAGGTCCCAGGAATTAGGCGTGGACACCTGTGGGGCAGTGTTCTGTCTACCACAGAACCACTCCCTGTTGAGCCCTGGTGTGTTCTTGGTTCTTCTTCCCATGATAAACAGATGTGCATTATTGAGGAGTTATATATGGGAGTGATGGCTGCCGGAATGAGCTCACTAGAATCTTTTTAATATCATTCATTTGGGAATATGGCTGTGACCAAGGAGTGTGATGATCACCATTCCTGTCACTAACCTGTGATTTTATAAACTAAAACTTGACTGGCAATTCGAAAAGGATCATTTTTCCCTTTCTATTTTCTCATTTCACACTGATTTATTTCAGGTCGTAGCTCAAAATCTTAGCAAATACAGTAGTCCCTCCCCTTAACCATGGGGGGTAGGTTCCAAGACCCCCGATGGATGCCTGAAACAGCAGCCAGTACCAAAACCCTGTATATATGATGTTTTTCCTATACATACATCCCTGTGATAAAGTTTAATGGATAAACTAGTCACAGTAAGAGATTAACATCATAGGAAAATAGAATAATTGTAACAATATACAGTAAGTAGCATTGTGTGAATATGGTTTCTTCCTCTCAAAATACCTACCACGTAGGTGATGGGATAGAGCCAGGGACCAACACAGGCACGTGATGCGGCCTCAGGCCACTACTCACCTTCTGGTCCTGAGTCAGGAGGAGGATCATCTGCTTCCAGACACAGCTGACTGTGGGAACTGAAGCCACGGAAAGCACAACCACAGATAATGGGGAACTTTTGTAAAATGACGTGTTGCTCATTCTGTCACTGCACGGTCCCCAGATTTGAGAGACCTCCTTGGTACACTGTCCTTGTAGGGAGCTAGTTTGTCCTGGAGGGGCTGGGTTTCTGTTTGTGCAGGGAGAGCCACACCGCACACAGCTCAGCCCCGCTTCTTCCCAGCTGATCTCTAGCAGCACAAGGCAGGATACTGAAAGCCCTGTGAGTGATAGAGAGGAATAAACCTGAAACTCCCGATGTGGGTCCCTCGCTGGCCAGGTGACTGCTGAGCGCCGGGCCCTAGTCACCCACCCCATGCCTCTCCTCTTTCCTGCCTCTCTTGCTGGTTCCAGAGGGCAAGGGGCCACGGTTTCTCCAAAAGTGGTGGCTTGTAACAGTTTACATGTGGGAATGTGTGTCAACCAGCAGGTTGTTCAGATTTTGATGGAGAAGTGTTGAAAGCAAGAGTGTGAAGACAAAGTCGCATCTGTGGTCCCTAGAGAGACCCTAGAAAGGGGTTGGTCAGGACGGGGGCAGCCCATCCTTTTTGGCATTGGCAGTCCTGGTGAAGGGGATTGTGGGCACCCCCAGGGTGAAGTGCTGTCTCCAGGCTGGTATCCCGGGTCTGAGGACTGGGGACTGAGGCAAACTCTGCTTTTGTGTCCTTGCTCTTCTCAGCCCAAGTAAGTATGGCAATTCCAAACCAGGGTTTGTGGGTGTTTGTGTTTGGAACACACAGACCCCACTTAGACCTGCTTCAGTGTGAATCTTTGGCCCAGCTCATCTTGCCAGATCTCCACACTGGGGTGTGGGCCTGGCCCTAGCTATTAGCAAGGACTTACTGACCCTTTGCCATGATGTTTTGTGCATGTGGGGACCTGGGAAAGTCACTGTGGTTGAGTCAGACTCTTCCCCATGACACCTGAGAGTGTCCCATGCATATGTCTTCTCTTCTTGCCTAGACTGCCATCTCCTTGAGGGCAGCAGTGATGTTTTTGCTTACCTTGTGCTTACTTACCTACCTTCCTCTTGAAGGTGCTAGCGCTTGTTCATCAACACATGTCTTGGGACAGGTGGCCCTGAGACCTGCTGTGTGGGTTGTACTGGGACAGCCAGCCAAGGGCAGGGAGCCAAGGCGCAGGCTGGGAGTCCTGCAAGGTGTTTTTAACCTGCTCTAACCTTGAAATGGAGTGTGAACACCGTGGCCTGGGCTGCAGCCCTCGCTGGAGTGTGCTGCCCTTCTGGAAGATGCTGATACGCTCGTTTTCCCTGAGCCTTTTTTCTTTGTGAGAGCAGTGATTCCACCCCTGGTTTACAGCCCCCCAGGGTGCCTCCAGTTGTCTCAAGGGCTGGCACAGAACTCTCAAACCATTTGCGTCAAACAAAAAACAAATAGGCGGAACACAGCACTTTTAGCTGAGTGTGGAGGAGGGGAAGAAGAAAGTGCCACAAAACCCCAACTAGCAAATGGGGTGTCACACTCCAAAGGTTGCAGTGGCTGCCTTAGAAAAGAGAGATGGTGACACAAAGCCAGCATCTCCTTGTAGTGGTTTGGATCCATGTTTGGGGGACTGCTACACACAAAAACCATTTTGCTGCTTTCTTTGCCTTTTCTATAGAAAATGAGTGTTATTATAGATGAATAGTGTTCTACAAAAAACCATTCAACAGAGATCGGAACCAGTGCTTCTGAAGAAGTGACTCTCTAGCAAAGCAGAACATTGCCACTTGCTGAGTTTCTGGGGGTTCAGGAGTGGGTTCAGCTCTGACTGGGTTTTGGGGTTTCCCGCTGCTTGATTGGGCACTTAGGGAGGCAGTGGTGCCTCAGTTTCCTCATCTGTATGATGGAGATAATAATATCTATCTCCTGAACATAAGAGAATTAAAGAAAGGTTCATAAAAACCTTAGAAGGCACCCCGGCCCAGAGCGAGCCCTCTCGAAGAGTGTGCTAGATAACACGCTCACAGCCTGCCCTGGACCAGATGTGGCACTAGGCAGGTCCCCGGGGACTGACATCTAGTGGAGAAGACTGAGGGCAGACAGCCGAATGAAATACCCTGTGCTGAATGCTAGTTCAGCACAGACTTGGGTGAAGATTCGTAATTAAAACATGGATTCTTAGGGTACCTGGGTGGCTCAGTCAGTTGAGCGTCCGACTCTAGATCTCAGCTCAGGTCTTGATCTCAGGGTTGTGAGTTCAAAACAAACAGACAAACATGGATTCTGGTTCTGGCATTGGTTGTTAATATTCTGGACAAGTTCTTCATCTTGTCTGAGCCTCAGGGTATCTATTAATGTATGCTAGGCTACAATAACGAATAGGCCCCACGATTTCAGGGCCTCCACACAATAGAAGTTTACTTCTTCCTCCAGGAACTGTTCTGGGCAAGTGTCGAGATTGTCAAAGCTGTTGTCTTCCATGTGGTCATTCAGGGCCCCAGGCTGACAGCAGTTTCCAAAACTGCCCTGGGTGTCCCTGTCTGGCCGGTCCCAGGATCAGCATGGAGGCACACCTTGGGGAGGTTCTCACCGGCCACCCTGGGAAGTGGCACTCACCTTGCTGTGCACATTCTGACTGAGAGGACTTGTCACCACATCAAATGGCAAGGATGGCTAGGAGGTACCATCCTGCTCAGTGTCTGAAGAAAGAGCACAGATTTCGTTAGACACCTCAGTTTGCTCATTTTTAAAGTGGAAGGTGATGTTCCCCCCTGGGCTGACTCACACTGGCTGTTGGGTATCATGCCACCTGAGCTGAAAGGTGCCAAGTGGGCAAAGGGAACTGTTGCCTGGGGCATGGCGGCCTTGGCTTCCCGAGAGCCGAGTGGGGGTCATTTAGCCTGCATCTCAGCACCACCCCTGCGTGGTCCGCTGATAAAACCACCGAATGTTCCCAGAGAGATGTGTGCCAGACCCTGCCTGGGAGCTGGGGACATTATGGTCACATGACAAAGATCAGATGTGACTTAGAATACACACAGGGCATCCAGTTCAGACAAGGCAGTCAAGACCTCTTTCCTAAGGATGGGATGTCTCCTGGAGGACAGAAAAGGTTGGCCTGGCAGGGGTCAGGGAGGCAGGGGCCAGGTGGAGGAAGGGTGTTGGGAGCAGAGGGAATCCCAGGAGCAAAGCCCTGAGGAAATAAGAGGGCCGCCTGACTGAGGAACTGCCACAGTGTGGCCAGATGTCAGGTTGGGGAGGAGAAGCTGAGAGATCGGACCGGTTGTTGGGCTGTGCAGAGCCTTGCAGGCCGCCAGGAAGCCTCCTCCTCTTGTGGGAAGTGCCTTTTTATTCAAGGCGACATTTCGTGGAGCCATAGTGCTCCTTGGGGTGGGGGGAGGAGAACATGCAGGAGTGAGGGTGTACGGCTGTGGGGAAGGACCCTGGCCCTCAGGCATCACTAGAGCCTCTTGTCTGGGCCCAGAGCTGGACAGCCCTCTCAGGAATGAACTCTGCCTCCCTCCACCGTCCACTTGGTGTGTTTATGCTCCTGTTTATTCTGCACCTGGATGTTTCCGAAGGAGAAGAAATAAGGGAGAAATCAAAACGTGAATCCTTCTTGCTACTCCGAGTCCCCTCAGCTATTCAGTTTACAGCCCTTACAGGATCAGTTCTGGCCTACATTTTCAGAGATGATTCCTGCTTGTTTAACTGTATGTGTCTGGAATGCTTATCACGTTGGTCAACGTTTCAGTGAACACATGCTCGCACACACACGCACAGCCCCCTCCCCCCCATACGGTGGGGGAGGTGGGCGTTACAACTGAGAGGGCAGAGGGGACCATGGGCACCGGCTCACCCACTGGGCTTTGGGGCGAACCCTGGCCTTCCATGAGGAATCAAATAGTTTTGATGAGAGTGATGTGTCTCTATGAGGCATCAAGCTACATCAGTCTTCCTGGAACCTTGACTAATTTTTGATTCTCTGGTTCTGTTAGCCAAGTATTAGATGGAGTACAAAAATACACCCTTCAATTTGCAGAGAAGTGGAAGGTATTCAAACACAGAATCAAAATAAAGGATAATTTTTCATCTTCCACTGAAACCTCTCATTTTCCAGCAGTCTAGAAACAAAACAAGAGCCGGTGGGAGCATGCAGTGACTGAGAAGCAACGCATTAGCAGTCCTTGGGAGAGGGCTGCCTGGGCTTGAGGAGGGTAGGCTCAGGATTCAGCTCTGGCCGGGCCAGTTGTGGCTTCTTCACAGGCTGATGCAGAACATCTTGCTGCCACCTGTCCCTCCGTTGGGTGGGAAGGAGAGGATGGGGAACCATCTCCTCTGAGACCTTCAAAGATGAAGGGAGTCAACTGGCAACTCCACCCACATGAGTGCAAAACACAAGCACGTTCACAAGCCCCCCTTGGTCCTGCCTCACCACATCCAGCCTGGCGGCCATGTTGTCTCCTGCCATTCCTCCTCAGATTCATCCCTCCTCGGCTTGCTGTCCTCACCCCCAGTTCCCCACAGAAGCCCCTCTGGCTCCAGCCGGGGTGCAGCCAGCACCACTGCACCACTTGTCCACGTTGTTTCCTTGCACTTGGCCAGCCTGGTAGAAGGTTGGTGCTTGTGGGAGTAGATAATTCACCTGGAGACTTCAGTGGCTCCCCCATGGAGCTTGCTGGGAGTCTTGCCTGCTTTTCTGCCCACATTTCGTGGCCATCCTTGGTCTGTCCTCCTCTACCTCTCCAATGACAAAGCCCACCCTGCACTAGCATACTTCCTTTGTTCTGGCCATGCCTTCGGGCTTCCTCTCTTCGTGGTGAAGAAATTCCCTCTTTCCTCCAAGATCAGGCTAGAGTCTCCTCTCTCTTCATCTCTCTCTTCCTCCACCCCACACCCACCCCTCATTGGCCAGTACTTAGTGATGAGTGAGTTTCAGGCAACTATTTCGCAGCTATTTAGGGAGAATAAAAATAGCTAGAATGTAGTGATCACTTACGATGGGCCACAGGTTGGGCCAAGCCTTTCTCACATAAATACACTCCATAACTGTGTGGTTAATATCAATGTCTCATTTTAGTTAGTAAATCACGCTGAGGAATCCAAGCTATTTACCTGTAAAAGCAGTGTTTTTAACCTTGGTCCTCACTAGGTGTGGCACAGAGTAGGTGCTCAGTAGACAGTCACTGAAAGAAGGAACACGCTGTTCCATCTTCCCCAGGACCCTAGTGCCCAGCATGGTACAGGAGCACATAATACATACTCAACTAATACATCTTTGACCGTCATTATTTTTTAAGTATTTTAATTCCAGTTCATTAACATACAGTGTCTTATTAGTTTCAGGGGTAGAGTGTAATGATTCAGCAATTTCGTACATCACCCACTGCTCATCACTGGACATGTCTGAAGAGGTAAAGAGGGGATTATGTACAACTCTCACTGGCTGGTGGAGTAACCCAGTGCCTGACAGCTAGAGATTTGAGTCTAGTCCTGGCACTTAGCAAATTAGCAGTGGGACCCTGGGTCCTAACCAGCCTCAGACACCATTTCCTCATCTGTATGAAAAGAGGTTGGTCTCAGGTCCTATGCACTCTGAAATTCTCGTGCTTTTATTTTCATTCCCTGAAGAGGTTCATTAGGACTAGGAGCTCTTTAGCTGACAATTACACAGCTGAGACGTAGCTTATTAGTGAGGACAGCATCATTGCCAAGGCCGGTCTTGCTACTGATGACCGTTGGCGAGTCTCAGGAGATCAGAGACCGTGAGGAGATTGCTTAAGATGAATAAAATTTCCCCCAACCATGATCAAATGAGAAAGCTATAGATGCAGTGCTAGATGACGTTCGTGGGCAGGATGTTTTGAACACTCCTAATTTAGTCAGCTCTAATTCTTCCCTAAGCAGCTATGCCTTCATGGTGTGAAATGAAGGAGCTGCCTTTGGGTGGGGGCTCTGCATTTCCATGAAGGGGAAGCCAGGACAGGCTGAGCAAACATGTACACAGGCAGTGTGGGGAGAAGGCAGCCAGGTCCTGGGAGTCCAGCCCTCATCACGCATCCCACTTGGCCAGCGGTTTGGGGTTGGAATCTGTGAGTTAAGCTAATTTGCGTGGAGATCTCAATGGCTCCCAAGAAGAATTGGCATTTTTAACCAAAGTGATACATAATTGATGGAAGTCCTCCTGCCATCAAGTGTACTTGGACCTACCGACCCTGGGTGCCTGTTTTGCCAGAACAGCGGGAAGGCTGGAGCGCCAGTCTTTTGAGAAGACTCCACGCAGCAGGGTTAAAAAGGTCAAGTTTCACAGGTCTGTTTGATCCATGAGGTTAGCGTGACATGAGACTGGTCAGGGATTCTTTAAAGCATTTTCAGACAAATTAGCAAGATTAGGCGGCTCTAAAGGGCTTTACTGAGTACAGTAAAGGCAAATTCAGTCCCGAAATCTCCTGTTCCCCAGCGGGTCTGAGTGGGCGGCACCCCTCGTGAGGCAGGCAGTGCCTCTGGAAGGCCCTGGAGGGCTTGCGTTGGATGCTGCCTTCCTGAGTTCCACTCTGTATCTGAATCACGGCGGTATCACATCACCCACCTGTGAGCAGTTCTGGAGGGTCTTCTGTGTGCCAGACACTGTGCAGTGCTGGTCCAAAGCAATGTGGGCTGGACAAAACAAGCTGTATGGAGCTCTGCCTGCAGTTGGCTCGTCTATGTCCTCCGTGTCCGTTTCCCGAGCTACAGCCATCTGTGAGGAGACAAGGCGACAAATGGTGTGTGTTCCTCATAAACCCTTTGGGGTTGACACCGCTCTGACCTTTCTGTCTTGCACTGCCAGAGGCTGTGACTCTGGTTTTTCACCTTTCAGGCATCATAAAGTCTTTCCCTTTTGTCTTGTCAGACTTTGGAAACCCCAGAGTAATGGTAATGATTTATCATCGTAAGCCCTCCAATAGCCTTCCATTATGCTGAGGAGAAAATCCAATTTCTTCCCAGAGCCTACAAGACCCTGTGTGATCTCACTCCATCTGCCTCTCCCCAGTCCTCTCTCCTGACCTCCCTCCCACTCCTTGTGCTCCAGACACAGTGACACGCAACCCTTCCAACCATCAAATGGAACAGACTTGATTCCACCTCGGGCACTGGCACATGCCGCCCACCCTTCAAGAAGGTGTCCCCTCAGGTTTTTCATGGCTGCTGTCTTCTCACCCCTGGGATTCCCCTCAGGGGTTAACTCCCTGGAAATGCCCTTACTGGCTTTCTCACCTCAAGAAGGCCCCTCTTCACTGCACGGCCTTTACAGTGTTGAGCTCCCTCACAGCCCTTGTGACTCAAGATGGTCTTATTTACAGCTTCCTGTCTGTCTGCTGAGCTAGAATGTAAGCTCCAAGAGAAAAATGTCCTGTTAGTTGGTTACCACTGTATTTTAGGTGCCTGGAATACTATGGGATGAGTGAATAGTTGAGTGACAATTCAATTACTACTGTTTACTGAGTACCCATTACGTGTCTGGCTAACAAATTTAATTATCACACCACCCCCAGGTGGTGGAGCTCTTAACCCTCACTTGATACATGAGCAACTGAGATTCCTATAGTTTAAGTTCATTGTCACTTTCGTAGTAAACACAGTAGGCAAGATTCAAACCCAGGTCTCTCTGGCCTGGAGACCCATGCACTGTCTCTCAAGAACAAGGGAACAACTTACTGTGTTGTCCACTTGGCAGTCTAGCACTCCTGGCTCATCTGGCCTTAGCTCCTCAAGGGTCCTGTCTCCTAATACAGTCACATCGAGACTCAGGACTTCAATATATGAATTGAGGGTGGGGGAGGGAGGCACAAATCAGTCCCTAGCCCCTTCCATGGAAATTTTTTTTTCCAGTTCCTTAGCTATACCCAACCGATTACTTCCCAGTAAGTGCCTCAGAGCAGAACATTGAAAGATGTGGTCCCTGACCTCAAGGAACTTAGGGTTTCAAATGATCACATGATTGAAATTCGTGCTCTGTTAATGATGATGGGCTTCAGGAACGAATTCTGGAAGCCCAGACTAAAGCCCTGGGCCTGTGAAAGGCCACCAGGGCAGACACATGCTAGGAATGTGTCAATTGGTTAATCGATTAACTGAATTTTTAAAGTGGCAGCTGCTGAAATATCAAATGGGAAAGATGCTGCTGGAAATTGTTTAGGCTGCAGGTCACATCGTAGGGATGTCTGCCTCAGCATAACGTCATGCTTTGGCCTCCAACATTCAGGCAGGATGGGAAAAAGCTGGAGAGGGTCCAGAAATGAACAACAAGGGTGAATCAAGGGATAGAAAATGATGCTATGAGGGAAAGAGATAAGAGCTGTGTTTTTTTAAGTTTTTAAAATCCTAATGCCCATGATGGCAAATAGGTAATTTACGGTCTTCCAGCATTGTTAAATGAAGAATGCTGACCAGCTGTTTTAACATTTTCCTGGAAAATTTAATAAGAGTCATGGGCTCAAGTCCAGCACAGAAAAGGTGGAGGAGGCAGAGACGTCATCATTTGGATTTTTAGTGTGATTCAGTGCTGGGTTCAATGAGCAGGAGACATGTGCGAGCTGTGGTCCTGCCCTGAGAGCTCTTTGTCTTGGATGGTTCCTGTACAGGTAGACTTGGGCTCCATGGCTGCTCGTTAATAATTTTCCCCGCAGATATGCATCCCTATGGGGAGCTCCGGGCACCTGCACCTGTCTCCCTAGCTCACTTTGTGCAGTGTCTCTTGAAATTTTCACATTTGTTCACAAAGGGAGCTTTACATCACCTAGTTGTGCCTCTTGGCACCTCTCCTCAATTGCATCACTGTGTTCTTGGGACAACCCTGCAGCGTACAAATCTGTCTACCTGGAGGTAGGAGATAAAACCAGATGACCTGTGAGGCCTCTTTGTGGCCAAAACATCTAGTGATTTTTCTTGCTTAAAACCTAACAGTGGGTGCAATGGGTGGTTGCCCACTTTGCTTCTCCATGGAAGGGAACTTAATAAAAATTCCCACTAAGAATTAATGGCCATAAAGACTTAATAGGGTCCCTCTCGGGGAGTTCATTTAGAAAGAGTTTATGGGCTAACGGGCAACAAAATGGAAAAGGAAATAACGTGGACTGAGAATCAGTTTTCTGTTAAAAAGAGCAGATTTATGAAGGAGATGCTGTGGTCTCCACCTAGATTGTCCATCCACGGCTCCCAAGGCTTTCCTGAGAGCCAGATACGTGCTAGGCACTCCTCTGGGTGCTGAAGAGAGGGTGGCAGGCAGTGCAGAATTCCTTACATCATGGGGCTTGCAATTCCTCATCAATTAGGATTCACAATTGTGAGCAACAGAAATCCAGCCAATGCTGTCTTAAGCATGGAGAAAGGGATGTGTCACTGGCCTTTTTCTGGATGTGACAGCAGTCCGAGCTCAGTAGGAAAGCAAGAGATGGTCTCTCCCCAGCTGGAGGTACCTCTCACTGGACCACCTTGGGTCTTCGACCTGTCCCTGAATAGCCATTATAGAGAGAAGGAAAGATTACAGCTGAGGTCAAGTGGAGACCACGGTTCCACTCTGGTGCAAGGGATGAGGTCAGCACACCCATTGGTTACTCTAAAACAGGTTCGGGATGCTTGGTGGAGAAAAAAGGAGGGGCAGTTAGTTCCCACTCTACCATCCTCAGAAGAAGAAAAATTCCAGAAACCTTAAATGATCCACTTAGTCACTGTAGGATGCAGAGTTGGGTGATGGAGCCACATCTTGCCCTGCACTGAGCTCCTTCAGGAAGCAGCAGGGCAGTCCTTCCCAGTACTCTGGCAGAACAGCCTTCTTCCATCCCTGTCTGCTCTTCCAGTTGCTGCAGAAAACACCTTCACCCTTTCATCCCATCAGAACTTGTCTTCTCCATGTCTCACCCTCCAGGGCCCGGCTCTTTGTTTTCCAAAAGGGCGTGTGTTAGTACATGTAATAAAGGTATACATATGTAATATATACACATAGGACTTTTCATAAGAGCAACCCTGCTTTATATTTATTATTGAGGTATTTTGCATAGGGTTATATTAGGTGTACTACATATTGATTTGACAGATTTATGCATTATTCATTGCTCACCACAGTAAGAGCAGTCACCATCTGTTACCACACCATGTTCTCACAGTATAACTGATATACTCCCCATGCTGGACTTTTCAACACCGTGACTTACTTATTTCATAACCGAAAGTTCATACCTCTTAATATCCCTCATCTATTTCATCCCTCCTTCCATCCTTCTTCCCTTTGGCACCACCAGTTTATTCTTTGTATTTGAGAGTCGGTGTGGGTTTTTTGTTTTATGTTCCACATATAAGTGAAATTATATATAATTTGTCTTTCTCTGACTTATTTCACTTAGCATAATACTGTCTGTATCCATCCATGTTGTTGCAAGTGGCCAGATCTTATTCTTTATAATGGCTGAGTAATATTCCATTATATATTTTATATTTTATATATATGAAATCTTTATCCTTTCATCTGTGGAAGGACACTTGGGCTGCTTCCATAGCTTAGCTGTTGTAAATCATGCTGCAGTAAGCATGGGGCGCATATATCTTTTCGAATTAGTGTTTTTGTTTTCTTTGGGTAAATACCCAGTAGTAAAATTACTGGATCATCTGGTAACTCTGTTTTTAATGTTTTGAGGAACCTCCGTACTGTTTTCCACAGTGGCTGCACCAGTTTACATTCCCACAATAGTGCACAAGGGTTCCTTCTTTTTTCCATATCCTCATCAACCCTCATTATTGCTTGTCTTTTTGATGCCAGCCGTCTGTATTGGTGTGAGGTGGTCTCTCACTGTGGTTTGCATGATTTACATTTCTCTGATGATTAGTGATGTTGAGCATCTTTTCATGTGTCTGCTGGCCTTCTGTATGTCCTCTGGAAAAAGCTTATTCAAGTCCTCTGCCCCCTTTTTAATCGGATTGTTTTTTGGTGTTGAGGTGTATGAGTTTTTTTAATATAATTTGGATGTTGACCTCTTTTTACATATATCATTTGCAAATACCTTCTCCCATTCATGAGGTAGCCTTTTCATTTTTTGAAGGTTTCCTGTGCTATCAAAAGCCTTTTGTTTTGGTGTAGTCCCAGTGGTTTAATTTTGAAAAGCAACCCTGTTTTTAAAGCTCCCTTCAGTGAGTACTTTGCACCCTCCCCTCTTTCCTGCTGGTGCCTGAGCTCAGCTTTATGCTTTCTGTTGTACTTCCTAACAGCAGGGACTCAGCAGCTCCTGAGTTCCAGCCCTTGGCACCATGCTGGACGCACAGTAGGTACTCAGGACTGTTTTGCTGAGTTTTCTTCAAGTACTGTGCTCCTCTTGAGGGTTGTTTGTGCCCTGTGGAAGCACTCCTTGTCACTTGGTGCCTTGGCATCTTCCCATCCCCACCTCTTCCCCCACACTGAGCCTCTCAAGGGGCAGCCCCCAGATTGCCCAGACCCCCTGCAGTGTGCAGTTCACATTCAGTGTACCCTGGATGACTGGCATTGCTTCCCGGAGGCCACACTGCGGTGTGCAGGATTGCAGGGGGGAGGGGGAGAGGCAGGCACAGGTCCATCACCACTGCTCGGGATTCTCGGTCTTGGTGTCTAGTGACCCTCTCTGAGGTATTCTCAGCCCATCTACCTTTCTGCTCTCCTCCCCCCCAAACCCCATATTTCTGTGGACTAAGTAATTCAACTACATTGCAAGAAGAAAAAGAAGAAGGAAAGAGAAAGGGAGGGAGAGGGCAGAGGGAAAAGACAAAGCAGAAGAGTGAGAGAGAGAAGAATTAAGAAAAGAAATATGGAAACCTTTTCCTCGTTGCCACTTTGGTTTATTTCCTTTCAGGTTCTTTTCCTGTGCATCTGTTTTATGTTGTTACTTTTTTAACACAGTGGTGCCCACAGTCTAATTTAGCTGCTTGTTTATCACAAGTAATTTCATGTAATTTTTTTCTATACACAATTTACTCTCCGTCTTCCGGAGCTCTCCTGGCTGGGGCGAACACCTACAGCTCCTGCCTGAGTGTTGTAATTAGAGCCAGAATGAATGCCTGTGACTTGTGGGGTCGAAGGCCTTGTGCCCTCTTCCTCTGATTAGAAGATCTTAAACATGACTTATTTTGAATTCTTGTTCCTGACTGCGTGTGTTAGAGCAGAAAGGATTCTTGCTAAACAACGCAATTCTGTATGAAAGGCAACTTGCTGGGGAAGGAGGGCTAATACCTGGTTGGGAAGGGACAGCTCGTTACTGCGTGAAAACCGCCGGAGGGGCGAGGGCACAGTTATTACCACCCCTGCCCTTCTCTAAAAGGCACGCAGCCACACAGCTGTCTCCGAATGGCCAACGGCCGCCGGGGCTCTGCTTGGCGTTGAGGCTCTGGGGAGGGCAGACTGCAGGGAGCATGCCCCTTGGTGATGTGCTGTGGGTGCTTCGGGGCACGACCCAGCACACGCTTCCCGAGGCTGGCAGAGCACCTCGCAGGTCCTGGGTGCTGGGGTGGGGCAGACGGGGCTCGGGGGCTGCTCGTCTGGGTGGCAGCCAGCTGTCCAGCAGCTGGATCGTGGGTCCAGGGAGCAGTGCACATGTGCTGGCTCACGGAAGGGAAGCCCCTGGGGAGAGAGTTCTGGCGGCTTTCCCAACAACCAGAACAAAGGGTAGCCTTTAGAAAGTGCCGTGGAGAACATTAAACAAGACTAGTCATGGGAGAATGGCAGGGTGAGGGGTGGCAGGGACACCTCCTCTGCTTGGAGGACCTGGCCCCGCATCTGACAAGTGAACCTTGGAGTCCAGAGCTTGGTTTTTCTAAAGTATTTTCTTCTCTCTGGGTCTCGGTACTTTATCTGAAAGTGGGGCTGATAAGAGTCTTTCTTCTCGGGCTGGTGTGATGAAAGCCTCAAGAAGCCTAACCACATACAAATATTATTGTTAATTTTGTTCCATGCTGTAGTGATCGGGGAGTAATTAGCCTTTGTAATTCAGTTTTTTTCCCCAAAGATTTTATTTATTTATTTGGCAGGGAGAGAGAGATCACAAGTAGGCAGAGAGGCAGGCAGAGGGAGAAGGGGAAGCAGGCTCCCCGCTGAGCAGAGAGCCTGATGTGGGGCTCAATCCTAGGACCCTGAGATCATGACCTGAGCAGAGGCAGAGGCTTAACCCACTGAGCCACCCTGGTGCCCCTGTAATTCAGATTTGAGAGGGCTTTTTCATTTGTTTTCAGTTCCCAAACTGATATATCTGTATTTTAGTCAACTTGGAAAATATAACACAGCACACAAAAAAGTATCTTTCGACTACCGTGCAGACATTGAACACCATTACTATTTGCATGTATGTCCCATTCAGGATTCCCCTATGCGTGGGTAAGAGTGACCAGCATTTTCTATCTTTGCACTTACAGCCTCATCTCTGTATTCTTAATGCCTTTCTTAATATTGAGTTTGAGTAGTGAATTTGTTGGGATTTGGAGCAGAACATACCCAGAGTTTTAGATCTTTAGAAACACGGTGTTGGCGTTTTGAAAGGTTATTTTAATTCACATCTCCGCCAAAACTATAAGATCATACCATTTCCCCTTCACTAGTCCTTTGCTGCATGTTAGTAGTCCTTAAAGTCTTTGTGAATTTGTTATTACGAACATGGTATTTCCTCGTTTTAAATGTGCTATGGGACGCCTGGGTGGCTCAGTCAGTTAAGTGGCTGCCTTCGGCCCAGATCCCAGGGTTTTGGGATCGAGTCCCTTGTTGGGCTTCCTGCTCAGTGGGGAGTCTGCTTCTCCCTCTGCCTCCTACTCACCCAGCTTGTGCTCTCTCTCTCTCTCTCTCTGAAAAATAAATAAAGTCTTAAAAAAACAACAAAAAAATGAATAAATGTGTCGTACTTTATCGGTGCTAACAGACATGTTTTCATTTGTTTATTGGGCACTTGTAGTGGTTTCTCAGTGGCTTACTGTTCCTTTGCCTTTTTTTCCATTGGTGTATCTCATCTTTTTCTTACTGATATGTAAAATAACATTTTAATATATTAAAGGCATTCACTTTTCAGCGTAGATTTTGCAAATGTTTCCCCAGTTTGTAGTTTGCCTTTTAATTTTGTTTGTGATCACTTTAACATATAAAAGATTTCTTTGATGCTTATTTAGCCAAATTTTTCATTTTTTTTCCTTTATAATATCTATATTTGCTAGTTGGCTTAGAATGATATAAATATTTATCTATACTGTCTTATACTCCTCTGGTTATCAGTTTTTTACGTTTTTTTGTCTGTTGAGAATGTAATGTTTGCTGTGAGGCAGACATCTAATTTAATTAACTCCCATGTGCTTATCCAGTTGTCCCAACACCAACCATTGAATGACATATCCTTTCTTCTTGGCTTTGAAACAGCACCTCTATCATTTACAAGTATTTCTGCATGGATTTCTTATTCTGTTGTTTTGATCTGTCTGTTCTTTCTCCCGCACGGGACTGCTT
The DNA here is from genome assembly GCA_002007465.1 of Ailurus styani. NCBI lineage: Eukaryota > Metazoa > Chordata > Mammalia > Carnivora > Ailuridae > Ailurus > Ailurus styani. Next base: position 1,684,177 of record LNAC01000111.1, on the reverse strand, counting down.
TCCTGGTTCTACCACATATTTCCATGTTGGTAAGTCAGCACCCTATATGCCCTTCCCAAACATTTGTTTGGAAATTGTTTCTACATGAATTGGAATAGTATTTTTTTTATTCCAAAAAGAAACCCTGTTAGAGATGTATTGGAATTGGGTTAATGTAGAGAAAATTGAAATTTTTACAATCTTGAATGTTCCTGTTCGGAAACAGAGTCCCCCCCATTTAGTCAAGTGTCTTATTTTTCTCAATAAACTTGTAATTTTCTTCATATGCATTTTGTAAATTCCATAGACATGTTATAGTTTTGGTTGCTGTTGTCAACTAGATTTTTTTTTGCCATTTTATCTGCTTTTCTGTTAATATGTGTTGTAATTAGTTGCCCTACTAACTTCTTAATAAGCTCTAATAGTAATTTTGTAAGTTGTGGCTTTTTTCCCAGAAAAGAGGATTAACTCTCTCTCCCGCTAAAGTATTTTGACTACTATTTTGTTTTCTCATCTAATTGTAATGACTAGACCTTACAGAAAACAAAGTCATGGTATATAGTATATGAGCATCTTTGTCTTAGTCTAAAAGTCAAAGTAATGCCCCCTACTAAGTGAATCATATTTAAAAATAATACTGGTTTTTATTTTGAGGTTGGTAGTATTTATCACATAAAGCAATCACTGTATTATTACTTTATAGTTTAAGTGTGTTGATTTGATACATTTACATCTTTTAAAATAATTATCAATTTAGTATTACCTAACAGCACTGTCCCATTAGATAGTTACTCTTTCTTTGTGTGGTGAGAACATTTAAGATCTACTCTCTTAGTAACTTTCGGTTACATGATACAGTATTACTAACTGGAATCCCCATGTGATCTCTAGAACTTGTTAACCTTATGACTGGAAGTTTATACCCTTTGATCAGCATCTCCCCATTTCCCTCACCCCTGATCCCTGGAAACTACCACTCTACTTTCTGTTTTCTGAGTTCAGTTTTTTAAGACTACACACACACACACACACACACACACACACGTATATGTATATACATATGTATATGTACATGTTTGTTTGTTTATTTATCTCCATCCCATCCCATCCTGCAAGGAACGTGAAAGTGCAGGTATCTCTATGAGATCCTAATTTCTTTTTTTTTTTTTAAGATTTTATTTATTTATTTCACAGAGGGAGAGAGATCACAAGGAGGCAGAGAGGCAGGCAGAGAGAGAGAGGGGGAAGCAGGCTCCTCGCTGAGCAGGGAGCCCGATGCGGGCCTCGATCCCAGGACCCTGAGATCATGACCTGAGCCGAAGGCAGCGGCTTTAACCCACTGAGCCACCCAGGTGCCCTACTCTTAAATTTCTTGAAGCATTTTAAATCAATCTTTCTCTCATTCTTGAGTACACTGAAACAATGTTTTTTGAATTTGAGTAGTAACTCATTTTAATGAATTTTTAAGCTCCTTTCTGTTTCCAGTTTTTTTTCCAGTTCTCTACCACTTTTTAGTTTCTATTGTTATTCGGGATTTGGAGCCAAATCAATTTTTAAAAATTTTTGAGACTTACCTTAAAAAAATAAAGTTGACTTTTTCAGCTTATCAACCAACATAATAGCATTTATTTAGATTTATCTCTTACTTATTTAGTTGCATGGCTTATTGAGGATTCTTTCACAGTTTTGAGAAATCTTCTCTTTGGTTGATTGTATTAATATTACATTTTCAAGTAGTGCTTTTGAATGAAGGGTACGTGAGTGTCATGTTGTCTGAAATGTTACATCTACAAGAATGTAATAGTTTTATACACTAAACACAACTGCCCTGGCTATATTTCTTAAATTATTTTCCCTTACATCTATATAGACACTGCTCTGTCATCTTCTGGTATTTTGTGTTCTAGAATAAAAGTCTGAGGGAGGCCCGATTTTGTTTCTTTGCAGAAAGTCTCTGTTATTTTTCTTTTGTCCTTGCCGTAATGCTGGGACCACTTGTACTCTTCATTACTCAACTGTTTGCTTTGTATAGACGTTTATTTCTTAGTGTTTTTTCTTCTGGAACATGATGGATACTTCTAATCTCTGCTTTGGTCTTTTTTTTTTTAAAGATTTATTTATTTATTTATTTATTTATTTATTTATTTATTTATTTGAGAGAGAGAGAGAGCACAAGCAGAGGGAGTGGGAGAGGGAGAAGCAGGCTCCCCACTGAGCAGGGAGCCCGATTCTGGGCTCAATCCCAGGATCCTGAGATCATGACCTGAGCCAAAGGCAGATGCTTAACCGACTGAGCCACCTGCATGAGTTGTCCACTGCCTGCTCTCCATCTCTGTACTTTCTTTCTTATCTGCCCTCTGGGAAAGCTGCTCACGTTTGTCTTCTGTTGCACTGATGGAGTTCTGCGCCATTTCACTTCTGCTCTCTCCTGGCTCCCATGCAGATGTTAATTGTGCAGATTCATTTTCTGCCTCTTATGATCTCCCTTTTGCTAAGCCTCCTCACATCTGATATCCTCACGTAGTCCCTTCATCCTCTTCTATTGTGTTTTTGATTTGTTCGCTTGTCTTTTTTTATCTATTCCTCTTTTATGCATTTCTGCTTTCTCTCAGAACCATGACTTCTTGAGTTTTATTGAGAAGCAGCCATTTTCTTATGTTTTCTTCTGAATCCTAAAATAGATCATTTTCAGATGCGACTTATAAGGTTGATAGCTTCTCGAGGGGCAGATTCCATGTTCGCACCCCCCGCCACTCCTTTACCCCAGGCATCCCGTTGGGTTAAAGTCCTTCCCTCGTCCCTGAAAGAGAAGCAGTCTATTCCCACTTATCGTTTGCCAGTAGAGTGTTTAGACAGCCTTATCCTTGTTGGCTATCTAGTTGGGTGGCTGGAGACAGGTGCGGTGTGTTAGAATCCCATCCCACCAGCAGGTGATGGGAAGAATTCAGCTTGTGAAGGTGTGTTTTACCACATGTACATGCCCGCCCTTCTGGCTGCTGCTCTGCCACGCCAGAGGTGTGGATGGCTGCAAGACGAACTGTCTCACAGGGGGTCCTGTTGCTAGGGTCTCTGCTCCCACCCACTGTGTCTAGGTGAGTCCGCGGTGTCACTGCTTGTATTCACTGTAAGCTTTCTTCTCTCCACTCAAAGGATGCAAAAGCTTCTGTGCCATATAATGATGAATAAATGATGTTTCTTTATGGGGAGAAACAGTTTTGCCCTGTTAAGAATATATGTAATATGACTGTGTGTGTATATATTTATGTATGTGTGTATTTGTGCATGTGTGTATATGCTTAAAGTGTGGGACTAGGCATCATCAAAGTCAAATGCGCATTACACAATAGAATTGGCAAAAGTGCAGCTCTCTGAAGGGCGTCTAGGAGACTGTAGAAAGTATCATCCAGGGTCTAGGTATCACTTGTTTCATCCTGTCCTCCACCTCTCTTAGCAACTAAGGTTGCTGTGGCCTCATATGCAAAAACTGTTGCTCTTCTTTCCAAATATAAATGTATCCAAGTATATACATATGTGTGAATGTACATATTTATCTTTGTATAGCACATGATACATAATTTATGATACAGAGTAAGAGGGATTAAAAACCACATGCATGCAGCTTTAAGTACTGTTCAAGATATGTAAAAATATAATTAAATCATATGTACTATAATCTAATGTGTACAGTTCTTGGAAGTACCCCTATTATTTTGTGTCATATCTCTCTGATAAAAAATTATTAAAAAACTATGTTGGATAGTAGCTGATGTGAAGCTCCAAATCACCAATCTGTTTGAGATACAAGTCCTCTTAGGAAGACCAGAGGTCTTTCTTCGTACATGATTTTGGGCTATCAGCCTCATTTGTGGATCAGCAGCACTTAGGGAGGGCCTGGGGTGGGGACCTGGGAGCCGGGGTTGGGGTGTGCAGTCAAAGCTGAGCTTTTGCGGGGCTGGGTGTGGCAGGGGCAGAGGTGAGCAGGACACAGGTAAGGAGCCCGCAGCTCCAGAGAACGCCAGCCCTTGGTGGGGGCAGAGCAAGCACCCTGGGCTTAGGGCTTTGGACGAGGGAACAGTACCCCTACCCAATGCTGTCCTCACAGCTGGTCTTGTGGCATTTTGGCTCCAAAATCAAAGTCTTTCTTAGCTCACCTTGAAGAATGATACTGTTGGGAGGTTACATGAGGGGAAAGCGGAAGGCAAGGATCTTGCAGAATGCTGAAAACTACCAGCTTGGAAGAGACCCAGAAGCTGGAGCTGTACCCAGAACACTGGGCTCCTGGGTCCCGTGCGGCTGGGCTCCCTTCTCTTCACGCCTTGACCCTACTTTCACTTCTCCTCCCCTCTTGCTCCACCCCACCCCTGCCACGGCCTGCTGGCTACATCCACCCCCTCGGCCCTGTATCTTTTCTCCCGGCTCCTGCCTCCTCACAACCTCAGTCTGCTCTGGCCCTTCTGGTTCCCGGGCTCCCTCAAGACCTGTCATGTTACTTCCTCTAAGTCTCACATCTGGAGCAACCTGAATCATGCACTTGGTTATTTTTTTCAGTTATACATTTGTAAAACAGAGGATCCAGTGGACTCGGCTGCTTCTTTGACTACATCACTGAAGGGTCTTTGGGCTTGCTGCCGTTGAGTTGTGTGTGCCTCCGGACCCCATTAGCTGTGGTCATGGGACGTCATGGCATACAAAGCATCGCTGCCTAGAGCTACCCTTCTCGATGGGCCTTTGGTTGAGACAGTTTTCCTCAGAAGAGGCTGTGGGTGTAGTAAGAGCAGTGAGTGACAGGATTGGTGTAACTGAGCCAGTCCCTGGGAGGGAGGGGGTTGTAGCATAAAGGCGGTAGTCTGAGTTCTTGTCCTTAAGGATCTGGATGGAAAGAAAAGCTATCAGTGACTGATGCTGGGCATCTCAGGCTTCTAGTCTTGTCCTCCGTCAGGCCTGCAGGCCCTTTGAGGGACCACCCGTGCTGCAAACAGATATCAGCCTAGGTCGTGGGTGTCCAGTGGCCCCAAGCTGGCTTGGCTGTGTTTGAGATGTTCTTGAAGGCACACTCTGTGACCTTGATGGAACTTAGGGGCTACATATCAGGCCTAGTAACTGAATTTACAAAACCTGCTAGAGATGAAGCTGAGGGATGACCAAGCAATAAAAATATCAGTTGCTACAGAGACATTGTCAGAATGGCTCCTACAAAGGGCACCACCCAAGAGCTGTACAGAACCTTCTTGTCGGGATAGCTGGCTTTCGTGTTTCCATTTCACAGATGGATCCTGGAGCCAGCGGAGTTGTGTGTCAGAACCCTCATATGAAGGGATGCAGCTTTGGTTTGAACCCTGCTCTTGGATCCATTCTGTGAGTCACCAGCAGAGGCAGGAAGACAGAGCACAGAGCTTCCCACCTTCCAGAAAGGTTTCCCTAGGGCTACATGAAAACCGTGTCCTCGGTAACATACACACTGAATTTTCTTCCCGTTTTCCTTTAAAATGTTTTGTCTTTTCCCAGTTCTCTCAGAATAAGAGATAAAATCTGGGTAGGGAGCCGAGTCTGTGGTTTTTCCTTCTGGGAAAATTGATCTTGCTGAACGCCTGTGTGGCCTGTTCTAGGGGACGGCTGGGGACAGCACTGGGTAGATACAATGACAAACTCTAGAGTCATAAATTAATCACGGGAAGCTGGCAGGAAGGTACCACCTGGGCAACATGAGCTTGTAGCCCAACCTGGGAATATTCATGCACCATCGTTGGGTCTTGAAAGTTAATTTTTTAAAGAGAAATGGGCATAATCTCATTTGACTTCCCATCTGGTCTTTTGGGGTCAGTGACTTTTGTTAATATATGATGCCCACAATTGGTTCTGTAGAGAACCATGGTGTACGGGATGTTGCTAGAGGCTGTAGCTTACTGGAGTCCAGCCCTGGGGGTCAGGCAAACTAGGCTCCGTAGCCTGGCCAGGCCACTTAATAACTTTCTGATCTTAGACAAGTTAGTTAACTACACTGAACCTCACTTCCCCCAGCTATGAAATGGGGATAATCCTGCTGCCGGCGTCATAGGCTTATTGTCATGATTAAAGGAGATAACATATGTAAATATTTTGACACAGGGCCTGGCATTCACTAGGCATTCAAACATTAGCTACGATTATTAAATATGGGTGAGTGGCCCACATCTTTTGTCTGTTCTCCATGTCTGAACCCTGGCATCTGGGACTTACGCCAGACATCTGTGTCCAGAGCCATATAGGCATTCAGCATGCACACGGTCTCTGAGGTCCATGCCCAGAGTCAGAGCAAGTGCTGCAAGGTCACGGCCCTCGGTCAGTGGGCACTGCGCAGGGTGGAGGGAGAGATGGAGTAGGCGTACTGACTGCATGGCTTCACAGCTGCCTTTGTGTCTTTTCTTTTTTCTGGTTGCTTACATATGTTAGTGTATTAGGCCCATTATCCATAATGAAACACTCAGAGTGTTTAGCAACCCAGATGCTATTGCAGTCTTTCGCTGAAGGACTCTGTTGTTATGAAATGAATCATTTCCAGAAGAACACAAGTGGAAGCTCCAGCAGCCATGTTCCTAGGCCGAGAGCAATAACCATTTGAATAACAAGAGCGAGCACTTGGTGGTCCCAGCCCCTTAAAAGGTTTTCTTGGGATAAATTGGTACCTGCTGAGGGCCTGGCTTCTCAGAGGGTACTTAGGGTGCTGGCTATAATGAGTGAGGAGGAGGCAAGCACCGGGCCGGCAAAGGCTCCTCTTTGATACAGAATCAGAGAAGAGGACATAAGGAAAAGCACAAATCTGGCAGAACGTGGAAAACGTGGAAACGAGGAATGAGAATGAGAAGGTTGGCCAAGGCTTTGCCATACTGGGGAAAGGAGAAGAGGGCTTTGTACCACAGGAGTCCAGAAGCTCAGGGAAGATGACAGTTGGGGCATGGGAAGGCCTGTGGCCATGGGCGTCACTGCAGGAAGAGGGTTCCCCCACCCCTGCAGGGGGCAGCTCTGCCTTGGTTTGAAGGAGGCTCACATTCCACAATGGGAATGTAATAGGGCAGGAAAATGCCTGCATTTTGAAAACTATTGTCAGATTGTGTGTTCTCATATGTTGTAGTTATTTTCAAAAGAGGGCCTTAGATCATGGAGCGGTGAGGGAGGCTTCTGAGCTAATTCCAAAACAGCCTTCTGCTCGACCCACAGAAATGACCTAATGGACCCGAGTGCTCTGCAGCCTGGTTGGGAAAATTATAAAGAGTTGGTGCAGCATGCTGCATTGTTCATTTTTATCTAAACAAACAAAACAAAATTTCGTATCACCTGCTTTTTTAAGGCCCAGTCTAATTTATAACAAAAGAGCCTTGGAGAAATACTTGTTATTTGTTTTTTCAACCAGCCATTCCCCCAACAAACATTTATCCAACAGATGTTTATTGAACGACCACATGTGTGCCAGTTGCTGTTCTGGGTCCTGGGGACAGAGAAGCTTTCACTCCATTTTCACCTCTGTGCCCCATCTCCACTCTCAGATCCATGGGTATTTCTGTCACGTCTGCTCTCACAACCAGATGGGGCAGGTGACGGCTCTTCTGCACAGGTGAGGAAGCAGACTGAGTGATGAGTAGTGGTATGAACTATCAAAGCTAAGTGGTGAATCAGAAACCAGAATTTTCACTCTTCTTCTCCATTCCTCCTGCCCACCCAGTTGAGTTTTCATTCTTAGTTCTTGCCCTTCCCCTGGTTCATCTGCTCTTACCTGTCCCTTCTCTTCATTCCTTCAGGGCTGAGCTATCGACTTTTCAGGGTAACACGCTGACCTGGTGGGATCACCGCCCCTGTGCCACTGGGTCGGAGGCTAACATTGGTTCCCTGTTACCTTTCTGTACCTTTGCTTTTAGCCTGGCTCAGGATCATCAGCTTGTCAAGTAAATCTCTCACCTTCGGCTCCCAAAGACTCTTAGGTTTGCTAGAGTCGGAGGGACGCCTGGACGAAAGATGATAACTAGATATGAGCATATTTTTGCCATGTCACAAATCCCTGGGAAGTCAAATGAATTGACACAGCTTTTGTTTCTTTTTTTATAAAATAACTGTCAGTATTTTCTCTAAGAGGTGGGTTTGGGCGACAGCTTTGATGATCTTTCATTCAGTGGATACTTTTTTTTTTTTTTAAGATTTTACTTATTTATTTGACAGAGAGAGATCACAAGTAGGCAGAGGGAGGCAGAGAGAGAGGAGGAAGCAGGCTCTCCGCTGAGCAGGAGCCCAATGTGAGGCTTGATCTCAGGACCCTGAGATCATGACCTGAGCTGAAGGCAGAGGCTTAACCCACTGTGCCACCCAGGTGTCCCTCAGTGGATACGTCTTGAAGCTAGAGGCCTTCCCTTCAGCTTCAGGGGGACTCTCGCCTTGTTGGATTGGCAGGCAGCCCCTTGTCCACTGTTTGGGATCCTTCGGTGTCTTGCCTTAAATAAACCTACTTGAAGAATCTATTTCCAAGCAAGTGGGATGGGTATTTTGATGGGGATCGAGAAGAGATGTAGTTTATTGGATTTTATCTTGCAACTGATTTGTTTCTGCCAGACGTTGATCTGCAGCCCTAGTGCTGTGATTTCAGGCCTCGGGAGTATTAATGTTATAAGCAACCCTCCATTCCTTCATCCGCTGGTAGAAACCTTAATTTATCACATAGATGTTAGAGTTGCAGTTTTTCATCCCCTCATAGAAAAAATCAGCAGCTATATGGAATGCATCCCCTCTTTTAAAAATTCATTCGAAAATATCTTCATCCCAATGGAAATAAAAATCCCACTTAACGGCCAGGAAGCCCCCGCCCTGGGCTTTGATTAAGAAGGAACTGCAGAGATGGGCATTTCTTCTTTTACTGTTAGTCTTCTGTATCAATCTGACCCTCAGGAAGAATATCTTGTCTTAGGTCCTTACTGGGGCAGGTGTCTTCTGGGACACAGAGACTGGTCTTTGAGAACTTGCTGTTGGCTAAAGGTAGGCTATGAGGGCTTTCAGTGACTCGCCGCCCTGCTGACCCCCCGAAACGGAGGGGAAGGGCCAGACCCGCCTCTGTTCTTTCGCTTAAGCATGATGCCCCTTCTGCTCTGTCCTTTGATGTAAAAGCAATAGCCTTCATAGGTTTACACGATTATAAAAACAAAACATGTCCTTTGTTAAAAAAAAAACTGGAATATATAAATATATGAGAGGGGAAGGCAAAAATTACTGGTAATCCCACCAGGCAGAGACAGTCTTGGTTATCATTCTGATTTATATACAGTCTCTTTTTTCTTAAAGCATTTATGTTGTTTCCACAAAAGTGAATCTTGTATGCATTCTATTCTGTAACATGATTTTTTTCATTCAACACTATATTTTTTCATTTATTCTTATTTTAAAAATTACCTTCTGTATCTCCGCATGAAGAGACCAATGTGGTATCATGAGGCTATAGCACTGACTGCATCTACAGGGCCTTGCCCTCAGAGAGGGCTCATTCAAGGACAAAGAGCAAGAATTAAACAAATAATTGCACCAATGATCATTTGATTACAACTATAGTAAAAGCTGTGAAGGAGAATAGGGGACGATGGGCCTCTGACCTAGTCTGGGTATCGGGAAGGCTTTCCTGGAGAAGCAACATGACGGCTGATTTCTGTTAGCAAGGCAATGGTTGTCGTCTGAGCAAAGGCCCAGGGAAGACTGGGAGGACAGGAGCTCTGTGGCAGCCAAGAGCAGCCAGCGTGGTTCAGAGAGTGGAGAGTGGGTGGCAGGGGATGGCACAGGAGAGGCAGGCAGGGACACCACCATTCAGAGCCCCAGTTAAGCATGCTGGCTTTATTCTAAGGGTGGTGGTAAGCCGTCAGGGCTTTTGCTCAGAGATGTAACCTTGTTAGGAAAGACCGTTCTCTTGTAAGGCATGGGGATGCTGGAGTAGCTGGGAGAAGCTGAGTTAGGAGTTGTGAGAAGCTACAATAATCTAGAAGGGCCTTGCCAGTGATTTGGAATGCCACGTTAGTGGGGATGGAATAAGTGGGTGGCCTCTGTTAGGAAGCCACATAATAATAAGTGGGAGCCAGTTGTTTAAAACTGGCCACTGTAGGAGCACTCAGACCTGTGTTTGAGGAGCACGTCTATCACCTGTGATGACTGGTTGGCTATGGCAAGTGAGAAAGTAAAGGGCGTCAAGGATGCTTCCTGGGTTTATGCCTTTTTCAGCTAGGTAGAGGCACTGGACGCAGAGATGCAGAACCCAGGGGGGGTGGTCCAGGACTTTGGGGGTAGCTGCCAAACTCTAGCCACACTGTGCTGGCTGTGCCTATGGAAGGGGAGGCAGCATGCAGGCTGTTGGCCAGGAGGGCCTAGAATGCAGCAGAGGGCCTGGGGCTGAAGACACAGATCTAGGAGTCATCAGCATGTGGATGGCCAGAGAAGCCCTGAGGGGCTGGCGTTGTCAGGGGCGTGAGGATGGGGTGAAGAGAAGAAGGCCTAGGACAGGGCCTATAGGCCCGAGCCTTTGAGCTCTTCTGTGGCAGGGCAGCTGCTGGCTGGCCCCTCGGCTCCTTCAGTCCTGGTGTATCTGCATTCCTTCAGGGTAACTTCTCTTGGTTGTTTTGTGAATTTGGTGGGGTGCTGAAGTCAGCTTGTACTGTCCTATGAAAGCCCTTGTCTCACTTTCCCGAATTTTGTGAGCCAGTTGTTTAAAACTGGCCACCGTAGGAGCACTCAGACCATGGAAATTGGCAAGGTCAACCCATCAGGACTTCTCCCCACTCCCTTTCAGGAGAGCCGGTTTATAACCAGTCTGCATCATCATCTCTTCTGCTGCTGGGTGGGGGTTTTCCCACTGGAATCAGAGAAGGAGTATTCTCTGTGATCACTTCCATATCTCTCTTGAAAGTCCCTGGTTTTGTTCTCAATTACCAGCCTCTTCTGCTAAAAGGAGTAAGCACATGTGACATGTTGAGAGAGTGAACTTCTTCCACCTGTGTAAATTTTCTGTTAGCAACTTAGTAACTTGAAACAACACAAATTTATTATCTCAAGGGGTTTAGGTTTAGGAGTCCATGCGGGCTTAGTTGGGTTCTCTGCTGAGGGTCTCAAAGGCCACAGTCAGGGTGTTAGCTGGTCTGAGCTCTTGTCTTTGCAGGCTCTGGGGAAAAAAAAATCCACTTCCAAGCTCCTTCAGGTTGTTGGCAGGATTCAGTGCCTTGGGAAAGTGGGAGAGAGATCCCTGATTTCTTCATCTGCATCTGTTTCTTCTCTCATGGCCCCTCCATCTTCAGGTCAGCAGCAGAGCATCGAGTGTTTCTCACAATTTCAATCTCTGACTTCTCTGCCACCAGCCACAAGAAATTATCTGCCTTTAAAGGTTCCTGTTATTAGATCCCTTGCAGTCAGATAATCTCTATACCTTAAAGTTAACCATCCCTGTCTTAGATTCCCAGGGTTGCCGTAACAAAGTATCAGAGACTGGGTAGTTAAAACGTTGGAAATTTATTGTCTCATCGTTCTAGATGCTAGAAACCCAAAATCAAGGTGTCAGCAGGGCAGTTCTCCCTCTGAAGCCTCTGGGGAGGATGCTTCCTTGTCTCTTCCTGCTTCTGGCAGCCCTCAGCAGTCCGTGGTTGACAGCAGCGTCATGCTCATCTTTGGCTCCATGTACACATGACGGTCTTCTCTCTGTCTCTGTGTTTTCCTCTGTGTGCGTCCATGTCCAAATTCCTCATGTCTTACAAGGGTACCAGGCAGGTCGGATTAGCGCCCTGATGATGTCATCTTAACTTGATTGTATCTACAAATACGCTGTTTCCACATCAAGTCACATTCACGGGTACCAGGGGTTAGGACTGCAGCATTATCTCTTTGAGAGACCCAACTCAGCGCATAGTAACATACCACAATCATGGAAATGGAATCTCGTCATACTGACAGGTTCCAGAGACTGGGGCACGGACAGGTGGGGAGGTATGGAGCACTTCAGCAGTCTGCCTTCCACATGCCCTGACAGTGCCCTTTAAGGAAGCACCTCATCTGCTGACTTACCTACAGATAGAGCCTCTGCGATCCAGGGCCCCTCCCTGGATGGCGTCAGTTCACACCTCTTTCTTCCTCCTCCAACCTTGATTGCATTGTCTTCCCATCACACAGGACTGTCTCCCCAACTGCTACTGCTCTCTTTCCCAAGGGGCAGGCCCCATAGAAACTTCCCACCCAAGCTGATGAAACTGCCTGGTACAAGATACAGTAATAAGAAGGAATTCTCCCATCCTTCAAACCTGACCAATTTTGTGCTCCAGTCATCAGCAAAGGAAGTTTGCTCTTGTTTTCTATTTTTTTTTTTTTAACAACTGTAAAGTATGTAACAAATTGCTCCCCGTTTTCCCTCATGCCGTTTTGGTTGGAGGATGTCTTGCTTTCCTGCCACCCACAGCACACCACCCTGCAGCTCCCTCGGAGGCGTACTGACTCCGGCTGGACTCATCCCCGCACCTCCCCCTACCCCATTTGCGGTTTGCACTCTCTTCTCATCTTCCCCAGGAGCACATTTCCCACTGTGAGAGATGGCCAAAATTACACAGCACTTCGAGGCTCCCTTTTATCTCCCCCTCCTGTAGATGTCAAGCAAATTCAGAAGTTAAAGCCTGCGTTTTTGTAAAGCAAACCGGAGTCTTGTCGGTATCTGTGTTTTACAGGGATGTTGAAAGCTGAGCGGCTTCCCACTGTGTGTCCAGTGTGTTCTTCTGGGCTATTTCCTCTGGAGAATTTAATTATGCCACCTTATCATATGATCATGGGCTCTATCCAGAAAGGTTAGAGAGGAGAATTAGTCATTAGGAAATCCTTTTTGGAAATGGGTTTGGTTATTTAATCAGCTTTTATATCTTCAAAGGTTAACATATTAATCAGTTTGATTTTTTTTTTTAACATGGCTATTTTGTGAATCAGCCTCGGAGCACAAATGAACACCTTTGTGATTTTTTGCTTTTGCATGCTGGTCCTTATACCCCAAGATGACATGACACCCCTGGAGTCAGGAGGCTGAGACTTCTTGCTGCTGAGGCAAAGTAGCAGACACAAATGCTCCCACCGAGATCCTTTAGGATGACCCTTTGTGGGTCATTCTGTGAAGACATAATGAGGAAGGTTTTCTTTTAGGAGGAATTGAACCTACAACATGGTCTCCTGAACACTTTGTTCAATGGCCAAGTCATGGAATATGATGAGCTGAAGACCAGGGCTCAGTAAGTGTGAACCACAGTGTCCACTCTGAGGCTCACTGGTGCAAGAAATGGGGACCAGCAAGCCCACTGCCATGGACATCGTGTCTTTCTCTGCAAAGTGAGGGTTCAGTTTCTCTTGCATGGACATTGGGACGGTCGCATGCATTTGTGCAAGTGAAAGGGTAAAGGTGTCAAGGAAGAGAAGGATGGAGAGCCAGAGCCATGCGATACAAGATTTTCCATTTAATATGGGGTCCATGATGGGCTTTTTGGAACTCTGTTCCTATTCCCGTAGCAGAACAGAGGTTGACTGAGTTCTCTAAGTGCTTATGATGCATGCTGTACATCGGCAGCCTTTTGTGGGCCCATGAGAAGTGATGAAAAGGACATATGCAGCATGGTTTGCAGCTCCTCTGGTCTGGTTGTAAAGAGAAGCCTTGTACAGAGTAGGCACTAAATGCAGATTGGTTGATTGAATAAACGAATGTCAAGCAACATGGGACAAGGCAGAATTTAGGTCCTGCCTTTCCAGAATCCCATAATCAAGCTAAAATGTGTGCTGTGGGAGGCAGGGATGGGTAGCGATCATTGCTTCCTCAAGGACTTCAAAGGGATGAGGGAGAGGAGTAGGATGGCACAGCCTTGGCGCGTGTCCGAGGCCCCAGATCCCCAACACAGGATTAATCTGTTGAGCCCCTGCTCAGTCACAGGAGGAATTTAAAATCATGTAAGAGTGTGCTTCACTGAAGCAAGTATAAGTTGTCACTGTTGTGAAAAGCAAATTTTAAGCCAAACTGAAACCCTGGGAGGCTTTTTTATTCTTGGGTTTGAATTTGGAGGAAGCTGTTGGCAATTGTGGTTTGTACAGGCCTTTATTAGAAACTCCAACCCCATAGCCCTGATTGAGGAAGTCTAACTTTTTGCTTGGATCCACAGTAAAATGAGTCTTCCTTCCCCTCTGTGTTATCAAGGAGTCCTACCACATGTCCAGGCCCTTTGAGGACCCAGCAATAGGTGTAACCACGAGAAGTCTCTATTAAAGTGGCTGGATCCTCCCAGAGATTTTGGCAAAAGCTTGGCCTCAGATTCATCTTAGAGCTGTTTTCCTAGCTTTAAACCAGGCATTGTAGGACCAGGTTAGACAAGGATGTAATGAGAGTGGGAGCTTCTTAGCAGATCTGTGTGCAGTTTCCCCTGGCCGTGAGAAAGCCTGATGTTGGGCCAGTCTGTAAAACCATTAGCTGGACTGGGCCCTGATGGCTGGGTTCCATTTTGACTGGTCACTGTTCATGCCACACTTGTTAAATATTTGGAAAAGTACCTGTGGGTACTAGTAGTTTGTGTGTGTGTGTGTGTGTGTCTGTGTGTGTGTGTCNCCAGGTTAGACAAGGATGTAATGAGAGTGGGAGCTTCTTAGCAGATCTGTGTGCAGTTTCCCCTGGCCGTGAGAAAGCCTGATGTTGGGCCAGTCTGTAAAACCATTAGCTGGACTGGGCCCTGATGGCTGGGTTCCATTTTGACTGGTCACTGTTCATGCCACACTTGTTAAATATTTGGAAAAGTACCTGTGGGTACTAGTAGNGTCTGTCTGTGTGTGTATGTGTGTGTGTGTGTGTGTGTCTGTGTGTGTGTGTGTGTCTGTGATCTCTTGATGCTGAGAACATGCTGGGCTTTGGGGATTCGAGGTGTTCCTACATTCCCTCTTAGACATTTGTGTGTGATGATCAGAGACATTTCCCCTAAGCAGGGAAGACACGTGGGGGCAGAAAAGATGAAAGTGTCTTCCCCTAAACTTAGCCCTCAAAGGCACTGCCACTGAGCCCAGCTCTGAGGTAACCTGCCCATCACAGAATTGCCCAAGGCCTCCCTGCCCAACTGGGAGCTGTCCCTCGAGAGAGTAGGGCTTAGAAATCTGGACTCCAATGTAAGTGAGTTCCAATCCTCATTCTACCACTTAAGTAGCTGCGTGACCTTGAAGTGGTCACTGTCCTTAAGTTTCCTCCCTGAGAAGGATAGACTCAACCTAACAGAGGGTTTGTGGGGGGGAGAATAATACATGTAAAGCCCTTGGATCAGTGCCTGGTAGTATCCATAGGACAAGTCGTGCCTGTGGGTGCTGATAGTGTTATTGTTGTTTGCCTGAAGGCAGGGCAAGAAGCCTCAGCCTGAGCCCAGGGAGGCCTGAGGCATGCTCCTTGTCCTTTCTTCCCCCTGGTCTCCAGTCCTGGGGCATGTAGTCCCCTCCATCCCGGGCAGGGCAGGCTGCATCTCTGTCAGACCCCGAATCTGCAGTGTCACAGGCCCGGGAAGGCAGGCAGATGGGGAACTGGAGCCCAGAGCCTCTGCCCTGGCATCAGGGGCCTGGGATCTGCAGTGCATGGACATCTGGCATCTCTGATAAGCCTAGAACACCATTCAGAATGAGACACATGGACTTGCTTCTCCCAGGGGCCTCCCTGGGTCTACCTGGTCTGTCCCTGATTTTTTTCCTTGTTCTTTAAATGGAAGGAAGAATAGAACATTGTCATATAATTTATTTTGTTTTATCTTTTTAAAAGATTTTATTTATTTGAGAGAGAGAGTACAAGCAGGGGGAGCAACACGCAGAGGAAGGGCAAGAAGCAGGCCCCCCACTGAGCAGGGAGTCCCACGTAGTCCTTGAAGCCAGGGCCAGGCAGACATTTAACCAACTGAGCTGCCCAGGCGCCCCGTTTTATTTTTTTTAAGTAGGACATGTTCCTGAGAAAGCCAGGATTTAGAGAAAGTTTAGAGAAAGGAGGTTTGCTTGAAAGAATTTATCCAGAAGGTGCTTCTGCTGAGCGCATGCTAAGTGGTCTGTGCGCTGGGCTTGTCCGTGACTTACTGGATCTGGTTCCAGGCATGGCAGCCACTCTACGCATTGTTGACACCAAGAAGTCGCTAGGGAGGGGAGGCTGCAGCTCTCCCATAATATTCTTCAGCAAGTCCCTCAAAAATGGACATTCAGTCAGAGCGGTGAGTGTGCTGAGCAGCAGGGCTGTCGAATTAGTCCTCAGTCGCCTCCCCCACTCCTGGGCAAGTGCCCCCTGACTCCCTAGAGCTTCCACTACCACGGGGGGTTATCCCACCTTCTGTCATCTCTTTCTTCAGTGAAGTAATGTTTGAGAAAGCTTTCTGTCCCGCAGACTCACTGTTTGTGGTCTTGCTTAGTAAGAATTGCCTCAGAGATTGATACAAGCTGAAATTATTACTGAGTCTGTACATCAGAGTTGTGCTTTTAAAAGTAATATATCATGTCTTTTAAGTCCCTTTCCAACTTTCCAGAGCCTTTTACAGATAACACAAATAGCCTTTTTCTTCCCTTCCTGCCCTCTTATTCCAAGCCAATTCACCTACCTTTTAGTGAGCACCTGCTGGGTCCATCCCATGCGAGATGCCGCTCTGGCAGAACTAGGGAGAGGAGTATGAGCAAATAGAGCTCCTGGATTCAGGGAGGCTCTTGGGAACGAACACAGAGCGTAGAATGTAGCCCAGAAGGAGACGTAGCTACCCATGGGCCGCAGGAGATGCATGGCTGAGGTGGTGAGGGCAGGCCCCCTGGAGGGGGTGGTGGGAGCTAGGCCCTGATGGATAGGGGAGGAGAAAGGGTTAGGGTAGGGCCCTCCAGCACCAGAAGGGAGGCAGGAGGAGGGTATGTGGGAGGCAGCCAGGAGGAGTCAGGGAAGCTGACACCCAGAGCTCCCTCTGGGCAGAGTGGCTGGGACTGGGGTGGTCCTGGCTGGTCCCCTAGGCAGTGGATGGGAGCAAGGCCAGGCCCTGGGCAGGAGCAGGTGGAACATTGCCGTGTGCTGGCTTGGAGGGAAGGAGTCTGGCAATGTGGAACCGAGCTGAAGGTGGTTTTAGTTTTTTTGGAAACTTCTCCTCCCCTAGAGCAGTGCTAATCTGAAGGCCCGGCAGAGGCTGGCAGAGGTGGTATGGGACTCTTCTTGCTCCTCGGTCTTGTGTGTGCATTTTTTTATGGAGGCCTCACCATCACTTTTATCATGGCATATCCACGTGGATATTGTGGCCAGAGATACCACGTGAGAGAAGGTAGGGAGGCTCATTCCTGCATCCAGGGTGACTCCAGCACCTTGTTCAGCAAATGGAGATATTTGCCTACGACAGAGGTCTCAGGGGTCACCAAGACTGCCTTGATTGGAGGGCCACGTGGCCAGGTCTGGAAGAGAGGCTAAACCATCCAAAGCTTTTTGTCTTCCACCGTAGACCTCTGTAGACCTGAGCTCTGGAGAGGCTTGCACGAGACCTAAAGCCAAATGTCAGACCACGGGAATGGGCAGGGCTTGCTCTTGTTCTAGGTTAACGTCCTCAAAAGCAATCTGCATTTTACCTACATGATTGCTTTGTTTATTCAAATGTTTGCACACCTGAGGAAAGTGCACTACACTNAAAGCCAAATGTCAGACCACGGGAATGGGCAGGGCTTGCTCTTGTTCTAGGTTAACGTCCTCTAAAGCAATCTGCATTTTACCTACATGATTGCTTTGTTTATTCAAATGTTTCCACACCTGAGGAAAGTGCACTATTGTGTACTAAAGTACATTATTTCACAAAATTCTATGCATTCCATTTAATTCAATTTAGTAGAGATGGTTTGGGATTTCAGGGCATATATTGTATGATAGGAACTTGTATGATGGTGCAGACTAATGGGGTGCTTAGGAGGGTAGCATCCCAAATTAGGTGCTCTGGGCGACACTGTGCCTTCTACTCACAGCCGCAGAGCTGCTGCACAGCACAACCACTCCCAAACATCAGGGAACCCAGAGCAACCCAGAAGACTCCTGAGCTGCCCATCCTGAGCCCACTCAGTGCAGATGCTCAGGATCACTTGAGAAGAGAGACCTCACTCAGAGCCTAGTGACTCCTGCTTTAAACAGAATGCTAACCTCCTTGATGAGTTGCTGTCATAGCCCATGAACAACTAGATGGAAGAAGGGAGGGTGCCAGAGGCGAATTCTGGCCACAGTGCAGGAAACAGATGGCAACCCAAAGCAAACTGCAGAAGTGGACAGAAGGTCAGCTGTTTACAGAGTTGGCTCCAGCCTCCCAATAATGCCTCATTAGGCCCTGCAGTGGTCCCAGCTGCAGAGCCTGGGCTTATTATCACTCTTCACTGTGGTGATCTGACTTGTTCATAAAGCCCAGAGGCCGTTCTGTTCTCTCTGTCTGTGCAAGTGCTGGAAATGGGTAACACCACAGAGAGGGGGCTCTGTCCAAAATGATGACGCTTAGAATAAAACATGTTTTGCCATGTAAAGGTCCCCAGTCCTGGGCTATTGGCTCATCCCCGTAGAGAGACTCACATGTTCCAGGTTGAGGGTGTGATTGGTAGCACGGACTTGCACAGAGTTGTGTCGTTCCCCTCACTGATGGGAACATGGCTTCTAGGCACGACCACCACCTGGAGATCCCTGCTCTTGCCCCTGCAGTCATGGCAAAAGAAGCAGCAGGGGTTCTGAGAGCCGAACGACCTCTCCCGACCCACACCCAGCAGCACCCTTCCCCGCAGGGCCCCAGCCAAGCCCTGGCCTTGCTCATTAGTGTGTCTCCCGCCTCTCCCGTCAGCTGCAATCCCTCAGTCCCAGCCCATTTGTAAGCATCCTAGCACTTGTGCGGCTCTTTCTCATAAATGATTCTGGCTGCTCGTTCCCCAGACTGATTCCCGTCAGGATGCTCTGGGCCGAGGCAGGAATCATCCCATCCGCATTGTTTGTTCAACATGGATGTGTTTGGTTTTCTGCCTCAGAATGGAGACAGTTGCTTACAGCCTCACCCGTCAAAATATTTACTAAAAGTCACCCACAGCTCCAAGACTGAGAGGAGAGAAAAAACACAGTTCACTTTCCAGGATGATCAAAGAAAGCATTTGCATAAGACCCCTTGGGACGCAAGCCCTGTGCCTCTCTGCTTGGGATGGTATGTTCCCATGAAAGGCACGCCAGCCCATCAGCTCCAGGCATGGGCGGCAGGCTTCCTTCCTTTACATGTGGTAACGGAAATAAACGTGTGCACTGACCAGATGTTGCTCTTCAAAGGAGATCAGGATTTCAGTTTTCAGATATGGTTTAGCCCTGCAGAATTCAGATGAAGTTGATCAAAATCTGTGCTAGGAATCCCATCAGGTCTAAGGACGCAGTTGTCAAACATTTTATCTTCAAACACCACTACCTCTCTGTATATTCTGTGTTGTCAGGGTATCCAGAAAAGTCTATAACTGTATTTTGAGTGTGAGATTCCAGGTGTGTGGACATCTGCTGGGGCATGAGGAAGGGCACCAGTAACTCTGTGAATTCAGTCTTGTGAGATGCCGGACTCAGAAAGCTTTCAAGGAACTTAATCGACACATTTGCATGATGCAATGTTTTGTTTTGTTTTGTTTTTAAAGATTTTATTTATTTATATGACACACACAGAGAGAGATCAGATCACAAGTAGGCAGAGAGGCAGGCAGAGAGAGAGGAGGAAGTAGGCTTCCCGCTGAGCAGGGAGCCCGATGCGGGCCTCGATCCCAGGATCCTGAGACCACGACCTGCTGAAGGCAGAGGCTTTAACCCACTGAGCCACCCAGGTGCCCTGCATGATGCAGTGTTGTGAACAAGATATTACGTTCACTATCATCTTGGGATAACCTGACAGGAAGCCCGGAGTGACCTGCATAAAAGTTTTAGTACCATCATATATGAAATCCTCCATCATCTGAACTCTAGGGAAGTTGAAATATCTTCCTTCTCTCTTCTCTACTCTTGCTTAGAGGTTAAACAGATAGCTGCTGTGTATGTTTCACCTCTCTGTTCCTCAGTTTCCTTAACCATAAAATGGCCAATAAGACCTACTTCATAAGGCTGTCAGGGAGATAAAATGTCATAGCATGACTAGTGTGCTTAGAACAGTGTTCAGAGCATAGTAGGTCTGTTACTACACATGGTAATGTTCTGTTCTTCCCTGTTGGAGTTTTCTTTCATTTAACTTTGTATAGTTTGAAGCAACACTTGGCTGAGGGCTAGTTTTTACCTCAGAAGAAAACTAGCCCCTAGCCAAGTGTCAACTTGGATGGGACTGGAGGGTGTTACACTGAGCAAAATAAGTCAGTCAGAGAAAGACAGTTATCATATGGTTTCACTCATATGTGGAATATAAAAAACCATATAGAGGATCATAGGGGAAGGGAGGGAAAACAGAATGGAAAGAAATCAGAGATGAAGACCAGCCATGAGAGACTCTTAACTATAGGAAACAAACTGAAGGTTGCCGGAGGGGAGGTTCATGGGGGGGATGGGGTAACTGAGTGGTGGGAATTAAGGAGCGTGTGATGTGATGAGCACTGGTGAATTGTTGAACTCTATGTCTGAAACTAATAATGTACTATATGTTAGGTAATTGAATTTAAATTAAAAAAAAGATATATTGGATCAAGGGGCTGGAGGATTCCATTTCTGAGAGGTGGATGATTTGAGTTGACACCAGACCCCTCCAGTGTTCTTACTCCAAACATATAAATGCTAGATAAAATATTACTGTGAAAAAAATTGTCTTCTAAATAGATGGCTAAACCTGAAGGCGAGGGAAATTCCTAGATGCCAGATGAACAAGAGTGAAAGCCAGTGTCATGATACACTGCTGTTTCAGGGGGCAGTATTAGATCTAAATATAAGCCATCAGGATTGGTAACAGGGACTTTAACATCCATGCCAGGATGGCACGTGTGGTCTGGGTCTGCACAATACAAGGAGACCCTACAGAAGACCCAAACCTGAGGGACTGCCAATGACTAAGACGATTTTTCCTACTGGGCCAAGAAAGCAGCAGGTAATCTGTGAGCTGCTGGAGTTTGTTCCTCACATCAGTGAAGAAGTCTGAATTTATACAGCTTACATCGAGCTGAAATTCTAAACCTAGGTATTAACTGGAGGATAGGTCCCGGATCAGTAAAACCATGAGGGATCCTAGAAGAACACATGCAAATCCATTTTAAAGGAATACCTCCACACCAGAATTTATGGGTTATCCATGGAGAAAAGAAAATCAGGAAATCCGAAACTAAAATATAAAATTGTAAGAGTGCCTGGGTGGCTCATTCGGTTAATCGTCCAGCTGTTGGTTTTGACTCAGTTCCTGATCTCACAGGTCATAAGATCAAGCCTCACATCAGGCTCCACACTCAGTAGAAGTCTGCTTGGATAGTCTCTCCCTCTGCCCCTTCCCCTACTCGTGCTCTCTCTTTCTCTCTCTTAAATAAATAAAATCTTCTTAAAAAGTAAGCAAAATATAAAATTGCACATCATAAGGAAGTAATTTGCCATGAGGAAGAGTTAACAGACTCAGCACACTAGAGGGCCAGCTTCCCTAGAATCTTTAGATAATAAAACAATGTAAAAGTGACTATTTAAAAATTAATGTTTGAAATGATTAGAATGGTAAAAAGACCCAGGGGAATTATAAACAAACAATTGTAGGGGGAAAAAACAGGTAAATTTAGAAAAGTAGAGTTTCTAGAAATTACAATTATTAAAATTAATAATGAATGGGTTAAAAAGTATGCTTGACATAACTGAAAAAAGAATTACTGAACTGGAAGATCACTCTGGAAGAAATTATCCAGGTAAGAACTCAGAGAAACACAAAGATGGAAAATATAAAACAGATATTGAGAGAGAATATTAAGACAAGGTGAGGAAACATGGGATGAGATAAAGACTAAGGCTTTTTTAGAATTAAAAAAAGATATAAATTCCCAGGAATTCCTAAGGAAGCACACCAGATTCTGAACAGGATAAATAATGTATCACAGTAAAATACAAAATACCAAAGTAAAAAGCAAAGAGAAAAAAAAGATAAATGGCAAAGGAGCAATCACTGATTGCAGACAGTGGAGACCAGAAAGGAACTGAATAATGTCTTCCAATTATGAGGGAAAATAGTCAACTTAAAATTCCCTTTAATAATTAGGGCAAACCTATCTCCTGTGGAAGATGTGAGAAGTTGCCATTCATAAACCCTCTCTGAAAGAACTGCTAAAGGGTATACTTTAGTATACTTTCCTTATCATGGAAAACAAAAATCACAGACAAGAAAGGCCCATAGGCAAACATAAGGGTAAATATAAGTAAGCATTGACTTTGAGAAAAATCAGCAGTAGGAGAAAATAGAAAAAATTTTTTTGTAGAAAGATAACAGCAATAAGGTAGGTAATTTGAGGGGTGTTCAAATACGAGGTATGAGGTGGCAATGATGACCAGTGCTAAAGCATTTCATAATTTTTAGATTATTTGAGAAGATAACTGACCTTAATAAACTTCAGATTTGAAGTAAAAATGCATAATAAAAATTTAAGGTTAACCTCTAAAAGAATAAAAATAGAAAATCATTTGGAGTGGAAAAGGGCAGTTGGATAAATAACATTCAACCACTTCAGTAGAAGGCAAGAAAGTAGATGAAATGATGCAAAGTAAAAGCATAATAATATAGTACTATATAGAAATAAAATAATACAGAAAAAATACATAAAATATGATAGCAAAAATAAGGCTGAATATATCTGTAATAATTATTAATGGATTGGATTTATCAGTTAATCAACCACAATTCTCAGACTGAATTTTTTAAATCTAGGGATGTACTAACCTACCCCATCATATCTAAATATAGTGACACAAAATTTGAAATGAAATCAATGGGGAAAGTTATAGTAATGCATCCTAGAGAAGAAAAATGCTTTGTAGTAGCATCAATATCAAAGTACAGTCCACCCCTGAATGACTCAGGATTTAGGGGCACCAACCCTCCCACATAGTCAAAAATTCATGTGTAACTTTTGACTTCCCCAAACTTAACTATTAATAGCCTAACTATTGACCAGAAGACTTACCAATAATATAGTCATTTAACAAATACCTTTTTTTATTCTTTATTTAAGTTCACTTTAGTTAACATCTTCTGTATTATTAGTTTCAGGGGTAGAATTTAGTGATTCATCAGTTACGTATAACACCTAGCGCTCACTCCATCATGTGCCTTCCTTGATGCCCATCACCCAGTTACCTTCTCCCCCCCACCCACCTTCCC
This sequence comes from Ailurus styani, assembly GCA_002007465.1. Lineage (NCBI taxonomy): Eukaryota > Metazoa > Chordata > Mammalia > Carnivora > Ailuridae > Ailurus > Ailurus styani. The sequence goes on along the minus strand of LNAC01000111.1, from coordinate 1,660,871 downwards.
TCCAGCCACCCTCAGTTTGTACCCTATATTTAAGAATATCTTACTGTTTGCCTCCCTCTCTATTTTTGTCTTATTTTATCTTTCCCTCCCTTTCCCTATGTTCATCTGTTTTGTTTCTTAAATTCCACATGTGAGTGAAATCATATGGTATTTGTCTTTCTTTGACTTATTTCACTTAGCATAATACCCTCTAGTTCCATCTACATCGTTTCAAATAGCAAGTTTTCATTCTTTTTGATGGCTGAATAATATTCCTCTGTGTGTGTGTGTGTGTGTGTGTGTGTGTGTGTACCACATCTTCTTTATCCATTCATCTGTCGATGGAGGCTCTTTTAAAAATATCTTTTATGTTACATATATTATATACCATACTCTTATAATAAAGTAAGCTAGAGGGTGCCTGGGTGGCTCAGTGGGTTAAGCCTCTGCCTTCGGCTCAGGTCACGATCTCAGGGTCCTGAGATCGAGTTCCACATCGGGCTCTCTGCTCAGCAGGAAGCCTGCTTCCCCCTCTCTCTCTGCCTGCATTTCTGCCTACTTGTGATCTCTCTCTCTCTCTCTCTCTGTCAAATAAATAAATAAAACCTTTAAAAAAATAATGAAGTAAGCTAGATGAAAAGTTAAAATCATATGAGAAAATACATATACAGCATTGTACTGTAAAAAAAATATGTGTATAAGTAAACCCATGCAGTTCAAAGGTCAATGGTATACATTAAGTGACAGACACATTATTGTACACTGACAAAAGAAACAATTCACTCAGAAGACATGGCAGTTACGAGCCTCTCTGCATTTAACATAGGGGCTAAGTAGACACAAAGAAAAGCCTAAAGACTTATAGGAGAAAATTGACAAATGCTCCATCATGATGCGACCTTTTAACATGTTCTTTATAAGGTAACCCAAGGCATCAGAAATTCATGAAAATATATATATTTGGAAATTATAACTAATAAGCTTAATGCAGTCATAGTACATAAGACTGCGCACCAAGTGTACATCCTTCACATAGCCAGTTTAAAACATGAACCACATTCCAAAAAAGCTTCAGCCAGTACTATGTAACTGATGAACCGTAGTCTGACCAATATGCAGTAAAATCATAAATCATTAGCAAGAAACCTACTAGAAATCCATACATTTAGAAGCTTAAAGGCATATTTCTCAGTAATTCGAGGGGCAGAGAAGGGGCAGTAGTGAAAGTTGCTGAGTGTTTAGAACTGAGCAATAATGTATCTTTTGTATGTCCAGGATACCAGGGTGCTGCTAAAGTGGTACTTGGAGGGGAAGTTATAGCCTCCTGTACCATGTTATAAAATGAGAGAAGTTGAACATTACAGAGCCAAGAGTTCAACTTAAGCACTTTAGAAATAACAAAATAAGAGCAGAAATGGATAGAGAATCAGAAAACAGTCGTCATGATCCATAACCAAAATCTGACCTCCGGGAAAAAAAAAACTATTAAAATATATGAAGCTCTGACGAGACTGATAATAATAATACTCCTGTGCCAAAGATTCTGTGTGCCTTATTTTGAACTGCCTTAGAAGTCAAAACAACCGAAGAGGACTAAACTTAGGATTTCACCACAGAGTTATTGGTGCTCTTGAGACCAGTGCAGAACACTTCCCTTGTAGGGCAGTCCTTCATTTTTTTAAGACATGATATCAATTTTTTAAGCCAAAAAACAAAAACCTAAGGAAGACATGAATGAGGCAAAAAGGATAAGAGGTGACTTAGGAAATACACATAAACCAGGGCAGATAAAATGCAGCTTCCAAAGAGAAAAAACAAATTTGACAAGAAGGAGGATATCAAGGAGGAGAACGTGAAATGAGGTGATGGCTCCTGGCAGTCAAGTTTAGCATGGAAAGGGCATTTCCTGGCAGAAGGGATGAGCTATAGGAGGTGATGTCATTGGTTACAGCATTCAGGTTAGTCTTGGTTTCAGAGCAGAGGGAAGCCTTTGACCTGGCTTATGTGCATAAGCATCCGTTCAGATGTCAGCGGTGAATGGCTGCTTTTCCTTGGTCATCCACCAGGAAGGGCCTTGGGGCTATGCAGGCAGACTCAGGGAGCCCCCTTGGACAACATGGAACTGAGGATCTAGGGGTTGTTTTGGGGGTAACACACTATACATCCACTGCCCAGACATGATGTGTGCTCTAAAAGGAAAGTTTTCTCCTCAGAATCAACATTGGTTCCTGAGCTTGTGCTCATCTCCTGGGGATGTCTCAGGAGCCTCAGCCCAACATTCTCCTGAAGGCCACAGGAGCCTCTGGCTGGGACCTCAGAGACACTCAAGAGCCCCTCACTTGGAGAGTATAGGCCCTCCCTCCATGCCCCCTGAGGCCATCATGGTAGAAGCCCCTTGCATAAACAGCCATGTGTATATGATTATTACTCAATCAGGTTAAGTTCTCCCTCACTTCACACATGCATGGCCTTTCCTATCACTCACTGCAATCAGAATTTTATCAAACACCTACTGTAGGCCCCTCCTGGTGCCCTGACACCCTGCCCACGGAGGGTAAGACTTGGTGAGGTGGCCTTGGGGCAGGTCCTACAGCAGGAGCGTCTATGTTCCCAGGCTCAGGGAATCTCAAATGGGCCATCTCCAGAAGGCAGACCAGACACCAGAGGAGTAGGCTCAGGGGTCCAGAAGCAGTAGGAGGAGTGTGGTGGCTGGCTTGGAGGTGGGGAACATCCTGAAGCCTATGGGAACAAGGTGAGGTGGGTTTCTGAAGCACATCAAGGTCATTCATGGCCTAGCACCCAGCCCCAGCCCCCAAGAAAGTTTTTGCTTTAATGTTTTCATTTTCCTTAAGAATGAAATTGGCAACCGTTTGGGAGTTTTTCTTCCAAATTTACATTTTCAATAACATTTCTCACCTAGAGGTAAACACATCATCTCCACCCTACACGGAAAGGGAAATGCTCCATCATTGGTACCTATAGCTTTTTTATTTAAAAGACAGCCTCCCACAGTGATCCATCTCATTTCTCCTGGCCTTTTTAAAATCCTAAGTAATGCAAGATAATTATATCAACAAAATCAAAATTATGAAACACCAGTTAAAAAATTACATATATATGGTCCTGGATACCCTAGCTTCCAGTTCTTTAAAATCTAGTTGTGTGGAAAGAGACCTGAATTTGAACTCTTCAACCGTCCTTGTTTGAGGCATGACCCCTTCCTCGGGAAAATCAGAATTCCTATCATGAAAGGACAGTGTGGGACTGGACAGGCTAGTGAACCTCACACTCTGCTCTGAGTCCTAACAATGGGCAGTCCGAGGCCCATGGCGGTAGGCTTCAAGGCAGACTCAAGTACCCTGGTGTTTTTCTGGGGGTCAAGGGAAGTCTGAGGTGCTAGTCTTTTGTGGGCTCTCTAGAGGGCTCAGCTGAGCTATGTATGGGGGCTGGCCAGTGGCAGGGGAGTGGCGAGGGACGATCCCGCCACATGTTGGGGTGCCCGCGGGGGTGGAAGCAGCCCCCCTCCCGTGGCTGACTCGCCTTTCCCAAGGGAGGACTTATCATCTCCCAGGCACCGTGCTAAAATGTCGACATCACTGGCTCAGGACACACCGGCAACCACCTGCTAAGGTAGGACTTTTACGCTGAATAGTGAAAACCGAAGACTCAGAGGCAGTCCCTGACCCAAGGTAATAGAGATAGAGCAACAGCAGAACAGTTCCCCAAGACAGGGACCCTGCCATTGTGTATCTAGGGCCCCTGTGAGTGATGCTTGACCTCGGAGAGGCTCGTGCTCCATCATCTGCAAGGACACATGGTGACAGCTGAGATAGCGTCAGGAAGAGAATAGCAAACAGGCAGCAGCATGACTCGTGGACACCATCCTCCTGAGTTTGGCGGCCCTGGGAGTGGGGTGTGCTATGCGCCGAGTGCAGGGAGATACAAAGGCAGGCATGACTTGCACAGAGAGACCAAGAGTTCCGTCTCAGCCTCCCTGGGCTCACCTGATAAAATGCCCACAGTGGAGCAGCCCCTTGAGCTCACAGGGTGCTTCTGGAAGGCGTCAGACATGCGTGGTGTCTGCCTGCTCTGCACAGCCTCTGCCCATTCTTCTCTGTGGTTTGTGGGTGTATTGGGTTCAGAGCCAGCCCCAGATCCCCTGCCACACAGACACAGTTGCTCTAAAGGTATTGAAATTCTTGCCAAAGCACGGTTTTGTCCCCGGGAGGCAGGTGAGGTAGAGGAGTCCTAGACCCTCCTACCACGTTTCTGCATAATACCCAGCAAGGCATCCTGTCTGGGCCTCCAGTCCCACATCAGTCAAATGGGGAGAGCACTACTTAGCAGACCTCAGTGGAGCTTCAGTGTGGATGTGGTGGCCCGGAGTGTGTTCCGAAGCTCCTCACCCCACCTGTGCCCACGGCAGGTCCAGCTCCCAGGCTCAGTGGTCCTTCCAGGGCCTTCCCTGGCTATGGCCCTCAGCCCTCCCTGCAGGCCAGGAGCTGGAGCAGCTGGGGCTGGGGGTTCCCTAGGCTCTTCAGTTACACGCCAATCAGCTGTGAAGGCTCACCTGATTGTTCTTGCCTCCTTAGTGCAAGCCAGTGAGAGTAACTCACGCTGGGTGATGGATTCTTCATAGGGAAGCACATTTTCCTCAACTTATCTCCTCAAAAGCATTTCAGACGTTGTGGGCAATTAAGCTAGTTTTAAAGAAACTGAAGGACAGAACAGGGGAAGGAATGCTTGCTGGAAGTATGTGCCTTTCTCCTGTTCCCTAGAGGACTCAGGCTCTCCCTCTCCAGCTGCCCGCCGCCCCATCTCTCCTGCCTTCTCTCATGAGCTCTCTCTGTACCTCTTTTCAGGTTTTCTTGAGGTCTTTCTTGCCTCCTCTTCTCTCTCCTTGTACCCTTCTCTACTCTCCCCTTCTTTGTGTGCCTTTCTTGTAAGCTTGCGGTCTCTCCTGCTCTTCGTCGCCCTCAGGATCCCTGTCTCCTGCCTTTCTGTCCCTGCCTCCCTTCCTCTCTGTGTCTCACTGTGTCTCTCGGCCCTGCTCACGCACACAGACACACATCCCTCAGTCTGTCTCTAACCCACGAGCCTGTGTCTTTCTAATGGTAACATGGAGCTTACGTGGCCCTGAGTGTGCACTAATCCTGCCATCATTCCCGTTTTCCCAGTGCCAAGTACTCCCTGCTCACCTTGGCAGTGTGTCCATTTACCAAGAGGAAGGCAGCATAGTCCAGAACGGGAGAGGATAGTCATTTGCCTCTTGAAGGAGAGTCTGTCTTCTGCGAGAAGCCCGTTGTGGCAACTGATTGGTTGGGGTGATAGGGATGCACTCCCTTGATAACCATGGTTCGGGACCACCTTGTCTCCGTGTACGGGGGGACCTCAGCAGTTCAGCCTCCTTCATCCATGGGATCTGACAGCTGGGAACTGGCTGAGTTTTCCAGGGACAGGGCATCTGCTGAGAACCTGGGGGCTGTCACCAAGCATGCCACAGAGCTGGTGTGCAGCCTCGCTGGCTGAGCCTCTCAGGACCACAGCTCGAGTGCAAACCCCTGGCTCCTGCCCTTTGCATATTTGCTTGGAATATGCCAATTGTCCATCACTTACCTCTTCTCAAGTGGGTTCAGAGGACCTCTGCAGAGTAGCAAGTCCTGGCCATTGCTTTCTAGTTTGAGTTGCTACAAAACTAAAATTAAAGTAGATTTCACTTTTACTGTTCCCAAATTCAGCCATTGTTAACACAGGCTGGCCATCCTCCCAATTAGCTTCCCAGGAGCGGTTTGCCTCCATGGGAAGTGGCACCATTACCTGCCCATCAAGGGCTCCCTCCTGCTCTCTCTATGAGTCTCCAGGCAAGTGTTTCTTAGATCTGTTCCCAAGAGCCAGCTGCTTGTGGGAACTCTGCTCCCTGCCTGTTCTAGGGCACGTGCTGCCAGCCCGGTATTCCGACAGCGGGGGGCTGCTGCGGGGCCCTTTCTGCGGCCATTGGGAGGAACTCCTGGTGTGCTGCAGTGTCTCATGAATACCTTTTTTTTCTGGGTAGAGAAATGACACTACCCAGGACAGTCACATTTCATTGTTAAACCAAAATTCGTAGCTACTGTCAAGGGTAATATAAATGTATTGAAATCCTCGACAAAGAGATAAAAACAAGAAAAGAGCCAGAAATGTTCTTTGGGTGAGGTTACCCTTCCAATCATACTCAAATTGAGGCTTAGCCTGGATCCCATCACACCTTTCCAGCAGCCATCCTAAGAATTGTTGCTTAATAAATAAACACAAGGTGTTTACATTTAGATAGCTGTAAGCTGCCACATTCCTGATCTCAGTGTATCTTTATGATGACCACAGACCATGCAGGGTAAGAAGGAAGCCATTCCCATTTTCCAGAAAGGGAGCCCGAGGCCCTCATGCTGACATCGGCTGCAGGTGTGGGGCTAAGATTTGAAGTGTCCGAATGCAGGCACCAGGCTCTTATCCCTGCATGATGTCATCCCTTAAGAGACAGTAGACAGTGCTGCTGAGCAGCACGTAGAAAGCACCACCACCAAGTGCACATAAACCGGTGGAGGCCTACGGAGTAGAGGCCATGGTCTCTCTGGTCAGGCGAAAGCAGGATGAGAACTTTCAGACGGGCTATTTTAAACCTTGCACAAGAGTATGTTTTCTCAGATGCGTAATGGTTCTTATAAATGTAGGAGGGTGTAGTTCTTCTTGCATTATAACCTCGTGAGTATCCTCCCTTCTTGGCTGGAAAGAAAATAGGGATTTTAAGTCTTGCTATTTCTTTTTTTAAAAAAATTGCATCCTATCTGTGTAAGTGGCGTTTCTTCTAGTGTCATCTTCAAAGTTCTGTNCCCTTCTTGGCTGGAAAGAAAATAGGGATTTTAAGTCTTGCTATTTCTTTTTTTAAAAAAAATTGCATCCTATCTGTGTAAGTGGCGTTTCTTCTAGTGTCATCTTCAAAGTTCTATGCAAGAGGGCTTTGAGTGAAACATTGTCCTCACAACACTTTTTTCTTGCTCCACTTCAGTGTTCTGCAAAGTGGGGGCTCTGGGATAGTGCTAGTACCACTTCTTGCTGCTGCTTTCCACTTGCTGCGAGGGTCTCCACCTGGGAGGAGAAGAAACTGCCCAGTTTGCTGTGCAGCAGAGACAGTGCCACACCCAGGGGACAGAGGAGCTGCATGGACCCGCTTCACGGGCAAAGGCACATCTGGGGCAGGGTAGACGGGGCAGGGGAGGGCAGAGCCCACTTTGGGGGCACTGAAAGGCAGCCTCGGGGCAAGGGCCAGGGCGTGGAGAGTGAGGAGTGATGGTGAGAGGCAGAGTGGGGTGGGAAGAAGCGCGTGCAGAAAGAAAATGGGAGTGCGCCTTCCTGCTTGGGTTCCTGGCAGGCTGTGGGGGAGCTAGAGGTGGTGGAAACTTCAACAGGCACCTCCTGTCCAGACCGTCCAGATGCCCCTGCCCCACGTGTACCTTGCTGAACCGGAGAAAATGTGAGTGAGGAGCTCTACGAAACAGTGGCCCCAAAAGCAAAAGTCTGGCTGTTGAACTGACCTGGCACTCCCAGCTGAGCAGTGTGGCCAGTCTGAGGGTCAGGGACTGGTGTGTGATCGAAGAGCAGTGGTGGCTGGCTCATTCATCGGGGACTTGAATGGCCTTACAAGGTCTAGCGTTAGAGGGTCCAGCCCAGCCCAGGCAGCATATCTCAGCCCTTTTGCTGGGGTGGGCTCTGGGCCTGCAGCGTGCCCATGGTTGGGGATGTGTGTACCTGAGCAGCACACCCCTTTGCTGGGTGCTTGTGCTCTCTCTGAAGACCGCTTTTTGCCCTCAGTGCCTGCAGGGCTCTTTCCAGTGCCCCTGTGCAGCCCCTGTGGATTATCCTCTTGGGGCAGAGGGTGGTCATTCCCAGGGAACACAGAGCCCACTTCGGGCTCGCTCTGAGCCTCCCTCCTCTTATCAAATGGCAGGTGGCCCTGGTACTGGCTAAGGATCCCCCAAACCTTTGTCCTTCAAGGGAGACCTTGGGACCCCGACCCTCATGCACCCCAACATCTTTCACTCACCTCCCTGCCCTGCAAGCCATGAGCTGCGGTGGGAAAGCCCCCTTGTACCTGCTCACTCTTGTGATAGCTGGGGCCCGAAGGGTCTTTGTTCACCCTGGGATGGAGGGCGAGCTGTGGGTATCCTCCTCGTTCTCTGACAGGTAGTGATGGGTGACGATGGACAAGGCTTGGGGTCCGCCTCCATGAGTCCGGCAGCTTTCTCTGGAAGCAGGCATTTCTTTGGCTTCTTGAGGGTCTGTGACAAGCAGGGGTGAACCCGGACTGACCCCTGGGCAGTGCCCACCCTGGCCAGGAGTGCTTCGCAGGAAGCTTCCCATTCCCAGTCATTTTCCACAGATCCGAGGTCGTCCTCAGTTGCACGGAGCCAGCGTGCTGTGCGGCACAGAGGCCAGAGTGGGACCGGGCAGCAGCCTGGCTCTGACTTTGTGTCTCTTGGCATTGCAGTCTGCCTTCCCCTGGTCTTTTTCAAACAAACATGTGCATGGTATTTTCTTCCGTTTTGCATCAGTTAGCATTAGCTTTTAGTGCAGCTGGGGCTGTGTCTGCAGGCAGCCGTTGCCTGACTGTGGTCCTGCTCATCCTTCTCAGATGTGTTTCTTTGTCATCTGGAGTCAGCTGCCCTCCCTCCCCACACTTCTCCTCAGGATGCATCATCCCCGAGCACCGAGACCCAGTTCTCCTCTCCTGTTCTCCTGGGTTTGCTGCTAGAGGGGTGCTCTCGTAGATGACTCACAGCCCTTGCATTGGCCCTGCATTAGGCTGCCCCTGGGAGCAGAACTTCTTTTGACGGTGGGTCAGTTCTGTCCCTCCCTCCTGGTAGGGACTGTGTTCCTATGGTAAGCCCGGACGGTTGTATGGGTCCTGGCCCATCATGGGCACTCAGTAAACATTTGTTCAGTGGGTGGAAGAATAGAATGTTCTTTGGAGTTGTGTGGCTAACCACCTGGGATGGGTTCCTTCCGCAGTAATGATTGATAGCTCATGAATGATTAGGATGAGAAGGAAAACCTATGGCCCAACAGGCGCAAAGTATCTCAAGGCCAGAGAGACTTGGACAAACGGCCCACGGCTTGTGGAGGCGTCAGGCATGTGCTTGCTGTCAGAATGTCCTCAGCGAATAGCAAGGTCCCCAGTCCTCCGTGGGCTAGCTCATTAGGTTTATTTGGCCGCCAGCTGCTATCTCCTGCAGCCTGGACTCCAGAGGTGTCTGGAATGGCCAGGAGCGTGTCCATGTCATGGGCTGGCCTGTCGCCCCTCCTCTGACACACACGCATGCAGAGGCCTCTGAGGCCATATGCACGGCCAGCCACCTGGCCAGGGTCTGCTCTCTTCTTGGAAGTGTTGCTGACAGGTGGGCGCAGACTTCAGGGGGCAGAAATCTCATTTAAAGAAAACAGAGACCCATCAGCTGGTGAAGCGTTTCTTCAGGGTCATGGGGAAGATCATTGGCCAGCAGAGGTTTAAGCATTAGGTATGCAATTCCAAGGGGACTGCAGAGAGGCCTCCCTGGGGACACATAGGGACAGAGGGGCCTCCACCTCCAGTGCTCCCACATGCAGGGGATCTGTCACCTGCCCTCCAATAGCCACAGCTGCAGGTAGAATTGGGTTTCACTTTGACTAAAGCCAGCCATGGCCAGAGCACTGGGGTGGCTTAGGTCAAATCAGAGGGTTCCTCCCAAAGTAAAACCTTGGTGCCTTTGAAAGCTCCGTGCTGTTCCAACAGCCACAGGGAGCAGTGCCTTTCAGCCTTTGTGCAGAAAGGTGAGCATGTGAGCACTTTGGTGACATTTTAGCTCTTTGGATTTAATGAGAAAGTCACATAGTAGAAATGGCAAATATTTATACTGGGTTTACTCTGCACCAGACTCAGATCTAAGGACAATGAGGCTGATATTAGAATCCCCATTTGAAAGTTGAATACACTGAGGCTCACAGAGAGAAAGGCATTTGCCAAAGTCATGAACCAGTAGGTGTCAGAGCTTAGAAGCCAGTTGAGGCAGACGGCTCTGGCATCTGCACTACCCCCACTTTCGGCGTGCTCTGTGCCTGGTGTGGGTATGACTCACAGTGTCAACATGCCGTGAGACCCGTGGCAGCTGTTCCCTCCTGCTGTATGTGTTAAATGCTTTCACAAGCACTGTCTCCTTTTATCCTCGTGGAGAAGAATGCAATAGTGTTACCCTCTTTATTTTTAATTGAGTTTTGTATGCAATTTATTTTATAATTTACTTTTAAACAACTTCATTGAGATATAATTCACATACTATATAATGCTTTCATTTTCTTAATTTATTAGTAAATATAGTTTTTAGCATATTTACAGAACCATGCAGTTATCACTACCATCTAATTTTAGGTTTCCATCACCCCCAAGAGAGCCCTCATGCCCATTTACAGGCCTTTCCCACCCTAGCCCAAAATAACCACAAATTCACTTTGTCTCTATACATTGCCTCTTGGGACGTGTCTTGTAAATGGGCCAACATTTCCACTTTTTTTTTTAAAGATTTTATTTATTTATTTGACACAGAGAGAGAGAGATTACAAGTAGGCAGAGAGGCAGGCAGAGAGACAGGGAGAGGAAGAAGCAGGCTCCCTGCTGAGCAGAGAGCCCGATGTGGGCCTCGATCCCAGGACGCTGAGATCATGACCTGAGCCAAAAGCAGAGGCTTTAATCCACTGAGCCACCCAGGCGCCCAACATTTCCACTTTTTACCTATTGTATCATCTTCTTCAGATGGAACAAGAAACTAGGTCTCAGAAGAGTCCTGTGCCCTTGTCGTGGTGACGTCATCACTGGAGTCGGGCTTGACTCTGGGGACTGACTGCTGATTCACTCATGGATCCAGGCCCTTATATAGCTCCTCCCATGTGCCTGGTGTTGGGCTAAGAGGGCCCTGCTGTCAACAAGACGCAGCAGCCCCCACTTTCCTGGGACTCCCATTCTAGTGGGGAAGAGAGCAAGTCAACAAACTTGTAGGAGTGTGAGCTGGGGACGAGCGCTACGAATGGAATAACCTAATATGAGAGCATGTACAAGGCATTTAGCGTGTTTTCAGCATTTCTATTTCAAACTCCTCTAGAATTGTTCCCCCCCGCCCTGGAACTTGAAATGTCTATTTTATGTAAAGAGTTACGCAAATAACTTCACTTTACATGGAAAATGTTCACAGATTTGAAAAAGAAGAATTTATTTTTACCTGTATGCTTTGGGGACACACCTGTGGGCTGCCTTGTGGGTGAGGTGTGGCTCTTCACACGTGCTGGGGTCTGTGCACAATCCATACCCCCACCACTGGGTTTTCGCACACTCCAGCCTCCCGCCCCCTGACAAGGTTGCCTCCTGTCCGCTCTGTAGGCTCTACAGTTGGCGCAGCTCAGAGGGGCCTCCAGCTGAAGCTACATTAGTGCGTGTGAGCAAATTACCCCAGTTATCTGGCCACGTAGAAAGCTACAGTTTTGCTCTTCATGAAAAATTAATCTTGTCCTGATCTGAAAGGAAGGGAACATATGAGACACCTTGGTTGAACTCAGGCACTGCGGATCAGGCAGGTGATCAACGACGCATTTTCTTGACTCGGGGGATCAATGGAGAATCTTAAAGAGAACCTCACAGAAGAAATTAGGATTAAATTTGCAAGCTTGTAATATTGGGAACACATTCTAAAACTGCAGCAAAATAAGTCTCTCTCCTGAAGATGCATTATTTATCCCCTGCCTGTTACCACAGTTACAGATGCTCCTTCCCGTGGTTTGAACCCAAGTCAGTTTTAGAAGCAGACCAGAGACAGACGACTTGTAGCTCACCAGTAAAGTTAGAATTTCAGATGAGCAGTCAAGATATTTTTGGAATGTTTGTGTGTACAGCCACACCATAAATCGTGAGGCTGAAGGTGGCTGCGTGAGTCTAAATCCAATCGGGGCCACAACGTGGGCTTTCTAGAGCATAAATCTTATTAAGGGAAAGGAATTGTGGGATGCGTTGTGCAGTTCATTCCCACATATCTTTCATTAGGAAAATCTTGGAGGAACATCAAGAGTGGTTTTTGGTTCAAGGGAGGACCGTCCATGGAAGAGCATAATTTGCTTCCTAATGAAACTCGTTCCTATGATCATAGGTACCGAAGGGAGATTCAGAAAGAGAGAGCTGTACCACTGATCCATGGGTTGGCTTCTGCCTCAGATGCCATTGCCATGGAAGTGACACAGGCCAGAGAGTGGGGCCATGTCAGTAGGTGAAGTAATATGAAATGTCCCCAGTGAGAGGTGTATTTCAGTCCCTGCAAACAGAGTTATCAATTATCTGGGTGAGTATCTGTCTGAATTCTCTGGAAAACTGACACTTCTCAGGGATAAAAGGGGGAAAAAGGATTTTGAAGAGTTTCAAAGGTAAAGTTTGAAGAAGTTGCTTGCAGAAAAGTTGTCACCCCAGCCAATTAAAGTTTCAGCAGGTGGGTCTCTCAGAGAAGACCAGCAGACAAAACCTTAAAGGGTCAGGTCTGTCACCTTGTATCCTCCCGAAGAGGGAAAGACTGGGAATTGGCTAAGAGCAAAGGTTTGGGAACCACTTGAAACAGTTTGATTCCCAGCTGTGGTGCTCACCAGTTCTGTGACCTTGGGCAAGCAACCTGTGCTCTGCAGCCTGTCTCCTCTCCTCCAAGGAGGGGGACATCAGAAGCCCTTAAGTCCATGGGTTTTCTGGGAGAATTCAAGGAGAGTGTGAGAATCATGGAGCAGAGTAACCAGCATAAAGTCAATGCCCAACATAATGGCAACCTAATGGGAAAACACGGACGGGATGGAAGTTGTTAGAATAGCAGAAAGAGTAAGGGGGAAATGGTAGAACTATTTGTTGGTTATGGGAAATATTATGGGAAATTTGACTCCCTCCCCTGACAAGTTAGAGCAGTATTTTTACAGATCAACTAAGCTACTCACAGATGTGAGGAATGTGTTTGACACACTCACTCCCTTCCTTCCTTCTTAGATTTCTTTTTTCTCAGTGACAGCGTGTCATTTGGACAGGTATTTTAAACCAAAGGTCCCACACAGTGGGTAAACGCCTACATATCAATGGTATTAGTCTGTTGGCTCTTTGAGCAGAATGGTGATAGCAGAGCACACAGAAGTCTTCAATAACGGAATGATTTACTAAACACATACTATGTGCCAGGCACAGCCCCACATGTTGAAACCTTTTGCCAAAGAGGTCAAGGTCATTGATGTAACCTTTAGTAGGGTCAGTTGGGTTTATGCTCATCTACCTGAAGTATACCATGATGGCAGCCAGGGACTTAGTGTCCCTGACCCAGGCTTAGCTTGGGCCCTGACCTCATGCACCGATTGTCGGGGATTCACACTGTGCCACGAGAAGGAAACCGATCAGTTTCCCAATGATAATTATAATAATTGTGTGTTAATCCAAAAGTTGCTTTGTCGGTGTCCCCTGATATGGGATCAGGGAAGTCCAGTCTCCACAGAAAAGGCAACCTCTGGCTCCTGAACAGGGGAGTTTGATGGGGTGGGGAAAGTGGGCTCTGGAGAACGTGGTGGAAACATCCATAGGACATTCATTGGTGAGGGGGGAAACTCTGATATCTGATGCACTTTCTTCTGAGTGAGAGTTTACCACAGAGGCTGGGCTATAAAATTTTCACAGAATCGTTTTCTCCACCACAACTCTCTAGCTAGCTTTCCTATCACTCATGAATATTTATGCCTTGTCTGCTTAAAATGCTTGGAGGGGAAAAAAAACTTTGTTCTCAGTCTCAAATTTTTCTGAGAGGTATAAAAGGATTGGTATAAGATAGGAACAGTGTATTGCTAAACCAAGTGCTTAGACCAATACTCATTTAAAACCCACGTCTGCTTTGTATCGACACTGAATTATAATAAGGTCTACACTGGATAAGGAAATTTTGGGGCCATAGCACAGTGCCCAAGACGTATCTGTCAGTGGCTATCTGCTTCCTTTATCTTCCTGTATGAGAGCTTAACACAATTTACTTGAAGCTGAGTGGCTAAGCTTCACAGGGTTTTGGAGAGGGATTGCATTGGGTTCAGGTCCTCACGAAGACACTTGTCTGGGTGCTGAGCTCTTTGCTTTCACCCAGGAGCCTGTCCTTTCCCACCTTCTCGCTGACCTCATGTGCCTCCCCTGCTCCAACTCCTGTCCTCTTCTTTCACTCTCCTTCTTCATCCCCGAACTCGGCTTCTGCCTCCCCACGCTGCACCCTCTTGCTGCCTGGGCCCCTTGGGGCAGATCCTGCCTGATTGCCCAGACTCTTCTTGAGGGTGGATAGCAAGAGGCCTTGCTGCCGCTCCAAGTTCCTCGAAAGCGGGAACTCCCCATGCACACCGAGCTGAGCCGGGGAGCAGACGCGTTGGCAAATGCAGATTCACTCTCAGGCAAATTTTTGAAGGGAGGTGGGGAGCACTGATTATGCAGACCACTCCAAATTCAATCTCCTGCTTTATGTTATCGCTAGAGCCCGTGATGGAAGCTCCGCCTGATAATTCAGACTTGCCTATTACTTATTCTTTATCTAGAGGAAATAAAGAGAAACAATTACTTTGGTGTGACATTCGGCCATCTCTACAAAGCCACCTGCACCTGAGACTTCACCAGCAGCAGAAATAACGAGTTAAATGCTAAATATTTCATAGAGAAGAGGGGAGCAGGGCTATTGAAAATAAATTTAAAAGACCTTCATGTATTCTGGTCATATATCCCCGGCATAAAACTTCACGAGAGGTAAAATAGTTTTCTGACAGGAGGGTTGCGGCTGGGGAAGGGGCGAGACCCGGAGAGGGAGCCTAGGAAAGTAGCCCTGAAAAAACCCACACGGCCTCCCAGCCACCAGATTGTGGGCACCACACTCAAAGGCATGTATGAAATGACTAAAGTTGGACTATTACTGTGAGCCTTTTTCAATAATGAATTTCAAATTATAAATGACTTTGTGTTGCATGTTCTTCTCTTCCACCTGTTGGTTGTTCACCGGGAAAATCCATGCAGTTGTTCTCTAGACTGAGCAGACTTCTCAGGAAGTTAAGCCTGATGTTCTTTCCTAAGGACACTCCGATTCCTCCCCGACGTCAAGGTCTGCCAAGGCCAGGTCCCCGGAGCAGCCTCCCTGAGACACGCGAGCATTCCCTCCCAGTCTCTCCCCGTCCCCCAGGGTCTCCAAGGATCCGATCCAGGAACTGAGTATGAGGGTGATTTAGGACACTGGGATGACGTAGAACTTGGCTGCCTGGGAGACCCGAGGAGGCTGATTTCCTCCCATAGGTGGTGGGAGTGAGTGAGTCCCAGCAATTAAAATTACGGGACTCGTTCAGTGAGACAATTACCCGTCAGAACTACAAAGAAATTGCTGTTTATTTATTGCCCTTACAGAAAGCTGCTAAGACAGAGAGGAAAGATAATTTAAGGGTAATCATTGGAGTGTCAGCCCTTTCTACTGACCCTGGTGTTCAGTTTTCTCTTACTGCATCAACCAGTCTTGGCAATTAGGTGTGCTTTCCTTATTAATGCCAGGGTAGGGAAGCAGAAAATGAGGGCCCTTCTTCTTAAATACCTGCTGAATGTTGCACTGCCTGCCTATCATTCATGAAGGCTGTGCAGGTTTGCTCGTCCCTGTGCATGGAATGCCCTTAATGACAGCTGCAGAACAGAATTATTAACTCAGATAAGCAAATCCTGGCATTTCCTGTTGACCTGTGCACTCCCCAGACATGGGTGGAGCTCGGCACACTCTCTCCTGCCCCCAGGAGAGTCTGAGCCCACCCACAGAGGTGACCCGTTCCCTCGCTGAGCCTCGAGAACCTGCTCCTTCTCAGCAAATACTGGCTTCTTTCCCCCTTCACCCTTTATCCCTGGACAGTATGCATAGAGCTGCTGGCCATGGTGTGAGGGCCAAAAGTAGGGGCACAGAGACGTTGTGTGGATGTTTGTGTGTTCCATTCCCTAGTTATTAGGTATCACCTGTGTGCAAAATGCCACCTGAGATGCTACACCCCTTCCCCATGTCTTAGTTTCCAGGTGCAACACGTAGCCCTGAAGAGGGGGCCTAGGTCCCCTTCAGCCTCTGTGAACCTAGACCAAAAAGAAGATTTAGCATCAAGAACTGAGCTCAGGGTAAGCAGGAGCCTGTTCTCTTGTCAGTAAAGTAGATCCTGTCACGTCTGTGGCAAGATTTCTCTGGAAATTCTCACTTGGTTATTACTCCTCCCTAAATTCCCAGATGTAGAACACACCTCTACTGAAGCATATCTAGGTAGTGGCATTGGCCTGGGGGCAGAGGACTGTCTTAGGTGATCTCTTGACCCCTTAGCTGCTCGGGTAGCCATCACCTCTGGCTGCCAAAGATGGTCTTCCCACAAGCATGACTGGTCAGTCCTGACCTGGGACTCACAGTGGCCCTAGGAGGGATGTGTCGCACCCTGCTGGGAGCCACTTTCTCCTGTCCTGACTGACAGGCCTAGCAGCACACGGCATTGCAAGCCCTCTGTAGACCGGGGGTGCGGTGCTGCCCACTGCCACGAGGCTGACATGCTTGGATATGTCATCTCTACAAAGCACACCATTGATTTCTTTTTTTCTTTTCAAATCAGAGCCTCCCCAGTGGCATCTGAAAACTATAGGAACAGAGCCCTAGGGGAGAACACAGCAGACAGGCAAGGTTTTCTGCTCTAGAGAGGACATCGATCGCCACCCCATCTGGGAGGGAAAGTGTCCAAAGAAAAGGGCAGGGGAAGGCTTGTCAGCACTGGAGCCCGACAATTCACTCTGCGAAGTCATAAGAGCATCTGCTGAGACAGCGGATCACAGGCAGAAGCTCCACATGCCACGGCTTGTGGGTGGGAAATGCAGGCAGGGCCAGTGGTCTGAGGGATGGGCTACAGAAGGACAGGAGGACAGGAGCTGCGGCCATCTTCCTCTGGTTCTTCTACAACCTCAGGGGCCAAGGAAATAACACATGCCTGCACCCTTTCTGATGGGTTCGTCTGAAGGGCTGGGGTTGGACTCCCTGGCCAAGATGTGTCCCAACCAGGCCAGTGTCTGGAGGACCTTGCCCCATTG
Organism: Ailurus styani; assembly: GCA_002007465.1. Taxonomy (NCBI): domain Eukaryota; kingdom Metazoa; phylum Chordata; class Mammalia; order Carnivora; family Ailuridae; genus Ailurus; species Ailurus styani. The sequence continues at coordinate 1,643,728 of LNAC01000111.1, read as the reverse complement.
GTCTGTAGGCCGATGCCAAAAGTTGAAGACAAATACATGATCTCTCTGTTAGTAGGACCCCGGAGAGTCACACTGTGGACAGGCGTTTCATTTTGTTCTTTGTGGCATCCGGCACATTGACTCTGGGGTCACTCAGGGAAGGTCTTGCTCTGGCATCCGGTTGAGAGAAAGTCTGCCTTTTTAGCCTCCAGAAGTTGCCTCTCACGTAGCCTCACGTTCATTCGTATTATCTCTGTTACCATCAGTTTGGTTGGGTTTGTTTCGTTTTATTTTACAAGTTTTTTTGCCCGGAGTTCTCTTTTTTCGAACCTCTCTTTCCTGCTCCCGTGCACAATGTTCTTTTAGGTTGTACCACTCTTTCCAGGATACCCTGACTTTGCCATTCTTGGCTCACGCTTTCCTTTTGCTAGATGCACCCTAGGTAATTTCCTGAGAAAATGTGTACGGGAGTCTGATTTTCTGTTCCTCACATATCTGAAAATGCTTCTGCTCTATCTTCGTACCTGACACATTAGCTGGATCTAGAATTCCCACCTGGAGATGTTTCCCTTCAGTAGTCAGGGTGGGGAGTTCAGTATTAGGGGCAAACAGGGCTGATAGGAGCTCACAGGGCAACCCGAGGTTTCCTCTGTCATACTGGGATGCAGGGCTTCTCTGCTCTGCACAATAACTCAAGGGCCTCTGTAGACACTTCCTGTATTGTGGTGTCCAAGGTCATGGTGGGTACGGTGAGAGAGAGAGCACGGAGAAGGCCCACCAGATCTTAAGTGGCCAGACGCAGAAGTGATAGATGGCTCTACTCATGCTTTCTCTGAGAGCCGGTCAGATGGCCCCATCCAGATGCCAGGCACTGGGAAGTGTGGTTTGTGTGCAGGAAGGGAAAACTACACCTCATACTGTTGCTGTTGTTGCTTTTTTTTTTTTTTTGAGATTTTTTTTTTTTAAAGATTTTATTTACTTATTCGTCAGAGAGAGAAAGAGCACATGAGCAGGAGGAGCGGCAGCAGAGGGAGAAGCGAACTCCCCGCTAAGCAGGGAGCCCGATGGCTCGGGCTCAGTCCCAGGACCCTGGGATCATGATCTGGGCCGAAGGCAGACACTTAACTGACTGAGCCACCCAGGTGCCCCAGATATCCTCATACTGTTAAAAACATCATCTTCAAGTAAGCAATGTCTCTGATAAAAGGCCAACGCTAGAGTGATTTTTGTTCCCGTGAATGACCCATTTTAATCCATCTGGAAGCTGTTAGGATCATCTCTTTATCTCCTTTAGGGTCCATGAGGGCAGGGGCTGTTCCACTAGTTGTGTAGCTTCTGTGTCTCTGTAACAGGGCTGGAATTGGTGGAGGCATGTGGGCCTTTGTCTGCAAACCCAAAAACTCAGCAATCAAGATAAATGATATTTTAATGCAATATATTACAAAGTAAAAGGTATTATAAAAATCCATGCTGAAAAAAAATAGTAATATCCTTGATATTATGAAATTTTGCAATGATGTGCCTGGCTTTGCGACGTCTTCTCTGGGCTCTTCAACCTAAAGATACATCTCCTCCTCAAATAAAAGCAAATAAAATTTTTCTGATTACTTCTGTACCAATTCCCTCTTCCTAGTTTTTCTCCTCTGTGTTTCTAGAGGTCTTAATTGGACATGTAACTTCCTGGATCAATAACCTCTGTCTCACCTTTTCTCACAAAATTTCTACATATTTAATTTTGAAATTCCCTTGGCTTTGTCATCCACCTTGCGTATCAGATTTTTATTCCAAGAATTGTGCTTTTAATTTCCAAGCGTGCTTTCTCATTCCCTGATTTCTAGAAGTAACAACTTGTTGAAACTGAAGATATTAGTTAGTAATTTTTGGTTTTCTGTTTGCTTTTGCTTTTACTTTTCTTTGGTCCTGTGGATTATAGTTATATGTGGTTTTCTTTCATTGCCTGTTTTTGTTTATCCGTTTCCCACTTGCAGTCTTGCTCTATTTTATGTTGCGGGTCTCGTGATTCTTGGTGGACCATTCAAAGCTGATAATGAAGGACAATGGTACAGATATTGGCCAGGGGTGCTTGTTCTGGGACAGGGCTTGCCAGCCAGGAGCTTCCACTTGGCCATGAGCAGCCTGTGAACCAGATGTTGTGCTGGGAGCCCAACCCCTATGTGCCAGGGTGAGGAGGGCATTGGCACCCACGTCAACCGCCATGGTTTTCCCTGGATATTTATTCCATTTCTTGAGAGAAGGACCCACTGGGTGTTTTCCATCCTCCAACCTACATTTTTATTGTGCCCATCTCAGCTCTGCCTGCGGGGGAGGTGTCTTCAGCTGTCGCCTCTCACGAACCTGTTCTAGGCTGTGGGTTGAGGTGTCCTTTGCCCTGTCCACCGGTGAAGGTCCTTCCAGAAACGCCTTTAAATCCCTTGCTCCCCTTCTCTTCATTTCTGTGATTTTGTCTTTTAAGGTCATTTTCCTTGAGGCTCAGGAGGAAAAGGAAATAAAGGCATGCACCTTCACTGTCATTCCGAATCATCCTCTTTAGTTTTTTACCTGTTTGGAAGATGTGGTCTTCTGGTATTAGCACCGGGCATTTCAATTAACGTACCCAAAGCAGAGCTCTTCTAGCCCTTCTGGCAACCCCCAGAAGTCATTGCGTCTCCCTCAGTCATCCCCACTTTCGGGAACAGCACTAAAATCCAACCACTTGCTTTGGTTGGAAAACTGAGTCATCCGTCTGTCATTCCTCCCTTGGCCACCCCCAACGTCAAGTCCACTTGGCTCAACCTGCTCTATGTCTCAGATGTGTCCACATCTCCATCTTCAGTGCCACCAGCCTAGACATACTTCCCGCATCCCTCCTGGAGGACTCATCGCCTCCCACTGGTCCCCCATAACCACTCTTCCCGTGGCAGAGCAGTGGACCTAACAGCTCATTCTCTCTCCTCTCCCCCGTGGCCTTTCGGTGAAATCCAAACCCCTGCCAGGCCCTTCTGCAGGAGCTAGCCCCTTCTCACCCCCTCCCGAGTCTCTGCATGGCCCCACGCTCCTCTGCCTCTGGGCGCCAGCCGCCCTGGCCTCGTCCCGCAGTGCCACACAGCACCCTCTCCCTCACCCTCACTCCGCGCTTCATGTCTATTCCCTCTCACTTGGCTACCCCCACATCATGATTTGCTTTCCTCATCCTATTCATTTTCTTTACGGCCCTTCTCCCAATACGTGTTTACATGTAAATGGTTTCTATCATGATGGGTTTGCTTGCCAGCTTATTTTTGGGTGGTGCACTGGACCCCCGGCACCCAGTGGGCAGGAGTCCTGCTGGATTTCTTCTCAGGTATGTGCGTGTCCCCTGCACGGTGCCTGGGGCCGTGGGCTCAGCAAGGCTTGGTCGGGGCATGAGGGCGGCAGGGGGCCAATGCTCAGCGTGGGTGGGTCTCCACCCAGCAGCTGGGTCAGGGGCTTCTGGGCTGTTGTCTCCTCCTCGGGTGGATCTTTCTGGCAGCTGACAGTCTTTAAAACTGGACACAGTATCTGTCCCGATACATGGAGGAGAGCCTAGCTACCCGGCCTGCCCTTCAGGCTTCTCGCAGGCTGGTCCCAGGCTCTTGTTCCAGCTCACGCCCTCTGCCGTCCTCTGACCTAGTGACAGCACCGGCCACCATCACTCCTCCTGCACCACCTCTCTGCGTTTATTCCACTTGAGATGCCCTCTCTGCCAGACCTGCCCCTGTATCAGGCCTGCCCCTCTTTTAGGACCACACAGACGGCTCTCTGCTCCGGGCGACCTCCCCTCGGGGTCTCTGCCCTGCAGGGGTGCGCTTATCCTTCACACACTCCTTGGAGTCCATAGGTCACGCTGCCCTGGACTCAGCCCTGGCTGGGGGGCTGGTTTCCCCTACGAAGCTGTAAGATCCAAGAAGTGAGCTTCATCCCAGATGGCCTTTCCAACAGCCCTGTGGTGGATGGGGCCGCTCGGGCTCAGACGAGGGGAGTGTGGCTGGTGTTGTTGCACACGGAATCTCAGGGCTGGGGCCAGGACAGGGACACGGGGCCCAAGGTGAGGCATCTAGCTACCCGAGTCCCTGAGTGGGTCGTTGCTGTTCAGGTGCTGCTGTGGCGGGAGCCGTAGTGGGCAGCGAACGCCAGCTCCATCCTCTCAGCCTCAGCAGGCCACTCGAGCCAGCACATCTGAGAAGCCACAGGTGTGCCTGCATGAGAAGGGAGGTGATAGAGCCACATTCACGCCTGTCCATCCCTGACTCCTGCTGCCTGTCTGACCCTCACACCTTGTACTGCTTATTACCTGACTGGGGAGTGAACCCAAATGCCAGCAGCCGCCACCTGAGTCCAGACGGTCATTCCCAGCTGTCCTGGCCTCCTGGGTCTTGGGGTACGGTCTCCCTCCACAGGATGGAGTCACCTGCCATCTGTGGGTGATACCCTAGTTGGTCACCCCCCCTTGGCAGTGAGACAAGGTCTGCTAGAGGTCGCATGCCTGCTAGGTGGGCTATTGCTCCTGGCTCACCTGTGGTGGGAAGGAACCATCTTTTATTTCCATCTTCCTGGCCAGAGGAGCCACTGAGGAGCTGCGAAGTGAGGTACCTGGCACCCGGCACACCTTCCTCTTACCAAGACACCTGCTCGTGACAGGAAGGGCAGATTGCTCCGTAAATGATGAACCTGGAAGGAGTCTGCCAGGCGCCTCCTGTGCAGTATGGAGGCTGGTCCCTATGAGTGCCCCATTCTGAAGGCAATTAGTCTAATTGCTTTTGTTATTTCAGAAAACAAATTAAACCACCCGAGTGTTTCAAGGCAGAAGAATGCCTGCAATGTATAAGAAACCTTTCAGGAGTGTTTAGTTCATTTCATAGACAGCAGAGTCTGAACGAACATCCAGAAAGCAGGCTTAAGGGATGCTTAAGAAGGGACGGAGCACTCCGGAGATGGGGCCTTCAGGAAGTGGGGCCTTCATGGGGCACTCCCATGGGGTCTGGAGTCAGAGCAAGACACTGTTTCTGGCTGTTTCTGAGTGTCCTCGGGGTCCTACCAAAGCCTGATACCCACACTGGCCTCCTGGCCTCCCTTGCCCTGTCCTCTGGGTCTGTGGATTCTGTGCCGTCCTGCTCCTTCCCTTCAACACCGTATGTGGCCAGGAGCTCCCTGTCTCCCTCCCAGCTGCCCTCTTCACAGCCAACACAGGGGGCTGCCCGAAACACCAGTAACACAACTAACACACAGGCAATCCTAGTCTGCTACTTTAAATAGCTTTGCGGCTTCCTGTAAACTAGCAGACAGCCCTTAGCCCCAGGGAGCTGGGGAGACAGGCTCCACCTACAGGGCCAGCCTGCCTGCACACAGGCCTTAGAAAACCCAGTTTTCTCATGCTTTCGCTGTGTGCTTCATGCCTTCGTCCCAATGTAGTGTGGTGCACATGCACACAAACACACATGTTCTGACCCTAGACCGCTGCCCACTTCTCAGCCTTCCGGCCAGCCCTCCTTGCCTTACGAAGCCTCCCCTGTCATGGTGGGAGGAATTGGGTACTTCCACCTTTGTGGAAGCCTTCTCTCTAGGCCTTTTCTCCCTTTGATGTTCCGTTGTATTCATTTGTCTCTCTGTTGCCCTCACCTGGCTGTGAGCACCTAAGAGAGGGAGGGCCTTGCCTTGTCCATTGTATGCTCCTAGCCTGTGACAGAGGACCTGTCACTCAAAGAGAATTCAGTACCTATTGAATAGATAAGTGGACAGATGGATACCTGGACAGCCACTGAATGAATGAGAAGCCCTGAAGACTAGTAAATGCTCCTCTACCAAATGACCCTTCCAACTGAACTCTGTCCCAAGTCAGGAACTTCCCCCGGAGAAGAGAGACAGATCGAGATGGAGTGGTTCAGTTTGGGGCTCTCCCCTCCGCCCTGCACCACCCTTTCCTCTGTGGGAAGCAGAATGTGGTGAGCAACTCATTCAAAGAGTGGATGAGCAGCTTGATGACAGAGGCCTCATCCTATTTCCTTTGACTCAGAACCCGGTGAGGTCCACAAGGCAGCCTTTCTCCTGCCACCCAGCTAGAGCAGGTATGAACCCCAACTCAGCATCTCCCTTAGGGGCCGGAGCCTGGTTGGCATAGGGATAGAAGTCTGGTCTCTTGAAAATCTAGCCACCTCCTTCTGTGCCTCCATAGGAAGATTCTAGAACACAGAGACATCCATCTATTTAAAGTGTTCCTTGATGATGTGTTGAAAACATAGAGGAGGTGTAGCCGGGATTTCTGCTCTGTTCTCAGGGCTCACATGGCTCTCAGATCTGGAGCACAGGCCACCTGCACCAGAATTACTGGGAGCATTCCTTGAAAATCAGCTGCTGGGGCCCCAGCCCAGTCCTGCTGAATCAGAATCTCTGGGATGGGATCCAGGATGGGTATTTTAAACTAGCATCCCTGGCGATTCTTAGGCAAGGGAAGGTTTAGACTCATTGCCTGCGAGATTGCAGAGCTAGCTGGAGAAGAATTTCAAAGGACTGAGATGCCTTGCATCCTCCTTCCTCTCCCAGCGCCAGCCCAGGCCTCCTGGAAACCCATCCAGCAGGGTGAGCGGCCTCGGCCCCTTCCCTTTGATGTACTGCCTCCGCAGAGACACAGCTTGCTCCCCAAGTTCTCAAAGCTACCTTGCATTTTCAACCATCAATATTAATTACTTGGAAATCTAGTATCCTGGTTAGATTTATGTTAGTCACGCTTGTCTGCATGCCACTTTGTCAGACTCACCATGAAGGCTCTCTTCTTCCCACCTTCAGCAGACGGCATCTGCTAATTCAGGTTCACACGGCCACTGTCACCTTGTCCAGCCTGTTTCTCGGGACCCGTGCTGAGGCCAGCTGTAGGTGACCTGCCTCTTGGATGGCAGGGGGCACCGTCACCAGCCCTGCTGGGTCAGCCCCTGTGCTCTCCCCTCCCCCCGCCCCCGTGAAGCAGGCAAGTGGGTGCGACTCACTGCCCCTGTCCCCCAGCAGGGAGGGACTGGTTCTGTGTCACGTGTGCCTGGGATTTCAGACTCTCCATCCTTGCTAGACTGCCTTTCCTCTCAATGCATCACTGTGGGCTCAGCACCCTGTGCGGGGCTTCACAGGACATGTGGCTTGGGGCCTCCCCTCAGGAAGTTCACTCTCTATTTGGGGAAAATGCAAAACACAGGAAGTAACAGTGAGTAAATCAAAACAGCACGGCACTTGCCTCTTTGTGTGGAATAGTCATATGGCCTCAAGAAGAAGCTCAGGAGACCACTGTGGGCTAAGCCAGGTAGGAAGGGCTTTCAGAAGAAATCAGCACTTGAGCTGGACTCTGAAGGGCAGGAAATGGGATGGATGCTTCTGCTGGAGGTCATTGCAGGCCAAGGAGGTACCAGCATGGCATGGGCAGAAGCCGGGTGGAGGCTGGGGGTTGGACAGTCAACGTGGGACACCTCTCAGGAAAAAGCAGTGAGAGGTCAGTGTGCCCTGCGGGCCCATGATCATTTCTCCCAGCGGAACGGAAATGCCTAGAAGTGTGGTTTGGTACCCAGACTATCCAAATTAAGGCAGGTCATAGAAAGGTTTGATTTAGATTACTAGTTCACTCAGCTCTGTTTTGTAGAAAAGGCAATAAAATGTAACCTCTTTCACGTAACCTTTGAGAATTTCCCCATCGCACTTGGCTGTCAGATTAACCTCTCCCCATCTCCTGGCCGTGGAGTCACCGTCCCCTGCCTTCCCGCACAGAAGCTTCTCTTCCTCTTCAATGGCTGGTGTGTGCGGGGCTGACCCTGCACCGTGCAGGCTGCTGGCAGAGGAAGGGCAGGGAGCGTCCGGGTGGGGCAGACCCAGCCGTGGAAGGCTCCAGACCCAGCCCTGGAAGGCTCCTGTCCCCGAGGGCTCCTCTGTGGATGCTCCCTTGTAAAACTAAGACGTGTTTTTTCTTTTCTCTGAAAAAGAGAGCAACCACCTTTGAACAACTTGGGCTTTTTAAGCCTGGATTATCATTTTGTTTAGGGTATTTGGTGGTGGGGTTGGGACTGTCTTTCTCATTTTTTCACCCGAAAAACCTGCATACAGAATCTGCAAAGCAGGATGGCTCTGCCACTGGAGAAACGTCGCCGCCTTTAAGTCAGTCCCTTGGACTCTCTTGGGGCCTCCACCATCGTAGCTGGTGTGTGAGAGGTTCGTGCTCACAGTGGAGGCAAGGCGGGCTCTGTGTGGGGGTTTTGTGGCTGAGGGGTGCGGCTCTAGCTCCCAGAGCAGAGCATCTCAGGAGAACATCTGGGAGGCCTTAGAGTCACCAGGCAGCTGCGCTGTGTCTGTGAACCCGTGCTGCAAGGACAGTGACTGTCCTGTCCAGGGGCAGAGGGGCGGGGTATGACCTGAATTCAGAGCAATAAACCCACACAGACCTGGTAGAATTTGGGGTGCATGAAGTCTTGGGGCAGCCCTGCAGCAAGTGGCTGATGTAGGTAAAGAAGTCAGCCCTTGACTACTGACCCTCACCTACCTTTTCTGGTCCTTTCTGACCTCTTCCTGCCTTCAGGTGCTCAACACCTTGATTGATAAAGTCAGTCCTGTGTGTAGTCATGTGTACTTGTTCTCTCTCTCATCATCTCCTGTCCAGAGAGGGCGTCCACCATCTACACCTCAGTGCATATAAAGTCCAACACCTTGCAATGGGATATTTGCACTGTAAACCTTAATCCTCCTTGTGCTGGAAAGCTCTGTCCCCTATGGATGTAAAGATTTTGGACCAGGAGGTTGAGGAGCCAGGACAAGATGAGAGAGGAGAGGATCCTTTGGGTAACAGACCTTTTTCCCTACTTCGCTGCCTGCCTGGGCCTGAACCATCAGAAAGAAAAACAAAGCATGAATGTTGAGGAGGAATGAATGGCCAGTGTTGAGGAATAATTATTCTAACAGTTGGTATAAATGGCAAGGAAGATTTGATTAAGATTATTGCAATAGGGAAGAGAGATGGAACACAACCCCAAGTCAAGAGGGACAAGAAGGGACTGATTTATAGCCAGCAGGCTGAGTGAGGGGGAGGATGGAAGATTGCCAAGGGGAACTTGGTTAGGTATCAAGGGTATGGAAAAAGAGGAGCTTGATTAAATGTCAAGGGTGGAGGAAGAGAAGCTTGATAGAATATCAGGAGTGGGGGAGATTCTGGATAGAGTAGCTTAGTAGGATTCTCTGCTGTGACTGAGCTCAGCAGGGCAAGGCCAAGGCCTCAAGGAAAAGAGTTCAAAGGAACTTGACTAAAATTAGGTCACGTCTTTGTCACCAGATGTTCCCATGCTGGAGAGTGACCCAGAAGGCCTAGCGCATTGTGGCTAAGGGTGCTGGAATGGCTACTGGCTCTTGTGATTTCTTACAGGTGCCCCATGCATAGGAAATGTGGTTTAGTTCCTAAGGCCTAGAATACACTGCACATGGTATCCCTCAGCCAGGCTTTGGAACCAAGTCCAGACCAGCCCCTGTGTGGTTGTGAGCTCCAGGTGAGGAGAGTGTCACTGGAACATGTCTCCCATCCCCACGGGTGTCAGGGCTTTGCCCAGACACAGCCCAGCAATAGGGTTCTTGTCAGGTCATCTGCTCTCTCGGGTTACAAAAGGCCCCACTCAGATGGGCTCAAACAGTAGGGCAAGCTGTTTTCCTGTTCTGTGTGAAGTCCTTGGATAGGGCAGCCCCAGGCTCTAGACCATCGATGATGTCATCGAAGCCCAGGCTCATCACCCGGCCATCCTCTGTGGGTTGGCTCTGCCCTCGTCTGGCCCTCTGCAGGGCTCATGTGGAGACAAAGCAACATCCAGGGAAAAAAAGAGACTCTCTTCTCCATCTTTCTTCAGTGTCCACAAGACCGCCCCTCACACTCAGCAGCCAGAGTCAGATGTGCACCCCTTTCCAAACCAATTGCTGGCATGGAAATGGATTTTGGGGGTGTCCTTCACCTTTTGGGGGAGAGGGAAATTACAGGGTCCATGTAGGTGCATGGAGTTCTGAGCTACAGCGTGGTGTGTTACAGTTTAGAAGATAAGTAAGGTGTGTTCTACATCTTGGGGTGAGTGAGAGAAAGAGGTCCTGGCCCCAGTGGGGTGCAGAGCTTGACTGTATTTCTTAGGGAGCCTCCAGGACAATGGAGGGAAAGGAGTGCCAAGGTCCCAGGCCTTGCCCCTCAAAGGGTTGTGTGTGCTAGGCCTGCGGGCAAGGACCCGGTGAGCCTCTTACCTGGCCAGCTTATTCTGTGAGGTTCCATCTGCTGTCAGAGCCTTCCGGGCAGGAGGGGATGTCGTCAAAGCAGATGCCACAGGCGGTGTTCCTCCACGGAGGATGTGGCTGGCTGGGAAGAGCTATGTCTGTGTTTCTACATGCCCACAGCCCCCTTGCTGGATGATGTCTGTGAATGACTCAGGACGAGGCCAGATGGTTTGTACAAGTAGATGGCCCACTTGTTGCCTGACATCCTCGTTTCCTTCTCACAGGGTGTCTGGCAGAGGGGCTTACGTGCTTGGCGGGCTCTTCATCAAAGTCTGCACAGGCCTGGAGCTTGTTTCCTCAGAGCTCGGAGATGGAGGCTTCTAAAGTATGGTTATGGGAATGTGTGATCATTTTCTTATTTGAACATCCTAGGTCATTTGATCTTTTCTTTTTAAATGTGTTGGGGGGACAGCGGAGATCTCAAATGAAGAAAATTTATGAGATTTATTACTCAGGCTGATCAAATGGCATAATAAGTCATCTAAATGGTATAAAATGCCTAGGTATTAATAGCTTAACAGGAAATAGGGTTGAGCACCTGACCCTTCTCCAAAGGCCCTGGTGCAAAACCCGTGAACCCCCAGACTTGTCTGCTCAGGAACCAGCGGGCTCCATAGCCAGTAGCTGTAGTAGACTCTTTCTGGAAATGTAGAGTATTTTTGGTTTAGTGGAGAGAAAGTCAAATCTGCATTTGTCCTAAGATGTCTCAGGGACAGTTTTGCAGCAACAGACCTCAGTGAGCTGAATTTGGGTGCTTGCACTGTGGCATTGGGATAGGGAACGGGAAATTTGTAAATGCCCCAGTAAAATACTTAGGAATTGAATTAAGTCCCTTGCAAGAGACCAAACTGCTGAGAATGTGAGAATCACCTCGTTGTTTCTGAAGAACCACTTCTGGAGGTAATCAGTCTGTTATGACAGGGGAGGATGGATGGCAGGTCCCAATATTGAGACACGGGATTGAAACCCGCACTGGTTATGGCATTTTCCCTTTAGATTGGAAATTTTAATAGCAGAGCAGTGGCAACAGATGGAATTTGAGTAAGTGATTTGTGCAAGTAGTCCACAATTCACAAGAGGGTTTTGTTCCCGGCAGTGTGGCGTCTGTCGTCACGCCGTTGTTTGGACCTTTGGAAACTAAAACGCATGTTTCCCCCCACAGGCATATTCCATGGAATGTGGGTTGATTTCTAGACGAGTCTACAAAACTTTAACCCTTAATGCAGTTAAAATTACACATGTGTGTAGTATCAGGAAATTCAGCGTTGTAAGTAAAACAGTAAAACCAAAGAGGAAATTGGGTTTTTTTTCCTGGGTTAGCGTAACCCGAAGGAAGGTGAGAAGCTAGCCTCCTATAGCACGCAAGATTGTTAGGCGTGTAGTTGGGGTCAAGCCCATATCTGTCAGATGAAAAAACTGAGATTCAGAGAGGTGAGGTGTTTGCCTCGGGTCACACAGCCAGCCAGGTGACTAGAACCCTGGGCCTGCCCTGACCCAGTGAATACAGTGAATAACACCTATGGGAAGTTTCTAGAGAAACTACCAGATATGTTCAGGGTCTTTAAGGTTGTGTTGGGCCCCAGTGGATGTCTGTTTTTCCCAGCTTCACTATAAATATATCCAGTTCCTTCATTTCGATATGGTGATGGGGCCTAGCACTACTATTAGGCTTCCCTGGGAATAGAGCCCAGGAGCTCATAGACAGAATGGAAAGAGAAATGTGTGTTCCTGTGAGAACAGCAGTAAGGCGACCCTGAGCAGGGACAGCAAGAGACCAGGGCTTGAGACTGGAGGATTCTGGTCATCCCAAGGAGGAGGGGGGCATCGCTTCCAGGGCCGACCGAGGGCCCATGCCTCTCCTCAGAGGTCTGCCCCGTTGACCCCACACAGCTTTGTCGCTGCCCTTGTTGAAAATAGCAGTGTGGCATGGGGGTTCACATGTGTGTGACGGGGAGCAGGAAGGTGTCACATGAGTCCCTGATAGAGGAAAGAGGAGACGGCCATACAGAAACATACTTCACGAGTCAAGGGCATGTAACCCAGATCACATCAAAGCTGAAACAAGAAGTAAAAAGCACAGTATTTCATGTCACCAAACCTAAGCTGGACTTCTTCAGAGCACAGCCCACGCATGACCTGCCCACGCATGACCTCCCCATGCCCTCGGTCCTGGAAGGAGCCTTCGATGCTGGGAGACCACAGGTTTCTTTCCTCTCCTATGTGTCCCATTGCCTTAGACGGTACACTGCTTGAGGACAAGCACTGTTTTGTCTTTGATTCTCTATAGTCCCCTCAAGCAGATGTTTGATAGTATCTATGTTTGGATTAACTCATGTTTATGGTAGATTTCTGAGAACAAAACAATGTTTTTACCATTTGTACTTGAAATCTAGATAAAGGTATCTTTAAAATAGAATTTAAAGGCCTAATCCTAACCACATTTGGTTGTTCCAAGTATTGAGTAACTCTTGCTCTAGTAATAATCCCACCTGAAGTCTCTGGAGGGGGCAGTTACTGGCAGGTGGTCTCCCTCCCTGCCACTTCCCTGGTTCCAGAGCTATGGGAAAGCCTCCAGCCCAGCCTGTGGGTTTGCCTTGCTCTTTGTTTTCGGCTTCAGAATAAACACATGTGCCCTTTGTGCCTCTCAGGCTGAGGAATGAGGAGAAAACAGTGAAATCCCCTCAGTTTCTAGAGGTCTGCTGGCAGAAAGGCCCCTGGAGTCAGCCCCATGCAGCACCCCCTCAGAGGCAGTTGGAGGTTCCTTCGAGAAAGGAGATAACAGTGCACCTCTTCTGAGAAAGGCAGAGATCAGATCTGTCTGACAGCACCAGCCCAACATTGGTATGCCTCATTTCCCCTGTGTTTCTCCTGCCCCTTCTAGAATGTGGCAGTGTAGGAACCTGTCCTCTACCCTCTGCTGGTCTGACACTCCATTCAGATGTTTCATGTCCCTCCCAGGAAGCCGACCAAGGCCTAAGCACACAGCAGGGCATTCAGGAACAACTTGCTGAAATCACAGATTTCAAAGCATTGGACTTCTCTATGCCCAACCTCCTTCTCATGTTTAATGATAATACTCCTACTGATAACACCAGTAGTACCAGCCCCTCCTGTCTGTGAGGTCGCTCACTGGCCAGCAGTTGCCCATCCTCACGGGGCACACCCCTGAGGCCTGGTTGTCCCTATTTTAGAGCTGGGGCACAGACTCGGGGACAAATGTCGTGCCAACATGGAAGAGCTGGGATTCCAACCCCCAGGGCACCTCTCTGGAGTTCCCATCAAAGGGAGCCCTTCTCCCCTTATGAAACACGTTGGGTAGGACACATTGGGTGGAACTCTGCCTTGGCCAGTTCCCAAACTCACTGCAGGCTGGGGTGGAGACAGAACAGAAATGGGAGGGTGGCTGTTTCTACCTGACAGGGTTGGGTGGTGGCCTGCATGTTTCCTCCTGGGGTTACCGGCTCGGATTGTAAAACCCAAGGCAGATACTTCAAGGCTTCCATTACTATTTCTTAAGGACAAAAATCATTCTTTTTTATTTATACATAAATAACTGTTTTCTTGAGCAGGCCCAAAGAAATGAAACACAGATGGCGATAATGTTGAAAATGTTTACCTATTTCCTCTCTGAGGACATCAGATTAGCCCTTTCTGTGGGCGGAATGTGTAATCTGCTGGAAGACAATATCATCCTTTTGATCTTGCAATACATTTTTCATATCTTTGCCGCAAAAGCTGATGATTATCGTGACATTTTTAAACAATGACTGTTCACTGTGCAGAATGGGAAGGGAAAGCTCAGCTGAATGTATAGATAGAAGGATGCTTGTCGAAGGCCAGACAGGAGGAATGAATTGTTCCCGGGGCTCTCTTGCCCAGCAACATTAGCATTAACCCTTTCATCCCCTTGCATGCAGTAATTGGAATGTAATGCTCAGCTGTACGAATTGGCCGCCTCTTATGGGCATGAGGAGACCATTGATTAATGGCCTCATCCACACCTCCCAAGGTCCCTGTGTCCCCTTTTCTTCAGGAAGTTAAAAATCCTTGATTAAATGGCAGAAGCAGATTGAAGGGGGGAAATGTGTGAGGAAGGGCTTTTATGAACCGTGTGGGGCAATGCAGACTTGGGCTGCTGCTGATTCCTTTGTAGGTGGAGCCCATTGGAGCAAACGGCATGGGCAACCATGGAGCGCCTGCTTGGCCCTGTGGCCTGGGCTTGCTGATGGGGAAACTGACATTCCTGAAAAACTCCTTCTCTCTGTGGCTCCTCTCCTTTCAGGGCTTTACAGCATTTCAAAGGGAAGGCATTGGCGAAAGGAGAGGCCCAACAGACGTGGAAAGGACACAGATTTCAAACATTTTCTCTTCCATTTGGCTCCAGAGAATTTTGTTTGTGTGAAGAACGAGGCCAGTCTCTCTGTGAACCAGGTGCACCCACTTGCGTGCCCCAGGGAGCCTGTGATGTCCTGCCCAGTTGCTGAGATCCACCAAATGCCAGGCCAGATAGCAGCCATGTGAGGGCTGGAAGCAACCAGCAAAGGAGGGGTTAAGGTTGCCAGTGCTGTTTGCTATTTGCAGCTCCGTGGCAAGCAAGCATCCTCATCCTGGGTACAGCCAGGCCATCTTGCAGCCGAGTCAGAATCCCCTCCAGCCACAGGGAGGGAAGAGATAAATCATGAATGAGGTTGAAATTATATTTCTTTCTCTTAGCTTTCTTTTTTTTTCCTTTTTGTTCCATCTCTACCTCCCCACCCTGGGAACAATGTTACAGAAAATTGTAGGTTGTAAATTCCACCCAGTGCATTTAGCTGGAGCCTTGCTAAGGGTCTGTGGAATGGAATCTCCCCAGTCATATTTCATGAGGCCTGTCAGCAAATTTGTGCAATGCGCAGAGATCTGAAGGGCGAGAACAGGAGGTCACCAGGGCCGTGGTGGAGCCAGAGGTAGTAAGAGGGTGGTCACCTGGGGCAAAGGGTGTTCTCCCACCCCCGTGAGCCGGCTAGCGCATGTATGGGTGCCACGGGGCATCTCGACTTAGAACCTCTGGTGTCTCTGGTTGGACACAGTGGGGCCTGGTTTCTGTGCTGGCTGAAGCTACTAGGAGACAGATCTCAGGCTTGAGATCTTATATGGCTTGTTATTGGGCTGGTGGGGGGTGTCTTTGTTTATTTTTTTAAAGCAAAACTTTGGGTGATGTTGTTCCTTGAACATTGACAGGGCTTTCCAGGGAAACAAAAACGAAAGCTTCTTACTCTGGGGTCCTGACCCAGAGTGTTAGTGACTGCCGAGTGTTGTCACGCCTGAGCAGGGAATGGGAGCACACACGTGGCCTTTGAAGGGTAGCCCAGTCTCCCTCCCTGCCCAGGGAGTGGGGCTCAGCTCGGCTTTTCGCTGGACCTCCCTGCCAAGGTGCCCCTGTCCCCAGCCCCTGGGCTCCACGGGCCCTGGGTCAGGAGTCGGGTTCCTCGTTCCTCATCACCACGTTCTGCCTTTGCCTTTTCACTTCTTTCCCAAGACCTTGAATATGATCTGCTGTGGAAGCCTCATATGTGGTTTCTTCCTGACATAAAGCTCCTCCTTAGATGGTCCTCCAGTCTCCCCTGTAGACTTTTCTGTCTTGCAGGCCTCCTTCACAGACCCTCTGCCCTCAGGCTCTGCTGGTGAAGTCTGCATGCCTGACCCTTTCTAAAAGGCCACATTATTTGGAAAGGCAATTAATATAAGTGAAGAAACATAGTAAGGTACATGTACATACATGTTTTAAAAACAGATTTCTTCCATCTTCTGCTCTGTTAGCAGCAGGTACCATGGTGTATCACCTTCAACCACAGCTCGCCATGTCTGACCTTCTCCCATTTGTTCTTCTGGGTTAAGCATTTCCTGCCTCATATTTCCTTGGGAAATGAAAGTACCTCTCAAGATAGTATGCTGGGCATTCTTTTTTTTTTTTTTTTAAGATTTTATTTATTTATTTGACAGAGAAAGAGATCACAAATAGGCAGAGAGGCAGGCAGAGAGAGAGAGGAGGAAGCAGGCTCCCTGCT
Source organism: Ailurus styani (assembly GCA_002007465.1). Lineage (NCBI taxonomy): Eukaryota > Metazoa > Chordata > Mammalia > Carnivora > Ailuridae > Ailurus > Ailurus styani. The sequence goes on along the minus strand of LNAC01000111.1, from coordinate 1,627,424 downwards.
GAGCAGGGAGCCCGATGCAGGGCTCGATCCCAGGACCCTGAGATCACGACCTGAGCCGAAGGCAGAGGCTTTAACCCACTGAGCCACCCAGGCGCCCCTATGCTGGGCATTTTAATGAGTTTATTCTTTTTCCTGTAGCAGGAAAATGAAGAAGGCCCAAAGTGAGGAGCCTGGGAAGGCCAAGGAATTAACAGAGAGAAGGCCAGACATGGGGGTTGCCGAAGATTCCCCGTGCACCTTTCTCCCCTCTCCCCAACCACGCTGGAAGGTGCTCAAGGCAGGGCTTGTCTCTTGATCATCTCTCTGCCTTCCCAACTCCTGCTCCCCCCTGCCCCACCCCAGGTCTGGAGCCTGCCATTCGTGCAACTAACCAACTCACGTTGAGGGAAGGCTGTTGTGTGCCAAGCGCTGTGCCGGGGCCGGACCTGCCCCCATTGCACTCCAGCCAGTGGAAGAGACTGGCCACAGAGAATATTACAGAGCAAAAGGCCATGAGGAGAGTCCGGTGATAGGACTGTGTGTGGGGAGCCCACATGTCTCAGGGTCTCGGCACTTGCGGGCTTAGGCCAGCTACCGAGGGGGTCCTCACCGAACATAGCCTTGGCACCCCAGACAGGCCCACGGTGCAGAGAGCTGCTCAGAGCATGACGGGGCAACCGTCTTGCCGGAGCCTCTCTGTGTCATTCCACAGTGAGAGACATACATTGCAACTTTGGGGGCAGAGAGATTTTACCTGCTTCACAAGCGTCTGCCATCCGTGTGAGCTTCTGAACCCCAGGGCTGACGGCTGCATGCTGTGGTTCAGCACTGAAGCTGGCGTCGCTGAGCTGCGTGTGGAGGAAGGGCTTCTTGCTCGGTGCACACTTAGCGTTAAGGAGGAAAATTAAAAATCCAGCACCCTTTCTGATAGAGCTTGCCCAGGACTGCCTTGCCAAGTTTCATATTTAAAAGCTCTGCAAGTTTACTTAGATGTATGTGTTTTTGCTTTGTAATCAGATTTTTGCCAAACTGATATATCATTAAACCTTTCTTTTTACAATATATGCTTATTGCGAAACTAATTTCAACAAAGTATTGCAGATGCAGTGTAATTTTTATGTCTTTGTTGTTGTTTTTTTCTTTTTTGGTTGCTAGGGTACCAAACACTTGAGAAAGTAGCTTGATAGTATCTATAATATGGTGGTTTTCTGGATAAGAGATTGTATTATCCCTATGTAATATATTTGGGCAGACTATATCCATCATGTCTTGGCTAGATAAATAAATTAAAACTCGCTGATTGAGGAAGAAATGTGATATTTCTGTTACTGAGAACGGTTCATGCTTCTCCTCTGACAGCCACTGTGCTACTGGTATGCCTCATCCTGACCTAGCTTCAGCATTTCCACTTCAGATGGAAATGCTGCGGTGGCTCTCGGAGGTCTGAGCACCCTCTCTGCAGCCGGTCGGCAGTTACAGTGCCCCCAAACCTGCAGCACCTCACCCCTGCGGCTCGTCCTCATTACTCAGGACATAGCTGCCGGTCCCTGCTGAGGACTGGCGGCGTGCTCCACGTGGTAGCCCCACTGGGGGTGCACCCCGGGGGTGTGCTGGAGTCCCAGCCACAGACTCCGAGAAGGTGGCTTGTGGCTTTTCTCCCATTCCTTCCTCGACTTGGCAACCTGGGCCGGGCAAGAGTCAGGGCCAGCCCCAGGGGCTGACATAAGTCAGGCGTGCATCCCCCGCTGTCAGGCCTGGGCCCAGGAGGGCTTTGTTTTGAGACAGCCAAGAGGGGCAAGAGCCTGGTCTCCTCTGTGAAGCCTCTCTGCCAGGGGCAGCAGGGTGCTGCTCCCTGGGGTAGGTGCCATCGCCTGGGAGGGCAGTCAAGGGTCCATCTGGTCTCGCACAAAAACTTGGAAAGCTACAGAGCAGTCGGTGTACACTCACAATATTGTCACACGGAGGCCAGGGGGATGATGAGTGACGATGGGAGACGACAGACTTCAGGACAGGGCGGCACCGACCAGTCTCACCCGACTCCAGACTCTCCCTCCCATGGGTGGGTTCCTGCAAAGGAGGGAAAGAATCACATGTCCTCCTCTGCCTTCTCATAGCCTGTGCTGTTAGGGGACATGGAAGGAAAGGAACACGGGGTCGCACACTGAGCTGACACCTCAGCTTGGATCCAGATCCGTTCATTCATTCATCTGTTCATTCATTCATGTTTGAGCACATCTGTGCTTCAGTCACTGTCCTGGGCACTGCTGGGCATCCGAGCTGACAAGGCACACATCACTGTCCTTCTGTGTCTCGGCTACATCATGGGCTTGCTGGAAGGCCAGTGGGACTCGGTGTAGAGTGAGCCCACGGTGAAGAAAGATGTTGTCACTGTCACATCCGTAGTGTATAGAGGAGGTCCGAGGATAGCAGAGCATGTGGTGTGTGAGAACCACTAGTACCCACACCCCCCCCCAGTTGCCTGGGGCCCTGCCTTCCAACAAAAAACGACTCATCCCTTCCCTCTGTGGCAGAGGGACTCAGAGAGCTCAGAGTGCTGAAGCATTTCCCTCCTTCCGTCCTTTTTGGAATTCTTTCTGGGATGGACTCCCAAAACTAATTATGTCAAGGTCTATTAAAACGAAGTAGATAAATCCCTCCTCAAACCAGCTGCAAAGGTCCCTAGAATTGTGAGCATTTCTTATGAAAGTGAATGTAATGCTTTCACCAGACTATTTACCATTCAGGACACACTCAGTTAAGTTGATGGATTCTGGGCTCACGCTGCCTAGGTTCAAATCCCGGCTCTGTGGCTTTCAGACTGAGTGACCTCGGGCTAATTACTTAACCTTTCTGTGCCTCAATTCCCTCACGTGTAAAGCACACCTAATAAGGGTGCATACCTCGTAAGGTAGTTGTGACGATTACATGAATTCGTACACACACGCCTCTTGGAACAGTGCCCGGCACTAGTGAGCTCTGGGTGTGTTAGCCATTGTTGATTAGTGTCTCAGGAGGGATTTCCACTTAAATGAGAAACGTCTATAGACTTTGCCTTCCCAGAAATCTCTTAGCTCAGGAAAATTTCCCCAGTGGTGAATCCCACTAAGTATTCCTGTGTTGTTTCCTCTCGTTGCTCAGTGCAACGCAAATACCTTTGCCGTCTTTTAAAAATTCAATTGTTTGGTTTGGTACTTGAGAGATGGGAGCAAAGGATGATACCACAAGAGCAGTCTGGATCTTCTTGGACAAGCTGCTTCCCAGGCAATCAGCCAGGCGGGAGTGGCACTCAGCAGCATGCTAGGAGGCCTGGGGACAAACCGCCATCCTGTAGACTGCCATCATCTCCGGCTCCCGGCTCCAGGCATGTAGAGGCGATGGCCTCACAGCTCCTGTGGCTCCTCCAGCCCAGGTCCCCCTCATGGCCCTAGGGTTTTGCCTGCTCACCGGCTTCACGGTGGCAGCGGTCACCCAGGTGTGTGCCGGGATCCCAGGAGGGCAGATAGGAGAAGGGTCCAGCACCTGGAACGAATACCTCCTTTGACTTCCATGGTCACCACCCACTCCTCTACAAGGTCCAGGCTCCCTCCTCTGTGCTCCTGCAGCCTGGCCATGGAGCCCACAGCAGCTACAGGCACTCAACTGGCTTCACTCCCCAGCCAGGTGTGGGCTCCTGGAGGAAGAGGGTCCATGTCTCTTGCATGTACATCTGCACTGCCCCCTGACACAGGGAAAGTGACACAGCAGGCAGACAGTAGGACAGATGCGTTCTTGTCTCTTGGGCTCTGGCTACCTCGGCGTTGGTAGCTCATAGTGATCCCAATGTTCTCTTTGCTTGGGGAAGAGTCACAGTAATGTCATTGCCAGAAAAATAGAAAATTTTTCTGCCTGACTCTGACAGTTCACCTTCCTTCTGACTTGCCCCAGGGGCCCTGGAGCACTCTCTTCCCCCTCTGGGTCTGTTTGTTGCGGGTAACACGAGACTGTCCTGTGCCCGGCACCATGCTCTGGGCGGGTGCGGGGTGGCTCTCTCCTCGGGTGTGTTTGTGGCTGTGCTTCAGCCCTGGTGGTCCTGTGCTGCTGTTGACATTCTCACGCTTTCCCTTTGTATCCAGTAGCCACTGAAAATATTTCTTGACTGGAATGGAAACACTGGCCATGAACCAGCACAGGTAGACCTAATCACATTCCCTACCTGCCCAGATCAGTTCACCTGCCGTCCAGGGACTTGGCAAAACTGGGGGAGGACTTCCTTTTTCAGTCACTCTCTCTCCCCTTCCAAGGTCCCCTCCCTCCCTTGCCGCCTCCTCCCTCTGTTCTCTCTTCTCCCTGTCCCTCCTTTTCTTGCCTATCTCTCCCTTTCTCCCCTGGTCTGTCACTCGCTGCCTCCAGTCATCCCACGCCCTCCCTGGGGCATGAAGAGTCAAGCCACCTAGGAATACCTGAAGTCGAGGTCTTGTCCAGCACATGCTCAGGGCCAGCACAGTGGGCCCCTCTCTTGGCTGATCTGCAGCCCCTCTGCCCTGCTCTGCAAATGCCCCAGCCCCTTGATGGATCTGATCTGAAAAGGTGCCGGTAGGTTCTCGCATCAAGTCAGCTGCTTGCGGCCCCGAGATGACAGGTGTGATGTTTTCCTGGGGATGCTGAACTGGGTGAAGCACCATCTCCCGTCTTAATGGAGCTAATGGCGTTCCGCTCAGGACAGCTGCACTTACATCTGGTGTTAAACCACCGTTATTTAAACTTTATGATGCGAGGGGCTGCCAGCTCGTCCACTCGCAGCATATAAATTATGTCTGTTGTTCGTGCACTTTTTTTTAACCCTGATTCTCCTGAATTATGAAAGACGGACAAGACTGGCGATGGTTCCTGGGGCTCCCTTGGGTCCCTGAGCTGTGAGAGTGCTGAGGAGCCTCTGTTCGGGTGTGTGCACATGGGGAAGAGGAGGTGGCGGAGCTGGAGCCCAGAGCTCCAGCTCCATCCCACGAAGGCACAGTCCCGGCAGAGCCCCCAGCTCTTACGGCCCTGGCCCATGGCCTCAAGTGAACCTGCTGCCTCTTGAGGGATCCAGATTGTGTGTCATGAAGACCACGGATTTTATAACTGGCCTACTTGGAAGAGGGTCCCCTGATAGAAAGTGGCTTGGTGGTTGCGGGTTTGCATCCTGGACTTTTTTCCCAGGGTATAAAAACAGAGGAAAGGCCGGGTGTTTGTGTTCAGTGACAAAATTGAGCAAGGCTCTAAGCAGAAAGAACTCTTCTTTCAAAGGGCACTGGTAGGTGGGCATTCCAAAGCCACTAGCACGGCAGCCGCCAAACTGAGAAAAACCTTTCTACGACCTACACCCATCCACAGGAGCCTGGATGGTAGCTGAAGCTGGACACCTGACTGCATCGTGTCCCCAGGAAAGGCAGAGCAGAACCCTGAGAGTAGAGGGCCTGGGGGTCGATCACCATGGATCCCTTTCTCTGGTGATGAAATCCAACTTACCTTCCATTTCCTTTTCCTTGACTTGTGTCTATTTGCCAATACTTATAAGACCTGCTGGCAAAGTGAATTGCACGGTGACCTTGCCAGGAAGGGATTAAAAGAGTGTAGCCAGTGGGTAAATCAGCCAGCTCAGAAAGCAATATGGGGACGATTCATATGGACCTTGAAGTGGGGCGGTCACCACTCACCCCAGATGCCCCCCTGCGGTGGATGATTGTGGAAGGGTCTCTGGACCTCATCCTTTCCAAACTGTTTCCCATGTTTGCTCACTCCTGGTTACTTGATGGGGTCATAAACTCCAGGCTCCCATCTTCTGATCCTACTGCCCTAAATGAACCCTAAACCCCTCCTCTCCAAGGACACAGCACAGGACTGTAAAAAGTCCACGTGGCCTAGGCTATGTGGCAGTGTGATCGTGTGGCTTTGCTGCCTTTCTCTGACTCGGAAGTCTTCACTGGGTGCCTGATTGCATAAGGTTCTGCCGGCTGTGGGGATGCCCTGAGCAAATCCTCACTCTGCCAAGGCTGGTAGGGGTCCTGTAAGTGCTGACCGTCCATCTGGCAGGGCTGGTCTCCAGAGAAGCGCTGAAGCAGAGAAACCGCCTTGCCCTGCAGGACTGCCATGGTCTCAGAAGAGGTGAACCCGTGGGTATATGCACCAGGGTGATCGGAGGACCCTGCTATTCGGGGATGCCCCCCTCCCCTTCTCGATATGTGTCTCCATGCCTGAGGCCACCACTAACCTATAAATGCTATCTGGAAGTGAAAACCTGTTAAACCATTGTCAGAATTGCCTCCCCAGTATAAATGAGCTGGTCGGCCATTCAACATCTGGGTGTGAATTAGTCCGTCGATTACCTGAAACGTTGGTGGCAGCTGCGGTTTAAAGAGTTCTCTGTGGGAACCTGAATGTAGATCCCCATCTTACCAGCTTTAGTGAATGGTAGGCTGTGTCAGGCTCTTGGGGAGTTTGTTCCGGAGAGATGGCATCCGGAGTCCCTGCCCTGGGATCCAGAGTCATGGCAGGAAGTCGGGCCACGCAGTGGGGAAAACTTGGTAGTTGTCCATAGTCCCTCTCGGTCTCTGCCGCGGAAGCACGGGTGTTCACGGGCTCCCAACGCAGTCATGGGAGAGTTGATGGAGGAGCGGCCCTTGTCTTGTGTGTGGCCCCACCAGGAGCCCCCGGAGCGGGGAGGGCCTGACACGTACCCTGTGTGTTGTGAGGCCATGCGTGAAGGAGGGGGAGCGCAGCAGTGCTGAGCACAAGCCCTGTGGGGACCAGTGCAACACCTGAGGGGCCAGCTGCCCACAGCCGTCTGTACACCTGTACTTGGCAGCCACATCAGACGGGCGGGTGCTGGGCCCACGTGCCCTCCCAGGTCACTGCGGAAGGTTGCCGGGCCTGCAGCAGACAGAGGGTACAGAGAAAAGGCATGAGCCACACTCCGGTACAATCACCAGAAACCATTCCACAGGGTGGCCCCAGGGCTCAGGGAGAGGGGCGCGGGGCAGGGACAGGCATCTGACTCCCGCAGGGACAGATCAGAGCAGCCTTCTCTCCCACTGCTCCCCGACAGCGCAGTGTCTCTTTGGCATCTCAGGAGTGAGCACAGACCACACATGGCTCTTTCCGTGCTAATGTAGGACACGTGGTGTACTTGCACATGCCAACAAGGGGTGGAAATAACAATTTCCTCATTGAAGCTATTTGAGATAAGGATCTTGCCATCTGTTCCAAGACAGAAAAAAAAAGGAAAGTTCTTTTGAAAAATTAGGAAGTTTCCACCAGAATGGCGGAATTACGTAGCTCACACGGAAATGGTATTTTAATAGTAATAAATGCTGGGGCATCTGGGTGGCTCAGTTGGTAAAGCAATCTGCTTTCGGCTCAGGTCATGATCCTAGCATCCTGGGATCGAACCCCGCATCGGGCTCTTTACTCAGCAGGGGTCTACTTCTCCCTCTCCCTCTGTGCTCTCTCTCTCTCTCTCTCTCTCTCTAGTAAATAAATAAAATCTTTTTAAAAATATTGAAAAACATAAAAGTAATAGTCCTATGCACATTGTTATTCGTGGTGTGTTTCTGGAGCTGTGTTTTCTGAGCTCCGGGAATCTGAGCCTGTAACTTGCCGAGCATGTTGGCCTTGCCCCTGAGCCAGCCAGGATGCTGTTCTGGAGCATCAGGTTTGGAAATTTCTGGGAGACGCAGTATTCACCACTGTGATGTATCGAGTGAAGGTCTGCCTTGAGAAGAGGCAGAACAGCACAACGGCAGAGAGGCCGTCTCGGGTACTGGGTGGCCCCGTGCAGCCCTGTACTTCACCCACTCTGCGCCTTGCCTTCCCTAACCACCACGTGAGCCGCTAATGACGCCGACCTCAGAGATAAGGCTTGTCACATGCATACCTACCATGCAAGTCCCCTTGTACCTTGGCTGTCACCGCTCTTCCTGTGAGTTCTGCCCTGGCCCTGATGGGGCCCACTGTGACCCCACAACACAGGCAGCAGGGCCCAGAATGAATAGTCTCAGTTGGGTCCTAAAACATTAAAAGGAAATGCACCTTTGTCATAGGAACCCTCTTTCCTCTCTGTGAGCCCCCTTGTCTCGCCAGTCCTAAGGCTCCAGACCTGAGCTTCCCATCTCTTGCCTTTGGACCCACGTCTGCTACTCCACAGCCCAACCCCTGGTGGTCTGAGCTCCTGGGGACCTAGGGCCAGGAAAGAGATGAATGTGCTGGGCCACAAGGATAGTGAGGACCAGGGCCAGGCCTCGAACCTGGAGCCCGCTAGAGGGATAGATCCACAGTGAGGACCGTGGGTGGGCTGGGCGGTGGGAGGGCTGCCCGGGAGATGACCACGTCCAGGACTCCCACATGCAGAGGGCCCTGGGAAAGAGGAGGCCCCGCATGGAGTTTCAAGGTCAGACTCTCCTGATATGGGGAAGCAAGGCGGGAATAGGAATCCTTCAGAAGAATGGAGCAGACTTGAAAAGAGAGGGATGTAGGTTTGGGGCTGGGATGCAAGAATGCCGGCAGGTTCCGGAACAGGAGAGGCTGCAGGGTCTGCAGCAGGTAGCCTGTGCATGAGAGTCTGGGGGCCTCGATGGGGCTCAGGTTGCTCTGGGGACCCCCGGAATAGGGGTGGGTAGGAGGAGAGTCTCCTCGGGAGAAATGAAGGTCACGACTGTTAGCATTTTTATGCCTTACAATCAATCACTCAGGGAAGTTGCTAGCCCTTGAGTTTATAAACCACGTATAAACTTGTAGTATCCATTAAAGAGAACTGCCAGGGGACACACGGTTTGCCTAGAACAGCACCCGGCCTGCCATCTGCTCCCACATGGAAATTATCTGTGTTTTATAACCTTTCATGGAATTTGTTTAAAGAGGGTTGTCTTTTTTTTCCTCCTTCAAAATTCATGCGTAAATTCAAAACTCAGTTAAATAATCCCCCCAAGTTTCCCTCTGTTTAAATACTGCCACAGCTCTGGCAGGCACGCACGCCAGCCGGGGGACCGAGAGGGCCCTTACACCCCGGGGGAAGAAAGCCCCACCTGAAGTCCATTCTGGTCTGCATTTGGAAGGATCTGGCTGCCCCAGCTGGTGTCTGAGAGGTTTCCCTAGGGCGGGGGTAAGGGGGGGGCGGCGAGACTGGCCTCCAGGTGATGTGTTTTGTCCCCAGGAGTCCCTGGACAGAAGGTTCTGGCTAAGACCATGTCAGGCGTGAGGACGGGCAGAGCCAGTGGGGTGAGAGCCCGGCTGCAGGTCACAGGGGCCAGGCTGGACCTGCACTCCATGGCCTGTGCTGCTCCAGGGTGGTGGTCTGATGGCACGTGCATGTCACATAGGTGGTCATCCCCACAGGACAGCCCTCACCCAACAAGTGTTCACAGCTGGCAGCTGCTCCTCCCCCTCTCTGCTTTTTGAAGGTAGATGGTGCTTCCTGTGCCAAAAGGAAGCAGTCTTGCTCTTTAACTTGGATGTGGGGACCAAATGGGATCAGAGCCAGGTCTGGACTACTGGGCCTTCAGTCTAGGCTGTTTGAGAGGGACTCAGAGTTGGGGCGGAACCTTTGTTTGCTCACTCTCTGGCCCCAGATCTGGACTGCCCCTCCTCCTGTGCAGCTGTGCACCAAGGTCCGTGGCCACAGTGGCAGACAGTGGAGGTGGGACAGGGATGGAGGCAGTCAGGCTTCGTGCCCTCCTCCCTATGGCCTGGAAATGGAGGCTGGGGAGGAAGATGCCATGGGCTCAGTGGAGTTAGGTGAGAGGCTGCTTGTAACCTCATATGGGGACAACCTACCCCGTGCCCTGTAGAAGTTCCTTCATCCCTGCCCGGGCCCCAGAGCTCATACGCTCTAGAGAAGGGAAACCAGGGCCTAGGAGCTCTAGCTGTTGATGGCTGGCCAGGGCCGACATAGGGCAGCAGCAGGGGGCAGACAGCAGGCTACCAAGAGAGAGCAAATGCAAGGGCAGAGACCTTTCCTAACCACCCAGGGTGGGGCAGAGCATGAATTGAGTATGAGCAAGCGTGGGGACAGGGGACCAGTGCGGTCCCCAAAGAGAGAGACCTGGCTGCAGTGTGGCTGCAGGTGGGACCAGGTACCCGTGCTCCTTGGCTAGCGTTCATCGGAGGTGGGCCCGGGAGAAGCAGCTGGCTCAGGCTTGCTCAGCCCTTCTAACCACCTGGGCAGGCTGGTGGGCAAAGCTCCCAGGAGGGCTGTTTCTGTGAGTTTGGGCTGCTATAACAAAAGACCACAGGCTGAGGGGCTTAGAAACCACAGGCATTTGGAGGCTCTGGAGGCTGGAAGCCTGAGGTCAGCGTGCCGACATAGCTGGGTTCTGGTGAGAGCTTTTTCCAGGCTGCAGACTACTGACTTCTCACTGTGTCTGCACATGTGAAGGGGCTAGGGAGCTCTCCCAGGCCTCTTTTATAGGAGTACGAATCCTCATCACCTTCCCAAGACCCCACCTCCCCATACCATCAGCTTGGGGCTTAAGTTCCCATGTGTAAACTGGGGAGAACACATTAGACCCTAGCAGGGGCTGTGGACAAGAAGTCACCTGCCTGCCTGTCTGTCTCTGTGTTTTTACTTTCCCTTTCTTCCTTGCTGCTGTTGAGTCATTTAACACACACTGTGAGGAGCTCACCCCCACAGAGCCAGTTCCCCTCCATGTGCTCTGGTCTGATAGCCACAGCACAGAGGCTGGGAGAGAAACAGTGCTGTAGGCCTATGCAGCAGGACTCCCTAATCCCAGAAGGAAGATGTAGGAGACGTGTTTCAGGTGACATGACGTCTAAAGGGAAAGCCAGCGAGGGCCCGAGGCCAAGGAATAGGAGACATGGGGCGGAATGTGTTCTGAACAGAGAGGATGGGATGCGCGAAACCCAGGGACAGAGGGAGCCTGGCCCAGAGTCTGGGGTTTGCTGTAGGCAGTGTAGTGTGGGTTGAATGTGGTGGAAGGGGCAGAGTCTAGGCGGACCCTCCTATGGGTCTGGAGGGTCCCTATAGGTGGAAATTGACCTCCCAGTGCTAGGGGCCCCCTCAAAACATCAGGTTGAACTCCCAGAGGAGCTGGCCTTACAGGGTTGGATTCCTTAAGGGAGAAGACCCCGTGCACCACCACCCCACCCCAGGTGCAGACCCGCCCGGGTAGGAGAACATCTGAAAAGCAGCTGTGTCCTGAAGATGCCTAGCATCCCCTTCTCCGGCGGGGTGGTCTGACAGGTCGGCCACCCACGTGCTTTTAAAGAGCAGATGCAGTAGCAGAAGGGCTTGGGGACCTCCCCAAACCGTGGAAGAGTTGCTCCAACACCGGAAAATGAAAGAATTCTCTCCAAGGGTAAATGTTTAGAACATTTGGGCTTTTCTTCTCCTTTCCCAGATGGGAATCCTTAAATGTTGCCATTTCTTCTCTAAGGCCCATTAGAAGAATCAGACTCCCCTTATCACTTTCTTGCACCTGGAAAAAGCTCAGATAGGAATGGCTGGATATTTTTGGACCTCATGTGAATTTGAATTCCACATTTAGACTCCACCACCCGTGTTTGATTTCTAATTAGAAAGTCACACTTACCTTATGAACACAAGGTGTTGTGCTGAAGGTCTTCTGCAAAGGAGGTTGGGGATGGGTGGAAAGGAAGGTGGTCCGTATGGTACAAGAATATTTCCGCAAGTGTGTTTAGAAGGAACAATTTTCTGATAAATCATATCTTCAAAAATATTCTGAAACATCAACAGATTTGACTTACTGCACTCTGTTCACATTGAATAACCTACGCAGGGTACCTGGGGTTGATTTAAGGAGGGTACAAAGTGTGCAGTTGTACACAGCAAAAAAGTACAGCAATGTGTACAGTCTGGCGACAGTGGGGGTGTTTGTTCGGTGGTGTCGAGACTCAGACGGTCAGTGGTTTTCGTCTTGTTGACTCGGAAAGCCCGGCTGAGGCCCTCTGACTCAGGAGAGGGTTGGCGTGAGTTTTGAGGCCCTGTGATTGTGGGGGTTCACAGCACAGTGCTTGTTTGTTTTTTCTTATTTGCACCAGAGTTCAAGATAATGGACCATTGCATCGGAGTTTGTTTTGTTTTGTTTTTTTAAATCAATCTGTGAAAGAATAGCACCCATGCTGTACTGTATTGGTTTTGCCGAACATGCTTTTATTGACTCTGGTCAAAAACAGATGAGGATTTTTCTCCCCCTTACTCTTGATAAATAGAAGTAGATAAGAAACGTCAGTATCACGTCTCTCAAGAAAAGCTGTAGAAGAGGATGATCGATAAACACAGACCTGACTACGCTCACACAGAATTATTTAGTATCTTTCATTTTAATGACTTGACGGTGAGAGATCACAACCATACAATTAGCAAGGCAGAGAAATGATGGTGAGTGGAAGGGGACACGTGGGCTGTCATTGTGCCATCTTGTTGCTCCTTCCTATAACCAGAGGAAGAGAGAGACCTGGGATCTTGTTCCCCTGGGGTGTGGATATGTAGCTGTCCATAGCCCGTGAGCTGCTGGGAGGTTATTGGCTCCTCGGGTCTTCAGATGAGTGTGTGGCATGGAGATGCCGCCTTGTTCTTCGTGGAGGATATTGCATGGCCCTGCCTCTGATGTGCATGGCTGGAACACTTGTTGGAGTTTTAAATCTTTGGGAATGGGACTCCTCAGGGCCCTGCATGACAGATGGGAAGCACATCCCTGTCCCCGTCAACCCAGCTTCTCACCGTCAGGGGTACAATGTCAGCAGCTCACCAGTCGCCCAGCAGGCTGCCCGCACCCACTCAGGGACCTGATGCTCCATCGTTGAGCATTCCCCAGTCCTGGGACCTGCCGGCCTAGACTGAAGTTCATGCAAGAGAGAAGCTGAGCTCTCCTGGTAGATGAGAGCTCTACTGACCATGCCATTGGTGTGTGGTCAGCATCCACCGGCTGGGCCACATGGGAGCCTGCCTACGGCTGGGAGTGAGACAACCTCGGGGTCTGCAGATCTGGGCTCCCCGGTCCTAACATTGCCATCAGTCATCTCTGTCATCAGTTGTCTTGGTACAGCTGAGTCAGTTTCCCCTGGACCTTTTCCAGGGTCTGGGAGTCCTGTCTGTCACAGAGGCTTGCCTTAGGCCTGCCACTCAGCAATCCATCCCTTGCCGTGCCCTCTGTGGTGCGGCACCTGTGACCCTCCCTCTCTGTAATTGCATGTCTTCACTAAACTACTTGGCCACTGTGGCAGATGCCAAGAGCATCCTGGCTTGGACACCTGGCTCTCACCGGTCCCTACACACTGAAGGCATCTACTGCTGCTTTCTGCCTCTCCCTGGCCCTTTGCTCTGATGCTAGGGTGTGCTTGCCATAGTCACGGGGCAGACCAGAAGTGCTGGGGAATTCCTGTCCCTGGAGCAGCCTATAGCCAGCAGTGAACCTGAGTTCCTGGGTATTCAGTAGCTCAGCTCCCCGCAGGGGGCGCCCCGAGGCCTGCTCTCCAGCTATCCCTCCCGAAGTACCTGCCTGGCTGGTTTGAGCCCCAGTTGCTCATGGCGATGACCTGCTCATTTCCTCATCTCTGTCAACCTTTGTGGCTCCCTCGTTTGTTTTCCCCATCTCCTCCCATTGCTTCCTGCACTACTTGCACTCACGTCCTTGATTTGGGGACTGCTCCAGGGAACCACACCACAACAGACACTGGTCACCCACAGCCAGGCTCTGTGCTGAGGCCCTGACACCTGTGACTGTCTTCTTCCTTTTCTCACCATATCAGGCCAGGAGGAGGGAGTGTTCACTGGTATGGAAGCAAAGCCATGAGGACACGTGCCTCCCACACCCAGAGGTGTGGGGCATGATGAGGAGTGAGGGCTGGCTGTGCAGGAAACCCATCCATCTTCTGTGCTCCTGGACCTGCTGCTGTCCCGTCCCCACTGTCCTTTCCTCTCTTCTCCCATCTCTCCCTGGCCTCACACAGGTTATGTCTGTCAGTGGTATGACCCAGGCCACCACCCTGATGCTGTGCCTCCAAGAAGGTGACCCTGCTACTTGTAGAACTGTTACACCCCCGGGGATGGCCTCCCTGGACTCCACTGCTCTGCGGGCAGTAAGCTGAGCCCAAGACTGACGGGTTCCCGGATGAAGTTGCGGAGTCAGGTGAGCCTGACCTTGCCCTGAGCGGCTTTGTCAGCCAGGCAAGTGGAAGTGCTGTGTGCGGCCCCCGGCCACTGTAGGTTGGTTGGTTAGGGCTGCACCCAGGCCTGTGGAGCAGATGCAGGCAGGCTACCCTCCTTTCCACAATCAGGTGCCTTGAAGTCCAAACCTCTTACCACCATGGGCGGGTGGGTCTTCTCACAGGCACCCGTGAGCTGCCCACCACCACCAAAATGGGCAGAGCTTGTTTCTGTGCCCTCCACCTCGCTCCGGGAGCCCTCCTCTCTCGCCAGGCCCCAGGAGTTACTCAGTGGATGGGTGGGCCCCCATGGGTGCTTCCTGTGTCACCTAGATACACTGTGCCCCTGTGGCTGCAGCCTGCGCCCCAACATTGCTCTTCCTTTCCCTCCTCACTCCTCAGCTCATTCCCCATGTGCAGGGCTCCGCTCTCCAGGTACTGTTGGTCCTTAGAGTGACTGAACATATCACCTCTACTTCAAACAGATAGGTCAGCCTCTAACTGCTACCTAGGGTCTGCACCTGGATAGCAACAGTCCTTGTGACCGAGGGACTGAATGCCCAGCAAAAGGATCTCTGACACTGACAGTGCCAGACGCGGGGCTGGGTGGAGGTGGGCCACACACATGGACCCCCTCACGCCCGTCCCCCTTCAGCACAGCCCTCCAGGCCTCCACACCGTCCGGCACAGTCCATCCTTGCAAAGTGACACTATCTTTGCCATTGTTGGTATCAGCACCAGAGGCTTTGACCAGCTCTCATTCTAAGTCCCCCATCAGAGACCAGGAGTGTAGCCCCAAGAGGGAAGGGACGTTCCCTGGATGTCCCATGAGCTGGCACTTGGAGATTCCTGAGGCACTTGAAGACACTTCAGAGTCCTGAAGATACTAGTGTCCTAAGCTGTTTGTTTGTCATGGTGGAAAGGATGGTCACCTTCCTCCCTGACAGCAACAGGGTGAAAATTATAACATGTGGTATCAATCTTCAGTCCCACCCCCAGCCTGAACTAATGTTTGTACTGACTGAAGGTAGGAAGTCATGGCCCCAAAAGCACCCAAATAGTGACACATCTGGGCCTGGTCATATCAAAAGCCTTCTTGAAAGAATGTCTTTTTCAATAGATAATAGATTGAAAGGGCTCACAAAGTTCTAGAAAAAGAAAAAAAGCACTTCTAGATCGTCTTGTTCTATCCCTCAGCCCATGCCACCCCTGGGGGGCCCGAAACCTCCCGACATTAGTGAAGGCTGGGAAGAGTCTGTCTTGAGATCCCTGTCATCACAGGCCACCAGGGAACGCACTCGACCACAGCCCCCTCCCATTTTCCTTCTAGGCGGGGCTGCTAGTTGGTACAGTAAGAGAGACAATGTGACCTCCCAGGTACATGATCAGTGACTCCACTGACCTCCTCAGAGTGGACGGGAGGACTCAGAATGGTATGCGGCCTCCCAGCAGCCTTTGAGAATCCAAGCTTACCCTGATTTTGTATTTAGTATCAGTTGTTTCTCACGAAACTGTGTTCTTTGCCTGCCGCCCCATAGGTGGCGCTAACTAGAATACTTCTGTATGTCCTCCACAGCATATTAATCAGCTTGTGGTTTTTCCTCATCCTGAGGTCCTTCTCCTGGGGCGAGAGCCCCTTCTCAGAACAGTCAGGGTGATGGATCTGCAGACCAGCCTCTGCTGGAAACTTTCCTTAGTCAGACTCTCTATTTCTCTCTCATCCCACGTCGGTGGTCACGTGAATGCGGAGACTCTGCAGTGTCCTCCACGTCCGCCTCCTTCTCCCACCCCCGTGTCTGTTTCTCCACAGCATTGTAATGACCTGTATATGTGACTCTCACTCCTGGGATGTCACAGATTCTTTTCTCTTTATAACCCCTATCGTTCTGTCTTTCCACTAATTTATTCTCCTTCTGATCAATACTGCCCAATCCGTAGAAGTGTCCTGGAAAGGGTTTTGAAATATGCACATACACCAAAATTTTAGCATCCTAGAAGAAAAATCAAATCAATTTATGGCCTCATGTCTATAATTATTGAATGCCAGAAGATATTGGAGCAGTCATTAGAGAAGCTTGAGGACCAGAAATTATTATCCAACATTGTTGTGTCCTGCCTAGCTGACACTCATGTCACACATCTCACATGGCCTTCACAAGGCCAGAGAAAGACATTCTCAGACACATGAGCATTCAAATATATATGACAACTTCCTTTTTCTTATTTTTAAAAAGTGTACTTCGGGGCACCTGGCTGGCTCAGGTGGTTAAGCAGCCAGCTCTTGATCTCAGTTCAGGTCTTGATCTCAGGATTGTGAGCTTGAGCACCACATGGGGCTTCATGCCTTAAAAAAATGTGCATGAAATCATACTTGAACCCATTGATAAATGAATCAAAACAAATAACTTGAAATTGTGTCATAAAAGAATTGGCCATGAGATTCAAATGCATTAATTACAGAATTAAGTATATATAATCAGAGTAATATATTAAATTGTATTAGTAATAGAGAAAGAGAAAGTGGAATACTTGGCCCATAGAGCTGAAGATGAAAAAAAAAATTAACAAAGGAAAAGGACAAAGCAAGGAAACACTGATAGTAGATATAATGAAAAAAATGAAAAAGAAAGTTAAAGGAACAACTTCCCAGTGAAAAGGCAAAGACTCCCAAAGGAACTAAAAAACAACAATGACCTATTTGCTGTTTATATTGAATGTTGGCTCATAAATGTTCTTCCCTCGAGCACTGATCTTCAACATCTCAACTTAGACGGTTCTCTCTTCTGACTCTGTATTCTTGAGTCACCTTGTCCAGGCCCACAGCTTCAAGCACCACCCAAGTGCCACAATTCCCATTTATAGCTCCTCCTTAGACCTCCACTCTGATATCCAGGCCCACAGAGTCCGACTTCCTACTCGGTTCCTTCACTTGAGTGTCTTACAGGCAACTCAGACTCGTAATGTCCAAACCTAACCTCATGGTCTTGCCCCATCACCAACCCTCCCACCAAAACAAAAACAAAACGCTCCTCGACCAACATCTGTATCTCAGTAAATGACCCCACCACCCAGCCATTAACATAAGCCAGAGATCTGCGCCATCACCTGTTTCTCCTGTAGTTCCCCGATCAAATGCACACAAGTCTTTTCGGTTGTATGTCCTATACACGCGTCAGACCCATCCATGGCTCTCCATCTTTACCATAACCTCTCTCATTCAAGACACAGTTAATTCCCAGCCAGACTCTCCTCATCACATCATAACCAACCTCCCTGTATCCCTTCTTGCTCTCCCGGAATTTCCTTTCCACTTAGATGCCACAGTGATTTCTTTTCAAAATGCACTTGGTGATTATGCAAGTAAATGTTTAATAACTGGATCTCCAGGGGAGAAAGCCCTAATAAGTTGGCATTTGCCACTTGTCATGGTGTACATACTACCACCATGAGTGATCTTGAGTGACCAGTTCAGTGATGTCATTCAATGCAGTTGGAAAGAGATGTGCTGGTTTTGCTCTTGTGCTCACCAATCTGTGACACACTACTCATTAACTCTCTGCTCAATACCCTTTGCTGATTTTTCATGCTTCTAGAGTAAAGGTCCAAATCCTCGAAAGGATGCCTAAAAGGTGCCACATGGCCTGGCTCCGTTGAATGTTTCCAACCTCAACTTGTACTGTATTCCCTTGGTTCTCTGCTCCTCATCCCCCTTGCTGGCAACAAGCTCCTTCCTGCCACAAGGTCTTTTTCTGTCTGGGATGCCCCCAGTGCCTCCCACTACAATCTGGTTAACAAACACCTTCTTTAAAGCTGAGCCTACATGTCTCTTCCTCAAGAAAGCCTTTCCCAAGCACTGCCCCAAACATTCCATTTTACACTTTTGTAGCCTATAGTAACTCATAATGTTGTATACCATAAAGCATCTACCACCATTCTGATTCTATGTATACTTGGAGAATTATCAATTACTGTCTATCTTTCACACTGGACTCATTTCTAGGTGAGTGAGCACTCAGATTGTGTTCCCCAGTGCCTGACACTTGGCACATAGGAGGTACTCAGTACATTTCTGGTGGATGAGAGACTGAAAAGACAGATGCTTAAAAGCAAATGGCATGAGGAGGTTGAAGGCAAAAGAGTGGGCAAAGATCTCTGAGTGAGCACAATAAAGAAAGAAGAGGTAGCCACTTTAGGGGCAAAGTAGAATTCAAGGTAAAAACATTACGTGAGAAAAAAGGAGGTTGTTTTGTGGTGTAAGATCCATAAGGAAGATGCAGTGGTCACGGAGTTTTATGTACCAAGTAATACCAGCCGTTACTGTCTAAAAACAAGGAAAATGGAGAGCACAAATGTAATGTGAGGGTTGAACACACCAATGGACGTGAATAGAAAGGACAGAAATAAAGCTCAGGACACAGAATACTAACAGAACTATGAGAAGGGGTAGATTATTCTCCGATGCTGCTGAGACAAATGATTAACTATTTGTTTAGAAAAAATGGGTTTGCACCATGACTCCATTTGGATAAAATGGCTCTTCTGAAGTGCTTGTCCCAAAACACTCTTATTGGACAGTGATAACCATAACTGAAGAGTGTTCTGTATAGTTAAGTAAGTTTGGAAAACAGTACAGTAAGCCAAGCAGATTTCTTCAGTGCAAACATTTAAGAGTCTTTGTTGTCGCTGTCCAGTGGATTATGTCAAGGCAGAACTGTAATACATACTATTCCCATAATTACTGGAATATTTCATGAGACTGATGGTTTATATTCTGCAGAAATCACTTGGAAAATTGTAGCTTCAAATGTAAATAAGATTATAAGAGACCCTAATAAATATACACAGGTATTTATATGCTTTTATGCAGGTAAGGGTGGCTCTCCTAAGCCAAAGAGAAAAGGAAGGCACAATTAGGGAAATGGTTGATATGGTTGATGACATAAAATCTTTAGTCTTCTGAATATCACAAAGCAAATGAAAAATGGGGAGGGAGGAATGTAGTTAGAGTTAGGAATGACTTCTCTATATAAAGAGCTCTTAGTAATCAATAACAGAAGATTGCTGTATGAGTAGAAAAGTTGGTAAAGAGCAGGAAAGGAGAGTATGTACACACATAAACTCACATTCACTTCCATCCACCAAATATGCCTGACCACTAAATAGTAGAAAGATGCTTATTTCACTAATAATCAAAATAAGGCAAATGACAAGAGTAGCATGATACATTCTTTGGCTTTTAAATTGGCCATTTTTAAGGGTAAAATTCAGTTTGAGCAAAACAAAGTGAAATGGAAACTTAAATACAGCCCACAGGAATATAAAAAGTTGTACTTCTCCTGCCATTTCAGCAGTACCTGTTTATCAAGTCTCTTTCTAAACTGCCTTTGATTCAGTAATTCCACTTGAGGCAATTTATCACAACGGAAAAAAAAAATCAGAGATCAGCCTAAAGATTTATGTACGGGAATGTTTACTATAGCCTTGTTTCTAGTAGCAGAGTTATTGGAAGCAGCCCAAATGCCAGCCAGTGATTGGTTAAAGGAATTATGGTATGCCCTATAGGATGAGGTATTACGTAGTCATTAAAAGTTATGACTCCGAAATATTCACAAAAAGAATGTTCAGTTTAAAAGCGTGATGTAAAGCTACATCCAAATTTGGATTTTATACAAATACATATGTATGCTTATATAACTGGAAAAGACGAGAGCAAAAAATATTAAAACGTTGAGCTATTCTCTCAGAAAAACATTCCACTGACTTTATAAGCATCCCCCCACACCTCCACGGGTAATCCATCAACCCAATCTTATCACGTCCACATCCAGTCCCGTCGACTTTTTCTCCTTCCCCACTCCTGTGCCCTAGTCAGAGCCACCACCGTCCCTGACCTTGACAAACACAGAAGCCTCTCATCGACCTCCCTCCCTCCCTCCCTCCTCTTTTGCCTCTTTAGGTACAAGGCCAATCTCTGTGCAGTAGTTGGCGTTATCTGTTGCCACTGTAAATCAGATCACGTTACCCACCCCCACACTTAAAATTCTCCAGGGCTTTCCCATCACACCTCATATAATATGCAAAGCTCTTTCCTTTGCCAAGGCCCTAGGCCCCTCAAGATCCCATCTCACCTCATCGCAAGCCGCACTCCACTCCCACTGTCCTGCAGCCTGTCTGGGCCCTTCTCCTCACCTGCCCCATGTTGGCTTTGTGCTCTCTCTCTCCCTCTGCCTGGGATGCTTCCCCCTGCTCTTTACATAGCCGATTCCTTCCTGCCGGGTCTCAGCTTAAATGTCACCTCCTCTGAGAGCCCTCCTGATCTCATCAGTGTATTTTAATTCTCTGCCTACCACCCAGGACCATCTGATTTTTTCCTTATGTGTCTATTTCTTTGTGTATTGTGTAAACTTCCCCCACTAGAATATAAACTCCACCACAGCCTGCTGCATTCACTCAGAACCCTGCCTTCGTAGGCAATAAATGCTAACCGAATGCACGAATGAGAAAATGAAACCAAATGTGTTTCATCAAAAATGGAGAAGTCCTTGCAGGCTTCTTGGCCAACAATCTTCCAGAAATAAGACACTCTGGAAAATCTGCTTGTGTGGAGGGCTGTCCTGCCCTCATGTGGATGCCCCATTGCCAAAGAGTGGTTAATCCCTTCTCTCGCTAACCTCCCAGACCAGAAAATGACATTAATGTGGAAGGGCAGGTGGAATGGATTTGCAGCGTCCCCTGCTTCAGAAACAAATAGCACTATTAGGCTTTTGCAGGTCTCCAGGGGAACTCGTCTAGGTTTTGGTGAATTCCAATGAGCTCCAGTTTTAAACATGCAGGATTTCAGCTCTGGCCTCTAACTCACTGAAAGAGAACAGCTCAGATAATTTCTTTGCCTCCTAACTCCAGGAATTTCTGACCCCCACTCCCACCCCCATGACGGCCTGAGAAGCCAAAGGTAGAGAGTTGAGCGGGGCTGGGTGCCTTTTAATGAGACAGGCCCCAAGAAGCATTCTGTACTCTTTGGAAGTCACCCCTAGGACCGCTTACTGGAACTGATCTGTGACCCCAGCCCACTACGCAAGAGCGTGTCACAAAGTTGCCAGTTTAAGTGTTTGTGCTTTTGACTGTCCTCAGAGGACACTGATTTGTCATGTTGCTGTGGAATAAATTTGAAGTGAGTGTGAACCAAAGCTGCTCTGTGCAAAGAGATCCCTTAGCTAGTGAGTGGGCCCAGGCAGCCCCCCAGCATCCCATCTCACAGAGGCTTGCACTTGACCCTGGAGTGTAAGATCTGTAGGAGGCGAACTGTGCTTCCTTTTCTCACCACTGAATCTCTGGTGCCTAAAATAGCGTGTGCACATAATAGAAGCTCAGCATTTGTCACATAAGTTAGTAACTGATCAATAACAGCCGCAGTCACTTCCCAGGCACTGTGTGCCCCACCCGGCTCAATTCGCACAGCAACTTCAACTCCTCATCCTCACCCCACCCCCAGGATGTACATTTTGCAGAGGAGAGCTTGACAAACGAGGTGCTACAAATCACGCGTGCAGCTCATGTCCATTGGTAAGTTGGAGTGTGTTTCCTCTGTAAGGATGTTGTCTAACCCTCCTGTGTTGAGTGGATCTTGGGGGAGAGGCAGGAATGTCGTGGCAGGTGGACCTGTCTCCACCAGCTAACATATGCAGAGAGGCAGAGTGATGTACAGAAAAACCACGGGCCAGGGAGTTTATCAGATCTGGGTTCAAATTTCCTCTCCTTTACTAACCAGTAGGAACCTACACAAATCACAACCCCTGTAAGCCTCACTTGGTTTCCTCATCTGTTAGAAAGAAAGAAAGAGAGAAAGAAAGAGAGAAAGAGAGAGAGAAAGAGAGAGAGAAATGAGAAATCAACTTTGCCCAACTTATACCCAATATAGTGAGGCACAGGTGAAAGAGGAGACGTGATGGGGTAGGTGTCAGACGCTCTGTTAGGTTGGACCTGCATTTGGGCCATTGGTGTTTGGCTCCATTCTTGGGAGTTTGGTATCCTTGAAAGCTCGGGTTGTGTATAACTGAGTTATTCCATACAAAACGTTTTGAAGTGTCTTGCACGTAGTAATCACTCAGTGTATACTGGTATTACTGTTCTATTATTCGTGCTCCTGCTAGGCCCTGGACACACTTTTTGTCTACACCCAGGGTGGCCAGTGTAGACAAAATACTTTCACTCTGGTATTCAGGATATTTACAGTGGTGTAACTAATTACCCCAGATGCCAGCGGCTTAAAACAGCTTTTGTATTCGATCTCACACTCACTTAAGGAGTTTGGACTCGGTTCAGCTAGGTGATTTTTCTTTTCAGGTGGCCTTGATCAAGGTCATTCAGTGGTGTTCAGTTGTTAGGTCAGCTAACAACGAGGCTATCACTGAGGGTCCTAGCCAGTGTCAATCACATGCCTGCCACCTTGGCAGGGTCCACTGGACCCAGTCTTCTCCCCCACATCATCTCAGAGCATTCCCACACCACCTGTACCACAGGGTGCTCTGACCTCTTCCACGATGGCTCAGGACTCCAGAAGCCAGCCAAGATGCCCTTGTGAACATGTAAGGCTTCTTAGCCTCAGAAGTCCCAGTTACGTCTGTCAGATTCTACTGGTCAAGCAAGGCCAGACCAGATTCGAGGGGAGGGAAATTAGACTGTGCCTCTCAGGCACCAGAGAATTTGTTGCCATCTTGAATGTACCATGGATGGTAACTCTGATCTGGGAGTGTCTGCCTGGGGTGATATGAGAAGCCCACACCTGGTACAGTGGGGGTTCCCACCACCTACCCTGGGAGTGGGGACATGAGTGCCCCATGTTTGCCATTCTGACTTGGAGCTTTCTCCCACTGTCTTACCCTATTTTCTTCTCATCAGCAACTCTTTCTGATTGCATTTAACTACTGTCCACCAGAGAGTTTTACAGAATATTTTATCGTTCACCCCCACTTTGCAGAATCTGTGCCTGGAGCTGATGTCTTTATCAAGTGCCCTTTGCTCTGAGCCTTGTCTGTGGAGCCCTCTGTGAACACACTGCTTGCCATTCTTTCTAGCTGTGTCAGGTCAGTCAGGCAAGGCCAACTAGGCATATCTAACTGTGGGTATGTCCTTCAATAAATAGCAAAAAGCACAAGTGATTGTATCACCTCTAACTCTACTAAGTAGACTCATGTCGAAATGCACCATCAGGAATTTGTGGAAGAAAGGAAGGAAGGGAGGAAGGGAGGGAGAGAGAGAAGGAAGAAGGAAGGAAGGAAGGCAGGAAGGAAGGCAGGCAGGCAATGCGCTTATTATTTTGGAAAGCCACATTTCACTCTTTCTTCTGTAGAATGAGATTCTAATAGGATGAGTTTGGCTAAAGCCGCACACGCAGTGAGATAAGGCATGTCTGAACAGTTATTCCTCTGCTTCTTTTGCTGGCTCGTGAATGCATCTCTAACCAAACTTGGGAGGGTTCTGACTTCTCTGTTCCTCTCCCACATCCTGCTGAGATGGCAGTGATGAACTGGAGACTTTATATTCATTTCCATGGCAACAAACATCACTGTCCTAGGGCCACTCCCGGAAACCTTTACAAACTCCACTTTCCCATTATACCCAAGCCCTGGGAGACAGCAGAGCGTGTGCAGAAGCAGCAAGACCCCCCCACACACACAATACACAGGCCACAGTGGCCAGAGCAAGCCTAGGCTTCAGCAAAGAACGTCTGGCTCCATGGACCTACAAACAGCAGGTAGAACAAAGACAATTAACTAAATTGGGTTTTCTGCAATTGTTTCTTCTCTTGTAAAGTTTGCCCTTAGTGTGAAAAATCTCACCTCCAACTTATTTTCCACACCCAGACACCTTTACATCTAGAGTTTGGAAATTGCCTGAACAAGGGGAGATTGTACCTTGCATTTCCTGAGCCCTTTGTGTATCTTGTGGCCTTGCAGTCTTTCTCAGTTACTAATTATGAGCATTTATTTACAGCTCATGTCTCAAATGCTGGTGGTATGCAGTTTGCATCTGTAACCAATGACTTGCCATTAATCAATAATCAGAGATCCGAAAACAAGACTATGTGAACTATGGTGCAGACCCAATTAACCTGAAATAGGAAAGAAGGGGCTTTCATTGAGTTACACCCTGGTGTGGGGTGTGCAGTGGGTTCTAGAAAATCACCAAGGGACACTGACCTCATGCTGAAGGTGGTTGCCTCCCAGGGGATTGGTCCCTGAGCTTATCATGCTCCGTCCTCCCTCCTACAGCTGACCAGGGAGTACAAAAATCCATAATGCAATGAACACAAATGGCCTAAAATGCCTTCAACCTTAGGAGCCTGGAGGTAGACCCTCAAAGGACAGGCTTCATTTTGAGCAGGTTCTGGAAGAAGGAGGAGGTTGGCCTTAGCCCCCATCCTTGATGTCTTCTCTGGGCTTCACTCTAAGAACTCAGCCCACATCTGCCTTCAGCATCATCACTCTCACTGCTGGCTTCCTCGCCAGTGTCTGCATTGAGGATTAAGGGACCCGGCCGCCCAGTGTTCAGGCTTGCTGGCAGCAGGTCTCCACAGACACGGGCCATCAAAGGGCAAACCAATTATACCACAGCCAGGACCCAAGTGAGGCCACTCCAGAGAAGACATTTTCAGAAGGTTATGTCCAGTGGAATCTTTCTTGTTTACTTTTAACCCCAAGTGTCATATCTTTAGACACCCACCTCAAGGCAAGAACGCAAGGACCAGAATCCCTGCATGTGGGCAGGGAGGTGCTCCCCTGTTTCTGGAAACCATAGCGGTGACCCAAGGAGGCTGTGTAGAATGCTGGCCTTTGCCTTTCATACAGTAACAGAGCTGCTGACTGTCAGTTTACTCTCACAACAGCATCAAAAGTCCAGAGGCAGGGAGAAGCAGGGACAGCTCCTTGTCCTGTGCCCCCCTGCCTGCCACACCTACCCTGGGAATGCAGAAATTAACAGAAGGAAAAAAGAAAAAACCTTTTTGGGAGTCACATTAAGGTAAATGGCCAAGGAGAAAGGGGCTGCCAGAGTGGAGAGTCCTGGGCAGGGCTGGTCTTGCAGGGGGTGTGGCTGGGAGCTCCTGCCTGTGGCACACCGGGCCCTGGGTGGTCCCCTCCTATCCGTGGGGCTGCCTGGTAAGGGTTGAACCACGGCCACCGCCAGGCCCACTGCCAGCTCAGCATCCTCCGTTCGCGTGGCCTCGCTGTGGACACGGGACCCCATCCCCATTCTTCTGTCCTTCTGGTTCTGTTGTCTCTGCATAGAATGCCGCCCACCAGCCTCTCTGGCAAGGCCCAGGCAGGCCCCCTCTGTGGGCCACTCAGAGGTGGTAGTGGGATGAGGTCAACAAGGTCGCAGCTCGGGGACCCTAAGACAAGTCCGAGAGTCCTACCTGGTGGCACTCGTGTTGGCCGCCATCCGTTTTATGTATACCAAGGCCTGTCGGGGTGCAGGTGTGTGAGAATGAGATTATGACAGGGATAAATTTCAATCTCCTCAAAAATCATTATCTTAAAAATAACTTTCTCCCAATCTTGCACATCTCTGGGATTATTACTCACGCATTACGTGCAACCTTATAACTAATGGAAGTTGACATCTGATTTTAGAGGGTGATTCTTCTCCCATTAGGGACTTCAGAAGAGTGCTTGAAGTAGCCACTTCCCCTGCTCTATCCTTCACCCTTTGTGTATACACAGCCTTTCTGGAAGGATCCACCGGTTGAAGCAATTATCCAGCGCACCTCCCCACAGAGACCTAGGCTCGCACACTCCTCCAGTGCCAGGTGACCAGATGAAGCCTCTGAGAAGGATGTAGGATCCCCTGCCCAAGCAGGGCTGCCCCGCAGGTGGGAGGAGATGCCTGGATCTGCCTGAACCCAAAGCCTTGTCTGTCCTGCAGGGCTGCAGGAGCTGGAGCCCTGGGGGCTTCTCAATGTGTGGTCCAGCTTGTGACGGAAGCTCAGCCAGGGGACTAGTGAAAAAGTCACATTCCCAGGCCCTGTCTGGCTGTCGAGTCCAGGAATCTGTAGTTGTGTTCCCAGCTCCCCCCCTCACCCCTATGCTGTGCATTCCTGGCTAGAGGTCCCGGGAAGAAGAGCTCCCGTACACATAGATCCCTTCCCCCAGCACGCTGCCACCAAGAGGAGTCCGGTGCCTCCCCGGGGCCTACGGAGGCCTAGAGAAGGCAGTCACCCTGAAGATGGGAAAGACAAGCCCCTGCCAAAAGGGCCTCCATCCCTCTCACTTGTGTCAAGTCCTTGAGAATAGGGGATAGCTGAAGAAACTGATAAGACAAGGGCCCTTGACTGAGAACATTCTAGAGGCCTCACACGGTGCTGGAGACTGCACATGAGCCATTTCTCATCCTTGGCTAAGGTGCTGGTTGTTACCTGTAGCTGTAGACTGAGGGCCAGAGAGGTTACGTGGCTCACCTAAGGCCACACAGCTAGAAGAAGCAAAAGTAGAGTCATAACCGTGGGCCGGCTCACTCCCCTAGTGACACGGCCGCGATCTTCTGGAGATGCTGGGCTGGACGTGACCAGACATCCGGAGACCGAGATATTGATTTAGAACTTGAAATCTCAGCTTCCTTTTTCTGAAACTTGTGCTGACTTTCGGAAGCTGGGCTTTGGGGCCCGGCTGTGTGATGGAAGTGGGGTTTGTTAAACTGGAATAGGGACTTGGAGGTTCTGCCGATGAGTTGTTGAAGCAGAGAGTGGCGAGTCCTCTGCAGGGGGATTGGGGAGCAGCCTAGCAGGGCTCACACCTTCCCCGGCACCTCCAGGCCACGGCTGGAGCCACCTTCGCCTCCACTCCCCCGCCACCCACTGGCCAGCCCCGCCAGGAGTGCAAAGCCAGGATTGACCACCCCCTGACCCATAGTGCCGCCCAGTTTCTCTGCTGCTAATTGGCCGTGGGAGCTGTGTTCTGAGTAATCAGAATTGCAAGCCTAATGCTGTCTGTCAGGAGACCACCTGAGGACATGCTGTAATTGGAGAGCAGGGGAGCCCGCAGGGCTGCACGGCTCATCTGTCCGGAGTGCCCGTGCGGTGAGCCCCCGCACTGGGACGCCCTCGTTATGCAGGACACACAAGTCCACGCTCCCATTGGGTTGGGAAGCAGGACCTCTTTCTATCATCCTCAGACTCCCAGCTTCTCTCTGCCCCCTCCCTTCCTGGGGATGTGTCTCTTTGGTTAGGCATAAAGGACAATGCTTACTCTTCGGTGGGCACAGTCTGGGTTTTAAGAATTTCTAGCTGGGACAGATGGCTTTTTTTTTTTTTTTTAAATCAGGAGACCCTCTCAGGAAGGTTGGACCCATGAGGGAAGATGAGAGCTCCAGGGGAGGTCAAAAACAGTCCAGTGCTGCCACCCCCTTACAGAAGAGCAGGGGGCCAAGGCTGGGGAGGTCAGGGTTATGTCCAGGCAGGGTCCTCTACATTGGACGGGGGACCTGGAGCCCAACTCAGTTGTTCCTGGTTCCCTTCCCCTCACCCCCACTTCAGTCACAGACTCCCTTTTCTATGCATCTGTTCTATTCTCTGCCAGGGTACAGCCATGGGCCAGGAAGAGATCACCGCCACACCAGCAGGCTGTGAACATGTCAGTGAGACAGTCATTGCCTTGGGACCATGTGTTCAGGTCCATTTCCCTAGCACCATGGCCAACTCCACAGCCTTTGTGTAAATCAGAATGAAAACACGCCCAGTGGGCAAACATAGCCTGGTGGGTTCTTGGCTTGGCAAGTAGATGGCTTCTCTGCACAAAGACGATGTCCCTTCCTCTAGGCAAATTCAGCCCCCTGCTAGGTTGCACAGCTGGGCACGCAGAGCATGGACGGGACTTCATTCCCCATGGAACACATACCGTGCCCGGACTGCGTTGCTCTATGCAGTGCCTGTGAACTGAACCCTGAATTTTGAGGGCAGAGTCTGTGTCTGTCTTGTCCTCTGCTGTATCCCAGGACCTGGTGTTTGGCACAGAGTAGGATCACCAAATTATCCAGGGAGTGCATTGATTAATTAATGTTTCAATGTAAAGTTCAGATGAGTACTTTTTCAGAGAGGTACCCAGAAAAGCTATTGCAAGAACTGAATCTTCAGAAGTAGGGACTTAGCTGTCACAAGGGTCTGGGGAGGTCATTTAGGCTTTCTATCTTTCCTTATAGGAGCCTGCTGTTTATTTTCCCAGCTTTTCTGCTGAACTGTCTGAACTCACATTTGAAACTATGTTCCCTCCTGTCTCTTTCTTAATATCTCAGCACAGCTCCTGTTGTGGACAGTCACTCAACCTCAGGCCTGGCCATGGAATGGCTTTGCCGCCCGGGAAGGGCCTTGTCTTGTGTGTGGGGAGGGTTCAGACACCTTCTTCCGAGGCCTCCTGCTCGAGTACAAGACCATGTGGGGACAGGCCGTCTGAATAACTTAAGAGTAGCTTCTGGGACAAACCTTATTTTTTTGGTCACTTTAATGAGATCTTTATATTAAAAGGATGCACAAACTAAAAACTAAGTAGCAAAGTGTTTTTTTTTTTTTAATTGATAACAAAATCACCCATGGAGAGACTCTACATCAAGCATTGACAGTGTCTGGTACATAACAAATAATCAATAAATGAGGGCCTGTAGATCTTTTATATCAATATTCTCTTGAAATAGACCAATACACAATCTAAATTTTGGACACAGTCTCATATAGGTGGGAAACTTCACATGTAAAAGATCTTTGGTTTTGTTTTTATGGATTTCCTGTTAATTGAATCATCTTTTTATTGGGAAGGGAGGGCAGAGCTAGCATTTTCCTGGAACTACATGAGCAGGGACTGCTAGGTGCTTTGTGTTCATTCCTGTATATAGTCCCCTTTCTTGGCTTCAGGGCAAAATGTATTCTCCAATTTTCCAGTCGTGGAGCTCAAGATTGTTGGACTTCGAAGTGTTCTTTCCCTTTTGTGGTATTTAGAAGGGAGCCCTGTTAAGGGAGAGCTTGGTAGGCAATCTACGCCAAAATGCTTGAAGGTGACCACGTGGTCACTGCCAGCTTCCCTGTGAGGACCAGCTTTCCTCGGGCCTGTGGAGAGCGGGGGTGCCTTTCAGAGGATGCCATCACCTAACCATTAGTAGGTCAGCATCCCCAGCAAGGAGGTGGCCTGGGTGCGCAGACCAAGGGGAGTCATAGGGAGCGCCTGGATGTTCTAGATAGCGTAACCCACGTGATTGCTGGGAAAACTCGTCACCACGTGCCATTTCCTTGTCCCTGATGTATAGGATTAAAAATACCATGTTTCATTTCCCATTTCTAAACAGTCATGTCAGGCTGTGTGTTCCCCAAGTTCTCAGTGAACACCCGGAATTGTCACCCAGTGCTGGAGAGTGTTTTCATCGTTCTGATGTGACCTGCTGCAAAGTTCGGGGGCACCACCTGCCCCAGAGCTGCTGCCTGACTCAGGTCTGAGTGGCCTCTGAAATCAGAGACAGGTGCTTCCTCTGAGGCCACCCCTCAGAGGCCACTCACGCCACCCAGACATCATGCCCTTCCTCCCTGGTGAGCTGTCCTGGCCCCACGAGGCGGCCGTGGTCCTTTGCCCGGAGGGACACGTGGTATTCTGTTGAGCTGGTTAGCTGTGGATCCCCAGCATGGCTCTTTGCCACCACCCTCAGCTTTAGCCTTTGGGCTGTGTGCCCTGGGGGGGGTCTTGTCCAGCCTGTACTATGTACATGGTGTTCTTTATGAAAGGCTCCTGCTCGGTCGCGTCTGTCTGTTTCCTGCTCTAGGCAAGCACACACGGTCTCCATCATAACCCACCAGGGCGGCCTCATCCTTCGAGGGGAGGAAAATGGCTGTGTCTCTAACCCCCTTTTCGTCACCACCACATCGCCTCCCCCATCACCATGGGCCACTTCCTTTGCACCTCCACCATCACCGCTGTCACTGCCCCCCCATCCACCCCTATCTCCTGGTTCTGCTCCCCATTCAGTCTCTCCCTTCACCCACCCTTCTCCCCAGCATCACCAGCCTTCCCAGCAAACGACGGTTTGGAAACCCCTGTTTGCATGTGCCCGGGGCCCCCTTCCTCGTGTCACAGCAGAACCCGGCAGCACCCCTGCCTCCGAGGTTCCGGGACAGATGCCGGAGCATCTCCTCAGTGGGGGGCATGGTGTGCAGTACCTTGGCGCAGGAATGCAGTTAACTGAGGCGCCAGAGCAGGGGGCCTCCCCCCAGGAAGGAAGCGCACGCTCCAGCTCCTGCAGTGCCAATGGGACAGCTGCAGGGAGCGCCCGGATGGCTTTAGGACCAGGGTTTCTGTCAGTGTAAACGAATGCAGGTTCGGGCGCCACCTCTGCCTCCATCCGGGTGAATGTGCTGAGTAGTCACAGCGGCCTCGAAGCTGCCGGCCAGGAAACAGGTTGCCCGTTAATTCATTCAGTCAAGAACAAAGCCAGTGTGCCAGCTCCAACCTGTTGTGTCACAGTACTGGGGGACCTTTCCTTTCTTCTCCATTTTCCCCTGAGCAGCAACTGTACAAAGGAAACTTCCAACCCCGAGCAAGGCTGTGGGGGGCCAGTGCACTGGACACCCAAGGCCGCGTTCACTAGAACAATAACCCCCGGCCCCAGGAGCTCAGGGGCACTTGCTGAGCCCTAACAATTTGAGGCCCATGAAGGAAAAATAGAATGTGTGGCAAGAGTTTCTTTTAAAGTTAGGCTGAATGACCTAATTAAATATATCATTTTCAAATGAAACACAGATTTTCTAACCCAGAGTGGAATTGTCAAATTTCACAGATTTCCGCACTTGAGAATTGTCTGAGAATCACTTTTTTAGGATGACACTCTTTTCTTCTTGATCTCCCTCACGCCCCGGGTGATGAATCCCTGCCCCCGTCCACACCTCTTTCCCCAGCTACAGGCCCGCAAAGCCAGCGGACGGTCCCTCGATGTTCTCGCCTGGGACACTTCATACACATCTCCATCCTGGTGTGCTAGGAACACATTCTTGATTGTGTGCCCAAACTTAATCATCCCCTGTTCTGCCATCTCGGGGGACTAGTGAGCAGCTATCACCTGGTTTTTCCGGCAAAAGCCCATGCTGCCATTCCCGGCCCCCGTCTTGCGCTCCCAGCACCGTCCTGTATCAGCAGGCCTTCCTGAGAAGGCGTGGAAGCCACCCACCCAGGTTACTGGTACCTCTTGCTTATACAAGCCCAGTCGCCTCCTGCGCCCATCCCCCTCCACTCCTCATGCCATCATCCGGTCAGCCCTCCGCCCAGCAGCCACCATCCATCTTAAAACCAGAAATCACACCCTTTCACCGTCCTGCTCAGCTTCCCCCAGCAGCTTGTCAACGCACTCTGGGCGCAGTCCGAGCTCCCCACACGCCCTGCATGCTCTGTCCCACCTGCTCCCTGGCCTCTTCTTCATCCCGTCTTCCTGTTCTTCCCTGAAAACACCAAATTCCTCCCCGCCTGAGGGACTTGGCACTTGGTCCATCCGCAGAGCCTCTCTGGTTTGTTCCCTGCTGAAAGGCCCCCTCCTCCAAGGGTCCTTCCCTGACCACCTTATCCAAAGAACCCCTCACCCTTATACTCCTCGCTGCCTTCCCCACTTCTCTTTTTCTTGACAGCAATGTCACTTGCTGTCTGTCTCTTCCTCTCAAATGGAGGCTCCATTAAGGGAGGGATTTTCTGTGTCTGGGTTACTGCTGTCTCTAGTACGTATAAGAGGACTCAGTGTGCAGTAGTGCTCAGTAAATATTTGAATGAATGAATGCATGAATGAATGAATGAACGAACGAACAAATGGGAAAGAATAATGCCCACCCCGGTTTGCTGTCACTTCTACCCAGATTTGTGTCATGTGACCTGTCATTCAAGAAGACCAGATAGGCTCACTTGGATTCTCCCAAGGGCAGCATCTAGGAATCATTTCTGAAGAGAGCTCCTAAGGCGTCAGAAATGGCTCCACTTCTGGGGCCACCTTGCTGGTGTCACCAGGAGTCAGGATCATGATCTCAGACACTACACACCAAGAGAGATGAGGAGCTCAGCACACAGGGAGACAAGGCACTCGACCTGCACCGCAGGCCAGGGTCCTCCAGGAGGGCCTCCAGGGAGGTTCCTGGAGTGCCCAGAGAACGAGCAGGGGAGTCCAGCACTGATTGCCAAATTTGTAGGGCCTGCTGCAAAATGAAACCGTGGCACCCCAGCCTCACGGCCCCATGGGCCCACTGACCCAGCTCGCTGTAGACGGGCCTCCTGCAAGAGCTTGCCCCTCAGCACTAGGGGCTGTTCAGAGCCTTACTTGTAGGTGAGCAGGAGGCCTCCACTGTTGGTCCGGGGTGCTGTCAGCTTGGGACAGGGACAGCAGCCCTGCCCGCCAGCATGCATCTGAGTGATACCCTGCCCACACCCCCACCCAGGCCCCCACCAGGGGTCGAGGACAAACATAAAACTCAGACCCTACCCCCCAACTTGAGCCCTTCACCACCTTAGGTGGCAACAGAGGTACCTAGAGGAAGGCCACCCAGGGCACCGGGGCTGAGTAGCTGGCAGCAGAGAGCCATTCTGGGGAGGCCGGGAGGCAGGGTGAGTGAGGAACACACGCATGCTGGGGCCCCAGGCCTTGCATGGAAAAGTCCTACTGGACTTTTCTTATGAAACACAAATTTAAAGGCAGTTATTAGGTATTTTAAGACCATAACCTTTCAGCATTTAACACCAAGCACAGGGACCCTCTGAGTGCAGAGCATGGGTCATTGCAGCAGTCCCACACCCGCGCAGCCAGCCTTGGCTATAGGGTTGGAACCGAGGGTCAGCCGGGCTGCCCTGTGACCCTCTTCAGCTTTGGAAGCACCTCTGTGATGTGAGCAGCTCTGGGTCACTGCCAGCTTCCTGTGACTTCCCACTCCTGCTGCCGTGGCCACACTGTCGTTTGCAGTCACAGAGTTCCACCAAGGAGCTTGCCCAAGAGCCCTGCCACCATCCTCCGAGAGCGGACCAGAGCCCCCTCTATCCCACCTGTGTGTGGGGGAAGTGCTGGATTACTGGGCAAGAATGGGATGGAATGTGAAGATTTCTTAGATTTCCATTTGTGATCATCTAGTCTCAGGTGTTATCCTGGGGGGAAAAAGTACAACCTGAATATGGGTTTTGTTTTTAAATTGAAGTATAATTTACATACAAAGAAATGCCTAGATCTTTGTGAATGATTTTTGACACATGTGTACACCGTCACTCAAATGAAAACATGAAATGTTTCTATCATTCTAGAAAGTGATTTCAGGTCCCTTTCCAGCCAACCCTTCCACACCCAGAGGCCATCCCTGTTTCAGTTCTGACTACCATGGATAGATTAGTTCAGATATTCCTGAACTTCATGTAAGGAGAACTCTGCAAAAGGGACCTTTCGGTTCTGGCTTCTTTCACTCACCGTAGCGTTTCAGAGTCCACATCATTTGTCCACATCATTAGTAAATCAGGTCCATTTTATTGCTGAGTAGTATTTGCATTGGATGAGTATATCACAGTGTGCAGAGTCATTCCTGCTGATGGACATGGCGTTTCCATTTGGGGACTATTAAGAATAAAGCTTCCATTAGTGTTTATATTTATGTCCTTTTGTGTCCATAGGCTTTCATTTGTCTTGGGTAAATAAATACTTACAGATGGCAAATAAATACATTAAAAGATGATGAATATCATTAGTCACTGGGAAATGTAGGTTAAAAACACAATGATATACTATTACATAGCTCTTCAAATGGCTAAAACTTAAGATGGGTCATAGCAAGTGTTGACAAGGACCTGGGGCAACCAGAATACTCGTAGAGTTCTGGTGGAAATGTTTTCTGTTGCGGTGATTTTTTTTTTAACCTTTATTTTTTTTCCTTCTACTTGTTTTTGGTATTCTTTCTTTCTTCTTGAACTGGAAGCTCCTTTCTTTGTCTTTTGACTTCCACCGTCTCTGATGAGAAGTGAAGCATCACTGTTACTGTTGTTTTCTTGAAGGTGATGTATCTTTTTCCCTCTGGCTTCTTGTTATATTTCATGTTACCTTTGGTTTTCAGTTTGGTGATGATTTGCCTTTCTGGTTTCCTTTGTGTTTATTTTCTTTGGGGTTCACTTATCTTCTTGGATATTGGATTGATGTCTTTAGGTTTTGTAGATTTTTAACCAGTAACTTTTCAAATATTCCTTCCACCTTATTCTTTCTCTCCTCTCCTTGTAAAACTCCAGTTACATGTATGTGAGTCCTATCCCACAGTTCTCTAATGATCTGTTCAATATTTTTGGCTCCATGCTTCAGTCTAGTCTTTTTCTATTATTGCCTTGTCTTAATTTATTCATCCCATTTCCTGCTGTGTCCAGTCAGCTTATCCTTAATAAACTCTATTTGGTAAATCCTTTATTTCAGATTTTGTGTATTTCAGTTTTATTAAAGACACGTTCTTCTTGAATTTCATTCACTTAATCATATATTCCTTCTCTACTGTCCCATGACTTTAATAAAAGTTATGAATTTTAGATCATCCGGTGTTTCCTGGTTGTTATAATGGGAAAAACAATCTTCTACAAACTTTTCTATCTGAGACAGAAGTAGAATTCTGTGTATGAAAAATTTAGATGTCCTATTTTTTTCCCCAACATTTCCTGTATTACTAGAAAATTGCAGGAATAGTACAAAGAATTCTCATATATCCTTCACCCAAAGAGCCCATTCACATTTTGCCAACTATCCTAATCATGTTTTTTTTTTCAATAAGGGAATTCAAACCAGATTGCTCATGACACTTGGTTGTTATCTGTCTTCAGCCTGTTTGCTTCAATTCAGAACAGTTCTTCAGGCCTTCCTTGCTCTTCATATCTTTAATGTTTTTAAAGATTATAAACCAGTCATTTTAATAATGTCCCTCAATTTGATTTTGCCTGATGTTTCCTTGTGAGTACATTGAAGTTATGAATTTGAGGCAAGAATATAACTGAAGATCTGGGCACCTGGGTGGCTCAGTGGGTTAAAGCCTCTGCCTTCGGCTCAGGTCATGATCTCAGGATCCTGGGATCGAGGCCCGCATCGGGCTCCCTGCTCGGTGGGAAGCCTGCTTCCTCCTCTCTCTCTCTGCCTGCCTCCTTCCTACTTGTGATCTCTATCTCTCTGTCAAATAAATAAATAAAAATCTTTTAAAAAAAGAATATAACTAAAGATCTGCTGAGTTCTTCCCCTGTATCCCATCAAATAGGAATCCATGACAACTTGTCCCATCACTGCTAATGTTAACTTGATTCACTCAAACGAGGTAATATCTCCCAGCTTTCTCCACTGTAGAGTTGCTGTTTTTCCTTTGAAAATAGTAAATGTTGCATAAACAGTGAATCTTGGATCACTGAAAAAATAAAGTAAAAAATAAAATAAAATAAAATAAAATAAAATAAAATAATAATTGTTTTGTAATGAGCTATTTTAAACTGTAAATATCCTGTTACTCCCCTTTCACACATGAGTTTTAGCATTTATTGACTTTCTTTGGCCTGAATCAAAATGTTCTTATTTTATCATTTCTTCTACATTTATTAATTGAAATTCTATAAGAAAGAATTTTCTCTTTTCACTATTTGTTTACTTTTTAAAAATCACTGTGGGTGTGTGAATTTCTCTTTATTCAATAGGATACTATCTGTTACTATAATTTATTTTCAGGTTCAGAAGGTTATAGATTTGGTCTGTGAGAGCTCCTTTGAACTGGCTTCTGTGTTTTTTGAATGCCCATGATTTTTGAAGTGCTTCCTTACTTTCTGGCACAAAAAGATATTCGGAGCTCTTCTTAGACTTTGCCTGCCTATTACCTGGCACAAACAAAAGAGACTTGCTTCCCTTTAGTGGTGAACTGCATTTAGAAATGAGAGTTAAAAGTGCTTCTTACTACTGGGGTTTTGCTGCTCCCAGAAACTCTCAGAGAAGAGGACGTAGAAGATGTATGTATGTCCATATTCATCCTGAAAGCCATGATCCCTCACATCAATACCTCCCGTACCAGTCCATCCATAGGGTTCATTCTAGCTTCCCTTCTTTCGATTTTTGCAACCCTCTTCGTCAGTGAAAAACCTACCTCCCTCTATCCTCAGTGTGCTTATTTCCTATACATAAACTAATCTGCAGACCCCTATCAGGCTGCTGTCTCCCTCAGCCATCTTCCTGTGTGGACCCTAGTCCCACCCTGTCCACCACCCAGCTGAGACGCCTCCCAGAATCAACTCGGCCACAGTTCTTCGGTACCCTTCCTTTTGAGGGCCTGACCCCAACTTGATCACCATGGTACTCTGCTGCCTTTCTGTGAACTATGAATTTTTGAAGCTAGGCTATCAGTAGAATTTGGTCTCCTTGGAATGAAAAGTGACAAGGCATTCTGGCATGTTTAGAGTTGAAATAGTAAGTATGCTTTTTGTCATGAATGAAAGATAATTTTGTCTTGGTTAATATGACCTGTTTAGAAGGATATTTCATCTTTTAATGTTGTTTAATTCTGTCCCTATAACTAACATTGAGCCAGTACTTATTACAGAATGATGTCTGCACGGGCTTTAGGTAGATATACGTCAGTGAGAGTCGAGCCCCACTTTGCAAGGCCACTGCCTCAGGAGGGCAGGACCGGCCAAAAATAGGCTTGTTCTGGTCAACATAAACTAGCAATCAGGTGGTGGTTTAGGCCAGAGACCCAGACTGTGCTGGGCCTTCCCGAAGCAAGGCATTGCTTACTCAGAAGGTCGTTCACACTCAGCTCAGGCTTGTCCGTTACTTCTATCAAAAGTAGTCCAAAAGGGGTCAGTCAGTGACAGCGTATCTGTCACCAGCCATGTCGTTCTATTGCCAAAAGTACTGCCACTCAGAGGCTCCTCCTCGGGATTTCAGTGCGGAAGACAGGGAGACGGCTTATTGCTGATACCTGTGTCCTTTCTTTCTCCACAGCACCCCTGCAATAGACTTCTCCTTATTGTTGGAGGTCCTGCTGATGGGAAAGTTTAAATTTGCTTTCAACATGCAGGTGGACTCAGGAAAATTAAAATCAGTTCTCTTTCAGCAACCCCAGCCTTTCCTGAGTCTCTTCTGCCACAGAAACTCTTCTCCCTGCTCTCCTAAGTACAGACTGACTGGTGGTGCATTGAACAGAGTATCTTTGTATTTATTTCCAAGTGTTTTTTAATTGTTGCATTCTCTTTTAAAGCATCATTATCTGACTTTTGCCTCTGGCAACATGGCAGATAAATATTTGTTAAATTCTTTGAAGCACTGATGTACTGGTAAGGAAAGACTTAGAGGCTGAAAAGACAAGTGAAATCAGGAATGCAGAGAGCTCAAATAGTTCTGCAGCTGGCTTTCCCTGGAGAGCCTGGCCTGGGTGGGTGACCTTGAGCTCTCATTTGCACACCTTACATCATTCAGGGTATCAAGGACACATCCCAGGGCCCTTCCAAGGGGGACATATTTGGAAAATGTTCCCCACCCCACGTACACACAAGGGATGCCAAAGGATTGCATCTGCAGCAGAAGGGGGAATGAGAAAGAAACCAAGTGACTGCAAGACAGTGTGTGGCAATTCCGGGCATGAGGTGAGAGAGTAGCAAGGGGACAGAGCTGGAGAAAGTGCCTGAAAATGCATAGTCACGTGCCAATCTGCACAAGGGATTAGAGTGCAGGTGGAAAGCACCCAAACAATCTCAAGCATACATTTAGTGTAACCCCAAATGAGGGAGTCCTTGGGTACCTGGCGCAATCAAGACGAGCCCATCTTCAGACCATGCCTCGGGAACTCTCACAGAGAAACCCTCAGGGAATGTGAGCTCATTAAAAAAAAAGGAAAAAACTTAAAACTCTATGGGTTAAGGCACCACAAAGGAATCAGCATAAAGAACAAAGGGACACGGCATATAAAATATGTCTTTTGAATATTTGTAAAAAGATTGAAAGTAGGATTAAAAATGAAGAGGCTATACAAATAACCAATCATCTCTGTGCAAGATGAAATAAAACCTCAAGAAATAAAAATTTCAAAGCTTAAGAACTCTGTGGGAGAGGGTAAGAGTAGATTAGAAAAAGCCGAAGAGGAAATTTGGGAGCTGGAATATGAATTTGGAAAAATTACACACCGTGCAGCATAGGAAAATGACACATGGGAAATGTGAACAAGATAGAGAGGTTGAGGCAGAAGGAGAAAAAACTTGCAACACAGGTCTCATTAGAAGTCCCAAAAAGAAGAAAAAGGAGAGAAGCCATGGAACAGAGAAAATATTTAAAGGAAGATGTTTGTGAGTTTTCACAAACTGATGAAATACAAGAATCCTCACTTCCAGGAAACCCAATGAATGACAAGCAGAATAAATGCAGAGAAACGTGAATGCTTACATCACAGAGAAGCTGCAGAAAACCAATGAAATCCTAAAATTACTTACATGGGAATAAAATTACTTACCAGTCAGTCTGTACCTCTCAAGAACAACAGAAGTCCAAGAGCAGGGGAATAAGATGTTTATTGAATGGAGGGGAAAAATCACTAAACATAGAATTAATTACACAGCATTGGTTATTTAATGTGAGAACACCGTAGATATTTTAGATACACATAACTAAGAAAATGTGAGGCACAAAAAGGAATTAAGAGAAATAACAAATTAAGGTGCTCTTGTCATGTATTTAGGTCATAAAAGAGTGTTTGGAGTTTGTATGTTCTAAGATTCTTTCGACAGAAGGTATTTAATTTTTATTTGAGTAGAAGAAAAAAAATAAAAGGTGAAATAAGGAAACAAAAGAGTGAAAGAGGAACATAGAAAAAGGCAATAAACAACCTAATTAGAGTATCTCGAGTAATGAGATATGTATACAGTGGACGTTACAAGAGAAAATGAATGAATTCCAGGCGTATGAGGTGCTTGAAGCCACACAGTGTCAGAACAGAGGAATGAAGTCTCAGATAAATAAATACAGTATGACTGATTCATTTATATAAAATAAAATTCAGAAACATTTAGAACAAGCAGCGTATTGCATAGAAATACAGAGTGAGATTGAACGACAAAGCAAAAGCAAAGCAAGAATAAACACAAAATTGAGGATAATATTTACCTCTGAGTAGAAATGAGGGGGATGTGGAGAGATTCGAAACAGAGAACACTGTTGTTTTTCTTGAAATGGGTCAATGAGTACATAATTTCTCTCTACATCACAGTCTTCGCGCTGTCCACGAAGTGTATAAGTATCCTTTCACAGTCATTATTTAATAAGAATAATTTAGCCATTTACAGTTATTTCAATTTGACTTGTATGTGGTGTGAGACTGGGTTCCAGTGTGATTATTTTCCAGGTGGAGAGCTGGTTAGCCCAGCACCATTTGTTAGATGCCTCTCCTTTCCCCAGTGCAATGGTCACACACCGCATTTTCATGCATATACACTGGGATGTATTTCTGGATCCCCTCTCCTACTTTATTGCCGAATCTGCAGTCCTTGATTTGTCTCTTCCTTGGTTATTATCACTGGTGTGCTCACAGCAGTAGCAGCTTTGTGGTTGGGTGTTCTGATAGTAGAGATAAAGGCACAAATCCCTTCCCTCTTCTTTTTTTTTTTTTTATTTTTCTTGGTTATTCGGGGGCACTTACTCTTCCAAATGAACTCCTTAAGATCATTTCATCCAATTCCAAAAGGATTATGTTAAATTTGTAAATTTATGGTAATATCTTTCCACCCAAGAATAAGAAATGGTTTGCATTTGTTCAAATCTTATTTTATGACCTTCAATAAGATTTTATGGTCATTTTGTATTGGTCCTATGGCTTTCTTGTTAAATTCATTCATAAATATTTTATGGTTTTTACCATTATTTTGAGTGGTCAGTTTTTCCCGTTACCATTTCTAATTATTGATTGCTAATGAAGAGAAGAATGATTAATTTTGGCATATTTATCATCTGTTCAACCACCTCATCATAATTCTCTTCCAATTTTAATATTGTCCCTGGAGTCTCTGTTTTGTAAGTATACAGTTACAGTCAGCAGAAAGATACAGTGACCAGTTGCCTTTTCTAAATTTTTACTGATTATTTCATTTTCTTGTCTTATTATACATCCTATTTGAATAAAAATGGTCCTGACAGGTGTCCCTGTCTGGCTCCTAATTTTAACTGAAACAGTGTTTGGTCATTTAAAATGACATATTTAAGTTTTCCTCTATTTCTTTTTCCTGAGCCAGACAGGGACACCTGAGCCGAAATCAAGACTCAGACACTTAACTGACTGAGCCACCCAGGTGCCTCCTTTTTATTTCTATTTTTGCTCTGGGCTTTGAGATATGTCCTGTACTGGATCATGGAGGCCAGTAATTTGAGTCTCCATAGTGACCATTCTGTCCTTTAATTCCTCTGATTTTCTTTTTGGTTTAAAATCCTAGTTCTTTTGAAAACCCCTTTTTGAGCTGTGCTCAGATCTCCTGGATTTCCAGTACTACATTGTCTCTGTTGAACTGTCATCCTCTTCCTCTGGCTGTTCTGGTTCTGGTCATTCTTCCTCTCTCTAGAGTCTGAGCCCCTTTCTGTAAAGGGTTATTTCCCACTACCTGCTCACTGGCCTCAAGTTCACACAGTGAAGGACCTTAAAGCAGTAGTGGCCTCATCAACAGTGACTGAGATGGGGTTGGCCAACCCTGGGAGTCTCCATGTGGGAGTAGGCAGCTTGTAGGGCTCCTGTGGAGAGCTGGAGGAAGCCTGCTACTCTCCGGGCAACATGTGCTCCCCCAGTCTCAGGGACAGAGCAGACAGTCCACTCATTCAGCCAGGAAAGCCAGCTTCCCATGAGCCTCTGTGCCCACCTGTCAGAGGCCTCAGCAGCTGCTTGGCTCAGACAAGCCCAATGTAGGGAGCTGACAAGAGAAGAAAAGATAGTATCTTTTTGATCCAGTTACTAAGAGCTTTGTTTTGATATTATGGCTGCTAATCCCATTGAGAGCAAAGGACAGATCTTTGAGAAGAGAAATTGACACCCTCCTGATTAGAAAATACTAAATTTTTCTGTGCTAATATTAGATCTTTTAATCGAGCTCCACTTTTAAAAAATAAGTAGAAGCATAATCAAGGAGATGAGCATGTTATTCTCTCTAGTTGTGAGACACATCTGTGCTAAGTGATCTACAAGGCCAAGTGTCGACCTGAGGGCAGCTCTTGTGCAGCTGGTAAAGGGCCCTAGAAGAAAGTAGCATCCCCTCTGTGCTCGTAAGTCTGGAGTATAAATGTGGGGGAGCACCACTGTGTCTCATGCTGCGTGTCTGCACGATAATACTTGAAATAATTGGAAGCAGCCCATGGTGTCATGGCCTTGAATCATTAGTTGGTGGAGAAGCAGGAAAGAACCCACGTAATGAGGTATCAGCGAGAGAGTGGAGACCCATCAAGAGCGGCAACATCTGGCCCCCTCAGCTTGAAGATGCAGGGAGCCCCGAGGAGCCAGAGAAGGGGACGGGAGAGCTTGGTACCGGGAGGAAAAATGAGGGGTCTGGTGACAGAGAATAAGACAGATGCAAGCTGAAGAGGCTTTAGGCAAAGAACGGGAACTTGGGGACAGGAATATATTTGGAGGAAGCGCTCTAAAACAAAACCATTTTGCAAAAGAAACTCTCCCAAGGGCAAAAATCCTATTGTGTTTCACATTTTCATGCAGCTTTTCTTTTTTAGAAGATCTCTGAAATAACCCTTCACAAGCCAGTTGAGACAGCTGGATAGGGCAAACAGAGGCAATGAGAAAAAAGAAGAGATTCTTGTACTTTCATTATAGCCAGAGACATGCAAGATAGGACATGGGTTTTTATACACCCAAGTTCATGGGTGCGAGGCTGTTCTTCACGTCTCACTGGATCTCTGCAGAAGCCCCTTGTGCTTTCTGATCAGGAAACTGACGAGGCTCACACAGGAAAGAGACTTGCTGTGATGGAACCCAGGTCTCAAACTCTCACCCTGAGCTTTCTATACCGTCCACTTTGCCCGCTACTCACTGTGTCACCATGTCACCTTCCTTAAAACCTCTCTGACTTCTGATGACTCAGATCTCTAGCCGGCAATTTTGGGTGTCTGCAGTCTCTTAATCAGATCCAGTCTTTTTCCCCCTGGCATTTCCTACAGCCACTCCATGCCAAGCCTGATATCACACTCTGAACATAAGAAGCAGAACCTATCTATCGTCCCGAAACCAGAGAGACACCCCCATCCCCTGCCCTGAAGCGCTCAGTGACCGTGAATTCCAGCTGCTCAGAGACCTGCCCTAGGACCTGCTATTCTATCTGACCTGTAGTTCTTGTACTGAAAGAAATGCTGAGTTGCTGGCCAGGAGCCTGGGAGCCCAACGTAGATGGAATATGCCTGTGGGAAGCCTCAGGGAGAAAGCTCTAGAAATTGTGAGTCAGGTCAGTTTACTGTTATCACACAAAGTAAAGAGCAAAGTGGCATAATAGTACAAAGGGTTCCCAGAAGGAAGAGAGATGCCAGGACCTGCCTGTGGTAAGTAGGTCTGACACCTCTGTAGGCACCAGGGCCCCGGCCGCCGGCTGCCTTTGAACCTGAGCTCCAGGATCACCTGGTCGGTCGGAGGCCCTGAGGTGTTTAGTGGAGTCTGCAGAGTTTGAGCTGCATTTCAGTCCTGGGCCCTGAAAATGTGTGGTATCAGGCTCCCTCACCTCGGAGGCTGGGCAGAGTTTACATGGGTCAAGCCAATCCCCAGCACAAGGAAAATTGCAAAGGAAAGTGTGCCCTTGAGATATTTGAAGCTTGCTATTTCAAGCCTACCTTTTAAAACCAGTCACTGAGGTTTATATATTCAGTGTAAATAGGTTCACCTTTCTGTGAAGGCAGGCCTCCTGAAGATAGTCATCAGCCCACACTCGTGTCCACTTACGTCAATAAAAGCACATGGCTTCATAGCTTCCAGTCCTTTTGAACCCGTCACTAACTAAGGATCTGAATTGAGCACTTACTATGTGCCAGCCTCTATGAATTATGTCATTTAGTCCTCAAAACGATCCTATTAAGCAGCCAACTGTTGTTATCTTCATTTTTAAATCAGAGGGAAAAGGGGGTAGGGGACTTGGCAAGGCTCTGACGTGGTAGGGTCAGGCCCAGGGCTGGGTCCTTGCTGACGTTTCATTCAACCTTGTGTCTGGTGACGCAGACCTACCCCAGCTCGCTCTTGCTCTGCTCCATCAAGGGCCCTTCCCACATGACAATTCTCTTCCCATGTGAGCAAAGTTGAGCTCCATGGTTGGGGGCTCTGTGTCTCCCCTTCTGGGATCTCTCTGCGAGGTTGGAAGCTCCAAGGGAGGAAAGGTGAAATTCTGTGGCAGCCTTTTCAAATGACACCTGTCACTCTAGGTACTTGGTGGTATTGGAGAAAATACCCAACACTTGGGAATAAGACAAAGGGCAATTGACACGTCCTCTCAGGTCATATTAGCATAATGTTTAACAGGCTCGCCCAGGGTCATTTACGATCTGGATTAGAGGCTGCCTCTCTGTGTATCTCACCAGCCACTGCTCACTGAAGGCCCTTACTATGCAGTTACCCTCTAACTGGTAGATTTGTTTCCAGTAAAGATGCAAATCATTTCTGCCTGGTGGAAAACACAGCCCCTAAAGTTGTGTCTTCTTGCCCTGTATGTCATTTACCAGCCGTGTGCCTCTCCTGGCCCACTCAGTCCACCTTCTATCTCCAAGTCCCAAGTACTCCTGAACCAGCTTCTCACTCCTGTGGGTCCCCTCATTAATGAGTTAAATAAATCTTCACCTCATGCTCACTTTATATTCTCATGATAGGCACGCTTTTAAGCT
Source organism: Ailurus styani (assembly GCA_002007465.1). NCBI lineage: Eukaryota > Metazoa > Chordata > Mammalia > Carnivora > Ailuridae > Ailurus > Ailurus styani. Next base: position 1,583,444 of record LNAC01000111.1, on the reverse strand, counting down.
TTTGGAAAGTACGCTTTGGCATCGTGTTCATCTGTGCCTGGAAATAGGCCCTCCGAAAGTCCTGCCAGAGACATCGGGCGTGCGTGGCAACCAGCCGTCTGTCCAATCCAGACTCCTTGGCCACAAAGAGCCAGTTGAAGGTCAAAGGTCTTCCTTCCCTCCTCTTGTTCCAGGCATTTCTGACTTGGACGTGATGGTTCATTTTTTTTTAAATTAATTTTTAAATTTATATTCAATTTAATTAGCATATACTTTATTATTACTTTCAGGGGTAGAATTTAATGATTCATCAGTTGCATGTAACACCCAGTGCTCATTCCATCATTAAGGAGTGCCCTCCTTAATGCCCATCACCCAGTTACCCCATCCCTCCACCCCCTTCCCCCTCAGTCTGTTTCCTAGAGTTGAGAGCCTCTTATGGTTTATCTCCCTCTGTGATTTCATCTTGTTTTATTTTTCTCTCTTCCCCTGTGCTCCTCCATTTTTTTCTTAAATTCCACATGTGAGTAAGATCATATATTTGTCTTTCTCTGACTAATTTTGCTTAACATAATACCTCCAACCGGTTACGTTGTTGCAAATGGATTTCATTCTTTTTGATGGCTGAGTAGTATTCCTGTGTGTGTGTGTGTGTGTGTGTGTGTGTGTGTGTATGTGTGTGTGTGTGTGTGTGTGGCTATACCTACCACATCTTCTTTATCCATTCATCTGTCAATGGACATCTGGACTCTTTCCAAATGGTGTTTGAAGCCAGTTTGTTGGACCTTGGTTTATAATCTCTGAGTAATACACATGACAAGTTACATTAGCTTCCAACAGTGGGTAACCGGGTATTTCTGTTAAGCATTCAGACCTAGCAAATTTGGTCATGTCTTTCAGAGCTTGTCAAAATTCTGCTTTCACAAAGCACACAATTGCCTCAGCTTAGGGGCCCGCTCTGGGGTCACTGAGAGGAAATCATATCTGCCTAACGGTCACCTGGACAGTTTCCGGGGGGCAAAAAAGCCAGAGAATGAGGTCAGGAAGGTACTAATCCTGAGAGGCGTCCCATTAGAGGGAGGGGGCCACTGGCCAGGGGTCCATTCATGATAAGGTGTGGGTTTGGGTCTACGATGCTCAGAGACCCCAGCAGGGCTTCCCCCCAGCACCGTAGACCTCCAGCCCATAGAGAAAGCTCTAAATGGTCCTCTGAGCTGCATGCTCTCAATATGTGAGCAGCAGAGATCCTGCAGGCCAGGCATGCTGTGTTTGGAGGTATCCTGACGTTGGAGAAGCTCAAGCTCTGGATGTGTGGACCCTCCTGGTATGAGCGCCTTGAGGCAGGAGCATATCCCTGGCTGAGCAGATTGTCCCATGTCTAAAGGATTTGAGTGTGACTAATTGAAATCTAGGCTCTGCTGCCTCCCACCTACTTGTTATCTGAGCACAGGCAAATTACCTCTTGACTCGTCTTTCCTGATCTGTAGAATGGGCCTGCACATATGCCACAGACAGGTTCAGGGTGTGGCCTATGCATGCATCTGCTTCATAGGGCTGTTGAAAAGATTAAAGGAGAATGAGACGAGCTCACGTCTTCCAAGTGTGAGGCACGGCGCTCATGAGTAAACAGTGCTTACTTTACACACTGCCCTCTCTGGCTGGGTCCTGGAAATGCGCATCTCCCTAGGGGTAACTACAGATCCTCTTCCCATCCCTCCAGTGTGAATGAGATTCTCCAGGGCAGAGGGGAAGCTGGAGCAGTCCCAGCACCCACGGCAGCCAGAGGCTGTGTCAGTTCCCACCAAGATGGCTCGTGGTGAGAGCCCAGGAGGGCTGCTCCCTTCCCCACCAGCAGCCTGCAAGGTGTCAAGAGCCTTCTGGCCTGTGGGAGCACCGGAGGATGAGTCCCTTTCATCCAGGAATGGAGCCAGGGTGCTGGACGTCAGGGTGATTAGACCACCTTTCAACATTCAGGACTCAGGGGCTGACGAACACCTCCAGAGAACCAGCGGCACCCCATTTTCCCGAGGGTCCAGCGGGGCAAAGCGGCACTTGGGTGTCTGCGGGCATGGCTGCTACAGCTGGCCTCTGCCTGGCAGGGTTGTCTTGGAGCAGAGCTTTGCAAGCCGGGCCTCTTCCTGTGAGCCCCAGGCTGTCCCCCTCCCAGGCCCAGGGCTCTTCCCAGTCTCTGTCAGGTCTCAGGTCAAATCTCACCTCAACAAGGCTTCTCGGACTCCAAGAGAGTTGGCCCTCGGCGGCAACCAGTCTGTTTCCTTCCTAGTGTCAACCACACCCCACAGTTGTTTCTCGTTCGTGTTCACGCTCCCGTGTGTCTCCCTACACGCAGCGACCCGCCCTGAGCACAGTATCCTGGTGTGCCTCGTGTCTGCAGCACCTGGAGTCGGGTCTGGCACAGAGGAGGTGCTCCGAGACTGTGGACTGGCTGTGTGGGTGAAGCGCCCCACTGCTCCCGCCTGTGTGCAGCACGGGCTGGGGAGCTGCGGCTCTGCGGTCTCTGGCACAAACTCAGTTTCTGCAGCTACACACAAGGCCCTTACACGCTCTCTGTCGTGAGGGGGTCAAAGTTCACCAGACACTGGCTCCATCCACCTTGGGCCTGTCTGAGAGGATGCATTTTCTTAGGAGGGTCTGGGTGGGGAGTCCTGGGACCAGGAACTGCACTCCTGGATGGCACACCCCACCTATCCGGACACCCCTGTCTGCACAGTGGGCTCCCAATGCAAGTCCTCAGCTCTGGGGTCCTTAAAACACTTGACCATGACCCAGGCTGTGTGCTCTAGCTCCCCAGTGGGTAGGTATTTTTGCTCAGAAAATAAGCATTGAATCCATATGTGAAGGGCTGTGTCTGCCAACGGGAGGGCACTTAGTTCCTGTACAGGGACCTTCCAGCCACCAACACCGGAGACTGTCGCTGTGCTGGCCTGGGGCTCACGGCATGCAGCAGTGAGGCTGTCGGCGCAGGGCGCCTGGGATTTGGTGCTGTCCACGCTTTCTGCAGCCATGGCCTGCTCTGGGCCCTGCCGAGTGGGTGGTCGCCTCAGAGACAAGCCGTCACCTCAGTGTGGCTTCCTGGTGGGGTGGGATGAGGTAGTAAGGATTTCAGCCCTAGTCCTTTGCTGAACGAGGAGTAGGGACCTCCCAAGACGGCGTCATGAGAAGGGAGCTCTCCCCAGTAGTGGAGCTGGGGAAAGATCTCAGACGGAAGTGCTGCATGGGGCATACTTGCCTGTGGCAGTTAGCATCCCATAGTAGAAAACCAGCATGGCTCCCCTCGTGCACTGCTCAGCACCATCCCCGAGAGGGAATCCCTCACTGATGTACTTTGTGCCAAGGCACCGGCTATGGAGCCTGAGTTGGAGTTTGGACACTGCCACGTGGTATGGTCAGTGATGAGAAAACGGGCCCCTTGCAATGGGGGAACGAAGAAGGACCCCCCCCCATCCCTCATTGGGGTCCCGCAGGCTCAGCTTCCACTGTCGCTAAGCTGGGCCACTTCCCCTTGGCTGGGGGGCAACTGCAGCCCAGGTCTGTGAGTTCACAGATCAGAACCCTGATCTGAGTCACAGAGGGGATCTCTAGCACCAGCTGGTGCAGATGGACTTGTTTCTTTGGTGCCATAACTTTCATGTAACAATTCCCATTTCTGACTGTGTTCAGTAAATTTAATTAGTGTTGAAAAGCCTCTTATTTGGTAAGATGATCAGTTTCTAACCTGGGTAAACGACTTTCTTTATGACTATAAATTAAGCATATTATATCTTTTTCATGCATCATGGTCGTCCTCATAAATACTGTAGGCAGTTGCTGGCGGTCTCACTTGGTTACCTTTCCCATTACTGTTTTATCATCGTCCTGCTAGGACTGGGGAATTCATTCTGTTTTAGTAACAAGGAGGAAGTAGTGACAAGGGGCTTGTTTAGCGAGGATCCCACTGCTTGGTCCGTGTCTCTATGGCCAAGGATGGGATTCCAGGCTCACCCCTGTGTAGGGTGTTCTCGGCTGGTCAGCGGGCCTGCTGGCCACAGGCTGGGTAAAGCAGATGCATGGCTGTTCAGCTACTTTTGTCTTAATTGCAAATAATTAGGAATCAGATATTTGCCAACACCCCTTTCCATGTCAGAGAGAACCTGAGTGTTCTTGACAAATTCCGTGAGCACAGGTTGGGCCAAGTGTTTTCGTAATGCTGACTCCTCAGCACACAGCCTATGGGGGAGGCTTCGGTCACACCTGTGATCTACCCATATGTGGGCACTGAAGGGCTGGTGTCCAGTACTGGTCTTCAGAGGTGCTCACTGCGATCACAGTCTCCTGGTGTTTGAGAGGAGAAAGGGTCAGATGGCAGGGGTTCTGCCGCGCCACCCCCCCCCGCCCCCTGCCGCCTACTGCGAGCTGGCTTGGCTGTAACTGCCTAGGCTGGATTAGGTGGTCTCTGAAGTCTCTTCCTACTCTCCCACTCCAGATTCTAGTCTCCTAGAGACTAGCCACAAGGCTCACCTCTATGGACCTTTGTCTCCTCTTTGTGCCTCCATCCTTCCAGCTCCGGTCCTGCCCTTTGCTCAAGAAGACAAGGGGACATGTCTCCCTCAAAAGGTCCCCCCATGGGGGTATCGGGCCACTGCCCTCCCCATCTCTGTCTGTAACCTGAGGTTTGACCAGTGGCACCAGATCAGAGCTGAGGAGATCAGCCTTTAAAACTACTGTGTTTCCTAAGCTTGAGTGTCCAGGTCTGTGTAAGGACAAAGACCCCATACCTGCAGGGTCTCTCTCATCCAGACAGTGGGGCAGACATTCTC